>MEHQ01002443.1:0-369255 GCA_008828725.1 Saccharina japonica
TTTGGATCAAATACTTGAGTTGAGTTCTAGTGAGTGCCCGCTTTAGGCGACAGTGCGTTTGATGTTTGCGTCGTAGCGTGGACTTGCTCCCCTTTGTTCTAGTGGTTTTCGGTTTTCGTTTACTTTCTGTTTTTCGCCTTGTCCTTGTATGTTAGCTTATGGTTTTAACCGAGGAGGCGAAGTTTGCCTTCTCCGTTGTGTTCGATTTGTGTTGGATTCGTGAGGACGCAATAGAAGCGATTTATGCTTAGGCGTTAGGGGACACTGCGTTTATTTCATCGCTGAATGAGCGTAGGGGGACTTTAGCCATTGAATAGTGGTCGGGCAACCAAACTCGCAGTGAAAAAGCATGGGTGTGGGTTTTTCTCAGGGATTTCCCACTGATGGCCTGTGCGATTTCGGTTTGGTTGTTTATCCCTGAGGCCGTTATTTGTGTCAGAGGGCTTTGCGGCTCTTTAAACTTGGTTATAGTCACAGGATTGCGATAGCATAAGGCGCATTCCGTCATTCGCATTATGCTAGGGGGCATGTTATGGTTCTGTCGACCGTTTCAGGAGTTATGATGACATAGAGGCGTTTTCATATTGTTGCTCCGCTCTAAGGAGAACGCTTCTATTGCCCTTCTCTCTTGACAAGCCTTTGGTCCCAGCTTCGATCAAAGGATGAGCAATCTCTTTCCATCTATCCATCTCCCTTGGAGGACTCTTCCCTGAAGTACCACAAGCTTGCCCTACGTTCCTGGAGACGTAAGAGCACACCTCTCGACTCGGTCGACTCCAGTCCTGCGCTGGCATTGAGGTTGGTCATAATGTCTCGATTCTGTGTTCTCGTCTCGGTTTATGCCTCTCATGTGTGGCTCCTGGCCTCTGGCAGGCCACACACACCAACTTTGAGAGAACCTGCATGTGTTGCCTCGTGACAATGACTTTAGACCTCAACCCAGGTAGCCTGGATTCGTAATAGATATTTCGATATTTTTAAGCCCTCTCCGCCTATATATCATACCAATCGATTAGTCCTTACAACATTACGGCCTTGTAAATGGTCCATTTCACCAGTGTCCATTATCTTTTCTCCGTGTGGTCATCAGTGTTATGGCACATGGCACACGATGTTTTGCGTTCGCTTCCATTTAATAGCGAGTTGGGGACAAGCCTTGGCGGACGATGCAATAAGAGCGTGAGGCCAGTCTAGGGACTACCTCACACCACAACACTACCACCACCGCGTCCCATTCATCTCGCGCGACTGGAGCGATGAACCGTGTCTCGTTGATGTCATTTTGCCTTCTTCCCATCTCATCTACCAGGTATTATTCGTTCGTTCCTCCTATCTGGGCATTTTTGGCGGGAATATAGTGGTGGTTTGCACCCTTTGCATGTCTTCTGTGGCTACCAGCTACCATGTGTGTGTTGTCTTCACATTAAAGTCGTTCTCTCTACCCAACTACATCAGTACACCCAGCGTCTGTCTTGATGCCTAATCCTAGAGAGATACAAACTATGTGGCCACAAACTGTGAGACAGGGAAAAAACATAGGTACGAGTATTCCTTAGTTTCTTCCCAGCGGCGGCACGGTCAGCATTTTATCATTTTCAACGTCACCACGTACAGCACACACTAATACAGACTTCACGAATACGTATACTACAACGTATGCAACACACAACGCACAGCATGATCACGTATATATTAGAATACTTGCACCTCCCGCCCCTGGCAAAAACACTATTTTGTTTTACCCTACGAGTACTCGTCGTCACCGTTCCACTACTGTGCTTTTCCACGAAATCGAATCGAACTACATTCGATTCATAAACAAATACTCGATTTCAACATTTCCTTCGTTAAAATGGCCCCAGACGAACTGTACACAACGTTGTTGGTCGCTTGACATTTTGCTGTTGCGCGTTCCCTCTGTTCATAAAAGGAAGGCAAGAAAACCGATATTTTCCGGTCCCCGAAAAGGATAGTGAGGACTACGAGCAGGTGTACAACACCGATAACGCCTCTCTCTCTACGACCACCTGTGTTCCGTTGCTGAGGCTCGCAACGCTCGAGCTGACTATTAACATTAATAAAATAACAGAATAACCCCCCAAAAGGTTTCCAATGGTATTACGTACTACTGTACGTATTGATACGATCTAAATATATAACACGTCGAAACTACCTACGAGTACCATGATATTCTATACATATGTATGCTATACATATGTATGAGAAGCAAAGACCACTCGCGCCTCATTTACGCGTGCAAACAATACGCATACAGCACAAGGGTCTCTGCGGCTGACGCCGCCCGATCAATGGATCGAATCCAAGACCTTGACACGATGACATACGATAAGTAGAGCTAACAAATGGCTGGTAGCTGATAGTGCCACACGGGAAAAGTGTATTGACGCTTTTAATCAAGACGGTAGTTTATCGGCGCGGTTGAAAAAAACAAAAACCGCAGAGAAACTTGGCTACAAATAGGTATCACTCATGGACTTCAAGAAGACAACTCGCCAAGAAACGCAACACTCCAATGAATATACTGCTATACACACCCACACCGCAACAAATTGCCGTGAAATTTCGCACACAAGAATATCTCAGCGATAAAGCCCTTTGGAATATGTAACTACATGCCTCTAAGAGCACACGACGCTCAAAACGCCCCACAAACTCAATGCACGCGTGGCACTCTGTTTCAATGAAGATCTCAAAGCCCACGACACTCACCGCAGATTGAATTGCTCACGAAGCCAACACTGCCCTGAAATATATATATATACTTCGAAGTGTTAATGATGGAACAGTGCAGTCTACCTGGTATACGATAATAAGTACAGTTGGTGGCCCCTTTTATTCGACCGGAAGTGGTATATAAGGGACCTCAAGATTATGCGCACCGTTTTGGCGCACTTTTGACGTCGTATAAGGGACCTGTACCAACTCCGATATGGGACGGTGGTATATATGGGATGTCCAACCCTATATACTAGGGCTGTGAGTTGGCTGACTAATAGTTGCCAGATAGTTATTAGCTGGCTAGTTTTTTAAGTTAGTTGCGGCGGTGCCAACTATCCAACTACTTTTGCTTTTTGGGTTTCCTTGCTTGTAGGAAGGCTTGTTTGGTACGGGGTGTGTATTTCTCGGCGCCCCCAAGCAGTACCACCAGGCAGAGAGAGAGGCCTTCCACAACTCGTGGCGCATCAACCCATCGCCATCGAGGGTGCCGGTGCCAATGGCAGGGCCGAGGGTGCCGGCACCGCTGAGCCTGGCCTGTCGACGGACCATGGCGGTGATGGAGCGTCCGACGAAGAAGTGACTGTACCGAGCGCTCCTCCAAAAGCGAGTGCACGCGACAAGGTGGCGGGTCGCTACCGCGTACAGAAGGAGCGCCGGCTCTCCAAGGCCCCCACACGGGGACAGGGATTCATACTTTGATCCGAGATGGTTTGCGGGGTTCTGCATGTTTGTAGTTCATCTGGGACAATATTTCCAATATATTCCCCGCACCAAGGTGCACTTTTCTCAGGATGTGTTGTGTTCGGAAATCTGGAGGCACCGTCAGTAAGCTCAACACTGCGCGCAGCTTCTCGCGATTTTGTTTAATAATTATTAAACGAAAAAAAACGTATAAACAAGCCCCTTGTTTCCCTGGGTGTAATACTTTTCACACCCAACTTCTGAGCACTGATTTGGGGAGCTATGACCATAGGCCGCCGGCCATTTTTTTCGCAATAAGAAAACAGCTTTTGAGGGAGATATATATGAGGGAAGCAATGTATATTGAAGATCGTTTTCCCCTGGTTACTACTGTTTGACAAATCGTGCGATGTACAAATAAAATACGGCAAACGATTGCTCTCGTCCACACCTCCAAACCGTTTCTTTTTCGTTTGCAGCAATATTAAATTACGTGAGATATTCATAATTTTGCCCAAAATTACTGATTTTGGTCGATTTTGGCCTTTTGGAGATTCTGTTTTTTATGCATTGTTGCGTAACTACTTGAATTTAGTGTGGATCCTTTTTTTTCTTTCTCGTTCTCAGCATCGATTCCTCTTGTCTTTGCGGTCACGAATATGGTTGTATCATACTCTAGCTACGTACACCTCTCAAGCCTCTGTGCTCTCATCGGTGGTTGTGTTGTGTAGGGGCGTTCTGCGTCGGTAGAATGCTCGGTGTGTGTAGGCCGATGGAACTGAGAGCCAAAAGTTACCGTAACTTTGAATCAAATCCTTACTTCGCTAAAGTATTTTTTTGCCGATTTTTTAAAAAATCACCTCAAATCCTCCCTTCGGGAGAATGTTTAGAGAAGTAAAAGTAAGAAAACAAAACGCAATCACTCTAGTTATGACTATAAACATCATTGGAAATATTTTATGCCGGACGGACCGTACGAGTATACAGTAAAGGTCGAACTTTGGTATTATGGTTCATGCGGTCAACTGTGATGGCGGGACTTTGTCCCAACGTGCTATTACTGTAATAATACAAGTATGTCTCTATCATAAGTGTGTCAACTGGATGATGAGCACCTCTGGCTCGGGTGTTTGAGTGATGCTCGCCCTGAGCTGTGTGTCGATCCCAGTCTATTTTGGTCGATCCCAGTCTAGTTTGGTCGATCCCAGTCTAATTTTGTGTCCTATTTTTAGTTTGTACGGTGATGTGCTACTGCCTGCCTCACGAGTATGTACCATATATTTCTGGTGCATCTCTTTAATATCCGACACATTGAGACGAAGTTTACAAATATACCTGTTTCGTGATCAAAACCAGAGATAAACTTGGCCCATTTATCATGCTTTTTCTGTGTAAAATGAAGCCAAATCGCGTAATTTTTGCCTCCGGCGGCGCCTTCAGCGGGATCCTCCGGAGGTGCCTCCTGCGGGCCCTCCGGGGGCGCCTCCAGCGGGGCCCCCTCGGCCGGGGGGGGATTTTTTGGCTCGCTTTCGCCTGACTTTTAGTCAGTTAGTTGGCAGGGCTTCGCCATCCAATAATAACTAGCCGGGAACTCCAGCCAACTCACAGCCCTACTATATACAGGGTATACGCATCGGAGTGCATACATACGTACTGCTGCTGTATTAAACAGCAGTGCTTTGCTGAAGTTCCGTATCGAAGGAAGGTTGTGATGCACGTACCGGACAACGAAACAATACGTGGTAAAGACATCAGGAAACACGTCTCTTTCTAGTGGGACATTGTTAAGCTTTCTGAACAGCGTATTGAACAGCTAAGCTCATGTGGCGGAGAGCAGCTGAAACGAATTTGAAATGAAATCGGCGGAAAGATAGTAGTAGTACTCGTACGTACTCGTATTGGTTTCGAGCTCTGAATTAAGGTTGTTCCATGCTCTTTTTGTGGCCAGCGAGCTGAGGTCTAAAAAACGTTATTGAAAGTGACCCACCCACTACAACAACAAAACAGCAAACTGCGAGTAAGGAAAGATAGTAGTAGTACTCGTACGTACTCGTATTGGTCTCGAGCTCTGAATTAAGGTTGTTCCATGCTCTTCGTGTGGCCAGCGAGCTGAGGTCTAAAAAAAGTTATTGAAAGTGACCCACCCACTACAACAACAAAACGGCAAACTGCGAGTAAGAGCCCGCCAAGGTGTGGGCACGAACAATTCAACGCGAGACTGAGAGGGAAACATATTATCAACTTTTTTCGCGATCAACCGTACGTAGTGGGGAGAGGAGAGACGTGCCTGTAATATGATCCCCGGTCTGAGTTACGACAGGGGTGGAGATGGAGATTTGGCGTACAACATAATATTCTGTAACTTCCCGAGGACGAAAAAACATGCAACTGAAAATGAAATGGGCATGTGTGAGCTGGGCGTGTAAGTGAAGTTGTGAAAGCTACGTATCGACAACTTGAAGTGGGCATGAATGAAATGGCAAGGCTATTGAAATGCAGCGCTGTCGTCAACTGGTTGCGTGGAGGAGATACCGGGCTGCAATGCTTTTGGGGGCGTATGGTCCGAAAGGCTCTGAGCGCTCTCGCGCTGAAGGTAACTGATAATAAGGTTGTAGTATAGTCCAGGCAGAACAATTTTTCCTAAATTTCGACATTCAGATATTGAGTTGTTTTGAGGTGGTCACTTATTTTCACAAGACAAAAAATATAGTGCCGGAAAGCTCTCTTTCAAGCGGATCGAACCATCGTATCAGATGTGTTTTTTTCGTCGTTGGGTCGGAGTATTCCGCTTTTCCGACAAACACTGGTTAAGATTTTGAAGGTCGGCACGGTGGTCGTCATTTTAGTTTTACACCGGATTTGAACGTATCTCGTCAAGGGGAAAAAATCTGAGTTGACATTTCTTTTTTTTTTCTATTGTGAAGCGAGATATGGGTGAAAAACCGTATTTTTCCGGCTCCAGCTGTGGAGATATTAGCGCGAAATTCAAACGATGAATGTAGAAAAACTTCTCGGATTCGGATGAATTGGACCTGGACCCAGGACCATGTTTTTTATTTTTTCAAAGAAAACTCTGTGGGCCGAGAAAAGCGGTTGTAAAAAATGGCGCGCTCATTTGTTTTTTTCAAACACTATAACACTTGAAGTTAGAGTGCCACAGCAGTAACACTTGAAGTTACAGTACCACAGCAGCAACACTTGAACTTAGACTACCACAGCAGGACAAGAACCGAGTACAACAGCACACAAGGTGGCACACACACAGCTGGTGTAGTGGAGTACACACACCCAGCAGTATATACCAGGTGGCACACACAGAGCTGGTGTACTGGAGTACACACACCCGCTGTCTTTTGAAGCTACAGCATGCGAAGGTTTAGTCTTGTTGCGATGTAGCAGTGATTCAGTTTCTGCAGTGTGTTCGCACGTAATATATGCACTACTGCTTTGTATGTATACCTGGTTATAAAGAGTGTCTTCTCGACAACTCCAGCATTCATTGGGCGTCGTTTTGGGTCATATCTTTGCCGTTTTTGCAAGTTTTTGAGGTAAAAAAAAAAAAAAAACTCATTTTTTTCGAAAAATGGCCATTGTTCATGGATTTTATTTTTAAGACCGGTTTTGGGTTCCTCTCGGCCGCGCGATTCGGGAGCACTTTGTTTCATGTGTCAATTCTCAAAAATGAAGGAGAAAAACCCTGTACCCCCTTAGGAAAAATTGTTCTGCCTGGACCATATGTAGTAATCTAACGATGGCAAACAGCACCTAACCACCGCTGACTGTCACCCAATTATATTGTATCCTTCCTTAGATGAAGCCCTCCCTCTTAAGAATTGCGTTATGGGCGATTGTTCATCAGTATAAATAATACGGTACGTTATTACCTTATCGCTGCGTACGATCAATCAATCAATGCATTTCACATCATTGATAGTCAAATCACGTCTTAAATGGGTTCGTGTAAGCGGCAGAAACCTTGTACGCCATGGAGATATTTTTCAAGTCCTATAATAGTTGCTACACGAGGAAACGCCACAATCGACCAAGCCTGGCATGTCCAATGGTCTTGCGATCGCTTTCGATTAAGCGATACGCGCCAGCGCAGAAACCTTATAGTATATGTCAATTAATTGCAGCAGGAAGGGGCGATGTCTTCGTATAGAGGTCTACGAGTGTGCGTGAACTACTCGCCTAATCCGCCTCTTATACCACAGAAACATATGCAGGCAGAAGGTGTCGCTTGGACCTGGGAACCATGTGCAGAGCAACCGAGCACCCCCTCTGCTCGGAGGGCCGTGGGATAAAAAGGTGCCAGCATGATAGGTGCGAGTTGACATGCCATGATGCATCTGGACAAAGAACAAGATGTCTCCTTTGCAGCTACTATGTACGTGTACACAGAGATCTCGAGCAGGTCCACTCACCAAGAGCGATCGCCGTCCCAAAGTGTTGCTCGCACGCCCAAAGCCACTGCGGTTGTAAGCTGCAGTGCAGTGTTCCCGATCTCTGCCTCTGATATTCGCACTGCTGCCAAAACTCGTATATACACGCGCGGTTCTTTCATTCAAAACGGGGAGTTCCACATTATGCAGAGGCCCCACAATGAAACGGTATAATATTGTAACCAAAACCAAAACATATCCAATGTCATGTGTCATGTTGGCGACGTACCGGTATCACGCGAATGACGCACGCCGCACAACGGTTGGTAACGAATACTGACTACCTTTGATATGTGACTTGCCAATTAATTTGAGTATCGATCAACTCGGCACAAATTGCAGCAGCTAGCAGCAAGCAGTTGTGGCGTTGTGGTGCTTCAGGTACTTATACTACGTACGTACTACCGGTACTTTTTTTACTGATTGTTGTATATACTGCATTTGCAGTCAAGAAAGAAAGACAAATTATCTCGTCGTCGGAGTTCGACGAGAATGGGATGTGAGACCCTCGTTGTCCGGCACGTGGTATCAAGTACCAGGTTCTGTAGTATAGGTGGCACGGTACTGCTTACTACCTGGTACTATATGTGATCATGACATAACGGCCACATTATTAGGTCTTGATTCTCAGTTAACGTCGTTACATCGGCGGGGGCTGGTGAGTGTTGTCGAAAGCTACGAGGTCGATTGACCGAGTGGCGGTGAGCCCGACGAAGCCACAGAAAAAGAAGACGTCGAGCAATGCTCCATCGAACATATATAGGTGCGACAAACTCCGCGACCTACGGATGAACATGGTCCAACTCCGCCGATATACCGGTACTGCCAACTACGAACGTATAACCGCGTGACCGGGCAATCTACGGTCGATCGAGCGACCACGGTGCTACCGGTTCCGAGACCGACAACAGAAGGCGATGGTGGCAAAAGGCCACGGACATAGACATAGACATATATACAACATCCATCGGCTCCTGAGAGGGCCCCATTTTCCTCCTTTTTATTTCAACTACTCGTACTTATAGTAGAGTTTGCAAGTTTGCAAAAGCCTCCATTCTGTCGTCGTTATTTGTTGGTTATTTCATTCACAGTACGTAGATACGATTTGCAACAGCATTACGAGTACGCGTCTATGGTGGTCTCGCCTTCCAAATACTGCCTGTAGGATTTTCGAGCTCGGAAACACGTCCTTCTAGCCATCGCAGTCCTACGTATGTTTGGGGGTAGTTATATATCTATTATATATATACTGTAGTTCGTCTGATGCCCAAAAAACAATACTTTAATCAAGTGATCTTTGATGCCCAATTCATCATAGCAACTTAGAGTGGAGCGAATGCAAACTCAAAAAAAAAGTTTTTTCTCCCACACACGTTCAAAACGCACGTTTCTCCCTACGCCGGCATGCCCGGCACCGTCTTCTTACGTCGCAGGCTGGCATACTGTAGCACAACTCGTACGTGCGCCGTGCTTGTCGTCGTGGCCACATCGATTCGCGCCTGCTCTACGTACGAGTATTGCAGTAGTGCGGTTGCTACTCTTAACCTTTGCTGAGATTGTATCGTTCATCCTCGCTCTGGTCGTACTCGTATCGTATGATGCGTACGCCGCCTTATGTCACCGTGCGCGACGAAAGCACCACTGCTTAAGAACGGGGGGGGGCTCTGAAGGCCCCTAGATAACATCCCTCCTCCTGTCTCTGCTCGTGTTCAAAGCCGTCCCGAGTTCGCGAAGCTTGGTCGTGTTGCATGGCCTACTTACCAGGTACCAGGGGTGGTCCTGGGGAAAACAAGCATACGTATTCCACCCCATACCAGGTACCAGGTACGAGCAGGTACCAGAGATCACCAACAACCATCCTCAAGTCAAGCATCGCCACCAGTACCACACCACAAGCTGAACACCAGCAGCAGCAGAAACTTGTCGCTGCTGGTGGTGGTGGTGGTGGTGGTTGTGTTTGCTGGTTTTGGTTTTGCAACAAATCGCGATCACTCTCCGATGGCAAGAAATAGACGATGATGCGAATGCGGCGCAATCGTAATGAATGTGACACCAGATATCATACCAGGCTAGACGGTGCCGCGAGACACTATAGCTCTTCGACGACACATCACGTTCAGAGCGATGCCCAGGTGACATGCTCACGTGGCATTCTCGCGAGCCTGCATCATGCTGTAAGCATGCTGTCTGTGCACGTACGTACGTATATACAGCATAAATTTGTCGCTAGTGGTGGTGGTGGTGGTTGTGTTTGCTGGTTTTAGTTTTACAAGAAGTCTCGATCACTCTCCGATGGCAACAAAGAGACGATTTTGAGAATGCGGCGCAATAATGTGATACGAGGTATCATACCAGGCTAGACGGTGCCGCGAGACACCATAGCTCTTCGACGATACATCACGTTCAGAGCGATGCGTGCTCACGTGACATTCTCGCGAGCCTGCATCATGCTGTAATCATGCTGCCTGTGCACGTACGTACGTAAATACAATGTGCTTGCTGTATATACGCACGCACGAATAATAATGTGTTTACGTAGACAGCAGTACGTATTTCTATTATACGTACGTACTACGACCACACTGCTGCCGTACATATACCCGGCGACACGATCAGCGCATCCCCGTATTCCCGGGGACACAATGAGGGTGTACTCTTGTCGTGCACGGCCTTAGTCGTATGACCATAGGGGGGGGGTAATGTGTCATCCCCTAGTTAAATATTTACAGCTGTCTGTGCACGTATGAAACATACGTACGTATATATACGGACTTACATATCGACCGCTGTATCTACTACCAAGGTACAGTACAGTGTCGTGCGTAAGAGCTGGTACGTATGATACGTGCGTTCAATGTGTCTGCGGTAGGACGTACGACGTACGTACACATCCAGCGATTAATGCTGCAGAGTATGTATAATTGATGCCCTACTATATTTTTCACGAAAAAATCGATATGCAGGCATGCGCGAGTCAAAGGATTTCGATCATAAGCACAGGCAGCCAGTCTTGCGAGGGATTTTGCTAGGCCCTTTCGCGATGACCGTGAGACAACCGGCAACAACAAACAACGTGCTCTCAGGAACAGCCACCCCCCCCCCTGGTCCCCCCTGGCCACATCTACTACAAATATGTTTTCCATCAAACAACCCGCATTGATTCGGAGTCGATCCCCCTCGTTTCTATTTCCTTAACCCTTTCTGCTCCTATTAGTAATCTTCGTCGTCAATTAGTTTCCTATTTATCCCTATTATTTTTAATTTGAGCCTCTATCATCTCCATTACTACTTGCTTCAATGGCCCTACCGCCGTGGGGGCGGGAGGGCCTATTATCCCCTAGTTGTTAATATTGCACTACACAGCAGTACGGGTACTACTATCTGCTGGGTCCTGAAGCCAAAGTCCAGCGAGTTCGATTATTTACGGCCTTTAAATACCACGTTCCGAGTACCTCTATTCTGTCGTCGTTGTCCTGCGTACCGTTGAAACCATTTCCTTAATATTTTCCCCTACAGCAGTACTGCTGCACAACTGCTGCTGGATCCTGAGTTTATCGTGTAGCAGGTTCGACACTGCGAGGTCTTCAAATATTGCACTACAGTAGTGTACAGTACGTACCTATTTTAGCCGTCGTTGTCCTCTCAGTGCAAATCTTAGAGACTATTGTCACTAGCTGTGTACGAGATACATTCCAGTACTGCCCCGGCGAGGATGGAAGTAGATGTAAGCAGCTGGTGGATTCGGTGGCTGGTCAACGGGATTAGAAGATGTGCTGACAAGCTAGCAGGCGACTGGTAAAGAGAGAACGTACAGCGGACGGACAAGCGCTACGACGATCACGGTCCAGCAAGTATCTTATGGGTTTTGGCTCTGTGCTTCTGCTCGTTGTTGTTGTTGTTGTTGTTGACGTTGTTGTGGCGGTGAGAACCCCCCCCCACCAAATATGGGGAATGACGTCTCCCGGTACGCGCCGTCACCACGTCACGTCGGTCACGTCACAGGTTTTTGCCGTCACGATCCCGCTAACCCCTATCCCCTCCCGAAAAAAAAAAACTCCACATCTCTCTGGGAATGCCTTGGATACTACTTCTATGCGTCAAACGCCACATCACGTCCTGCGTCCATTTTGTCATTTCGGTCCTACTTTTCACCTACGCACACCAACGATGCACAAGACGACGGCAACAAAAAAATCGAAAATAATCGAAAAACAAATTCGGAAAAAAAATCATGATTTTGTTAAAAAAAAATAGCAGTTTTCAATTTTATTGTAAGGCTTTTTTGAAAAAAAAACGGGGACATTTCGTTCGTGTCCCCGGATTTTGCCGTCACTTGCCGTCACGTCACGTGATTGTCCATTTGCGGTCACGTCACCACCCAAAATGCCCGTCACTCCCCATCTTTGCGCCCCACAGACCAACGCACGTCGAATAGCGGGGAGAAGAAGCACACGCGAAAATACATTAATAGCCCTGCTTCGTATAAAACCGGGCGGGACCGGAGCTCCATTGTGTTTTCAGCCTATTCAGACTTAAATGTGTGGCGTCTTCGCGAGAGTCCCTAGACACCACAAATCTCTGTGAAGGGTGTAAGGTCTCTTTGTTCTTCCCCTGCTAACCCTGGCCCAACCAACAATGGAAAGTTCTTAATTCACCCCTTGGTCGTGTTTGTTTGGTCTCTTCACAATATGACAGTTTCGTGTCGTTTCGGGTGGTTGGTATTTTATAGGTTATTCCGCCGCGTTTGTCTTTCATGCTGAGGTGCTGGCGGGTGCCATGATGGCCCCTGGGGTCATCCCCTTTTGCCTCTCCCTGTTGGGACGACTAATACTATGACTTGAAACTATCTCACAAGGTGCTCTAGAGCAGTCGTTAGTTAGTGACCGATGGTACTAGCAGGCTCACGGGTGCCGAAGTTGGAGGCTTTCAAGCTCAGGTGTCTGAACAGGGCCTTGCTGTCGAGCTTAGAAGAGAAGGCGTGGTAATCGCATATGGAGCTCCTTGGGATGGTCGCGCTTTCGGAGAAAAGCTGTGAAGCAAGGCGCAACAGGGGTCTGGTGGAAGGCAGGAGGAGCCAACCACCGCTGATACAGCAGAGAGGGATGCTGTATCTCGCCATCGTCGGAGCTCTCCGACGGTGACGCAGGGAGTAGGGAGGGTGGCTTCGAGGTGAGCTGTTGTCCAAACAATTCTTCGCGTTCAACAATTTTTGGAGCAGATAAAAATGGCGGTACTTTTTCTTTGACGGCGAGACGTTGAGTTGGTGTGAGTATTACTGCTGTAACATGCAAGAGCTCCACCGCTTCGAAACCGTCCTTGAGAGAGGTCCGTACATTTGAGTTGGGGCTGACGGGAGCGATTCTGTTATGGCCCAGGGAGCAACAACCTTGATATATGTGCGAAAGAAAGCATAATGGTCTGGTTGTTTCTGTTCCAAGCTTTCTCTGCAGCCATGTTCGTACCATTACTAGCTGGTAGTAATGAGGAGATATTGATGCGAGAAGGCCGTCAGGCCTTCGAGCATCAATAGATGCTCTTCATAGTGGTTGGGTGTCTGCCTGTGAGTGTATGCCCCTGCTCGCGACGGACCCAAACGGACAAAAAACAGTTCTGAAAGCTGCCACAGCGTGGCTTTATTTGAAGAATCCTTAATATTGAGGTTTGTCCGTCCCTCGCACGTCCCTCGCACGTCCCTCGCACGTCCCTCGCACTTCGTTCGCTTTGCTTTGTTTTGGCGCGCGACGCGTACACTCAACCGATTCAGACACGCTCGGGACTGATAGACGCCCGCTATTTGTGCCGACCGTCCTGTGCTGCTCGTGTCGAAAGCCGTGCCGAGATCGGAGAGCTAGGAGGTAGTGACTGTCATAATTGCTGCTGCTGCTGCTGCTGTACGAGTACGTACCAGGAATATGAGCCCAGCGGTGGTCTGGTGTGGTTACCACAGTGACAATAGTCACTGAGTTTTTTTTATTTAACCCTGCGCTCAAGCTCTCAAGCAAAGATGTCGGGAGACATGTCAAGCAACGCAAAACATGCGCTGTCAAGGGTGTAGGGTGGAGTGTTCCACACTAAAAACTAGTTGTTTGGTGACAGTCACGGCATGTCAAGGCTGTCAAGGGTTGAAAGTCAAGAACACACACACACAGATTTGTACATATAATAGCTGCAACAGGCAGCTTAGCTGCAACAGGAAGCTTCCGCATCACCACCGGCAAACACACCAAACACCCCATCACCACCACACCACCACCACACCACCACTACCATCACCACACCACCAGCTATATAGAAGCTTCCCAGGCTTGATGGTGATGGTGGCTGCAGCAGGTGGTGATGGTGATGATCGATCGTGTTGGTGGTGGCTGCAGCGCTGCAGCAGGTAGGTGGTGATGGTGATGATCGATCGTGATTGCGTGCTTGCTCGATGATCGGACGAGAAGATAAAGAGCATCATCACACACACCGATTAGCAAAACCAGCACCAACACCACCAAACACCACTACTACCACCACCACCCGCACCGCCACTACCACCACTCGTAGCTATATGGAAGATGCACAGTATTGCAATAGCCCTGTCTTGGTGGTGTTAGAGTGGTGGCAGCAGGTGGTGTGGAGATGGGGATGTGATGGTGTGGCTTGTCTTATGCACTCCTCTCTCGAGAAGAACGAGGGTATTATATCATACCAGTACATATATAGCAGCACCAGGTACCACCACCAGCAACAACATGGAAAAAAGACAGTAGTAGCACCAGGAACCAGCACCACCACAACCACCACAAACACCACAAACACTAGCCGAGCAACAGGAGCACCAGACGCTTGTTGCTCGTGGTGACTAGTGGCCGTGGTGGCAAGTTGGCTGAGCCTCGATACCTGGTAGGTGTGATACAGTCGACACCAGACCAGCGCTGCACATATATTCCTGGTACAGCAGCAGCAGCATTGTTTATTTTTTTCTATCCGATTCAGGTCCGATTTGTTATGAACTGCCAACGTACCGGGTGCGAGAACACTACGAGTACGACACGAGCAAAACCAGAAAATGAAACAAAAAGACAATAAAAACAAAAAATATGAAATGATGCAGAATACAAAACTCGTGCTTATTATTTGTGCCGAGTACACTGATGCCCTTTTTTTTTCGCATTTTCGGTAATATAATATTATTCCAATATGTGACCTGCCCAGTACACAGAGTAGTATTAATAGTACACATATACATGATAATTTTGTTTCATTTTTTTACGATAACTTGATCTTGGAACCATTGTACCATTTTTCTTTTTATTATTATACCTGCACCTACGTACGTATTTGACCTGCCCAGTACACAGCATTGTAGTAGTACACATACATACATGATGCCCTGCCAGTTTTCGTCGTTTCCATATAATAATGCACCAACACACACAGCCCAGCGATCCACTTAATAACCACTGTACAAGGTTGTTGCGCTGACACGCATCGCTTAACAAGAAATGTTGGTGGGTGGTGTTGGCGATGGTGGGACTACCAGCCCAGGGACCAACCAACCCACCCAGTAACTCTCTCACCCACCACGCACACCCATCAACTACTTGCCGGTCACTAAAAAAAAGGTTTCTGTGCTGACACAAATCGCTTAAAAATAAACGATCCGATCAATCACGATTGATTATTGTAGGAACACAGCAAAAAGAGAAGAACCGCCAACGCAGTAGCTTTATGCAGTTAGGAGTTTGACCACTTGAAGGCGTCTGTCACGCTCCTCATTCCACCCGTTCTTGTAATGAGGAGCTATTGATGCGAGAAGGGCGCGTCTGTCACGCTCCTCATTCCACCCGTTCTTGTAATGAGGAGCTATTGATGCGAGAAGGGCGCTTGCCCTTCGAGCATCAATAGATGCTCTTCCTAATGGGTTGGGTATCTGCCTGTGGGTGTATGCCCCTGCTCGCGACGGACACAAACGGACAAAAAACAGTTCTGAAAACTGCCACAGCGTGGCTTTATTTAAAGAATCCTTAATATTGAGGTTTGTCTGCTCGTCTGCACTTCGTCTGCACTTCGTCTGCACTTCGCACTTCGCACTTCGTTCGCTTTGCTTTTTTTTGGCGCGCGACGCGTACACTGAACCGATTCAGACACGCTCGGGACTGATAGAGGCCCGCTATTTGTGCCGACCGTCCTGTGCTATTCGTGTCGAAAGCCGTGCCGAGATCGGAGAGCTAGGCGGTAGTGACTGCCCTAAACTGTTGCCAGTACCAAATTGTGTCACTGGGATTTCTCGGCAGTAGAGCAAACTAGCAGTAGTATATAGCAACGATGAGGAGACATGTCAAGCAAGGCAAAACATGCGCTGTCAAGGGTGTAGGGTGGCGTGTTCCACACTAAAAACTAGTTGTTTGGTGACAGTCACGGCATGTCAAGGCTGTCAAGGGTTGAAACTGAAGACCACATTTCTCGGCAGTAGAGCAACAACGGTGATGATCGGACGAGAAGAGGAAGACCATCATCGCACACAGCACACACACCACCATCACCAGCAAACACCACAACGACGACCATCACCACCACCGCCACCACCCCTGCCCCACGAGCCGCAGGAGCACCAGAAGTTGTTGTTGCTCGTAGTGGCTGGTGGTGGTTGGTGGTGGCTTCGTCCCGTGGTTTGGTGGTGGTTCCTGGTACGCACTCGTTCAGCAGCAGCAGCATTTTGTTTTTTTTGTCCATCCCATTTCTTATCTGCTGCTGCTGCTGAGAGATGCAGAAAACAAAAAGACAATAAAACACGATTTCTGAAATGATACAGATTTTACGAAATACGAGCAAAAAGACAATACAAATAAAAACGAATTCTGAAATGATTCAGATTTCTTAGTTTGCATTTTTCTCTGTACAAGGTTTTTGCGCTGACACGCATCGCTTAACAATAAATGTTGGTGGGTGGTGTTGGTGATTGTAGGACTACCAGCCCAGGGACCAACCGACCTGATACCTGATACAGATTTTACAAAATACGAGCAAAAAGATCATACAACAAAAACGAATTATGAAATGATTCAGATGTATTTGTTTACTGGTACATTTTTCTCTGTACTCGTACAAGGTTTTTGCGCTGACACGCATCGCTTAATTAACAGTAAATGTTGGTGGGTGGTGTTGGTGATTGTGGGACTACCAGCCGAGGGACCAACCGACCAACCCAGTAAATCTCTCACCCACCACGCACACCCATCAATTACCTGCCGGTCAGTAAAAAAAGGTTTATGTGCTGACCCAAATCGCTTAGAATAAAAAACGATCCCATCAAATCACGATTATTGTAGGAACACAGCAAAAAGAGAAAAACCGCCAACGCAGTAGCTTAATGCAGTTAGGAGTTTGACCACTTGAAGGCGTCTGTCATGCTCCTCATTCCACCCGTTCTTGTATATGTGGCGAGGGGAATACCCCGGCGTTGGGTGGGGAGATAGTATTTTGCGATCGTGGAGGATCCTGCAGTCGATACCGTGGAGCCGGCGTCGGCAGCTGTACTGCTGCTGTATATATGAACAGCAGTAGCTAAAGCCCTACGGTGTAACAGCTCTAGGCAGGGAGTAGCAGCAGCTTACGTACTACGTACGGTGAGAGTATAACCGTACCTACCCCCGCCGTGTACGAGTATAGCGGGAAAAGGGGGGACGGACAGCAGCTAGCTGCGAAAAGCCCCAAGGAGGAAGCAAATCTTTGGGCACCCTCGTTATGTGGATCGATGGGGGGCAATAGTGCGGCGTGGTCGCACACACTCCGCTACGGGGAGATACGTGGTGGGAATGAGCGATGCTGTGGAAACGGTAGCGTTCTAACGGAACAGGTACTGCTGCACAGCAGTAGCTGAAAGTTCCTCGGTGGTGGTATAACCGCGGGCACCCTCGCCGTGTGTAGCGGAAAGGGGTTTTTCAAGTCGCACAGCATTCATTTTTGTTTTTGCCGTACGCGCTTCACTTCAGAAGGTTGATTGTGGAGGCAGCAGATATGGGGTTATCGCACAGCGAGGGAAAACATGTTTGCAAAGGAGTTTCGCGAGAAGACGCATAATCGCCAAGCTGTGCGCCACCAGCCGTGAGCAATTTGGTTGGGGAAAGCCGCGCAATGTAATATGCCCGCGTGCCCTCTGTTGCGGGGAGTTTAGTGGCGGAGGAGCGGGCGCGTGGATATCGGGTGCTGACTGCGCAGTAGCACTATATAACGAGGGGAAAAGCGTCCGCATGGCAAGAAGTCGAGCGGGTTAATAGCCGCACGCACTCCATGACAGCAGCAGCAGACAGCAGCAGCGGGAAGGATGGAGGGGACACACGTGGGTATCGCCAGCTGGAGATTTTTGTGTTTCGGCAACATGGCGGGGCGAGGGTTAACGTCTGGTCTTTCTGGTGGGTATTCGTGAGAATGATCATTTTGTTTTTCGCGATTGGATACACCTGTCGGTCGAAATTAATCGAACAATGTTTTTGATCGTACGAATTTGGAGATTAATCATTTGCGACTGGGTAGGATTTACGAATGGTATGACATCGTTATTTCCGGGTAAGTTGTGAATGAAAGATATCGTTTGCGACGTGTTAGGGATTGCTGAATTATATGGGATTTATCGTTCTTCCCGGGTAAGTGGTGAATAGTATATAGGAGATGTATTGTTTTTCACTTGGTAGGGACCTCTGAATGGTATGGAATGCATTTTTCAACCCGGGAAAGTCGTGAATGGTACGAAGGTAGAATATCGTCTAGGTTCATTCTGGATGGTATACGTAGCCCTATCCCCCTGGTAATTTTTAGGAAGTGTATTTTCATGTTCGAAACAAACTGTCCTTGTAAATCCAACGGTCCGTTTCCTTGGTTTAGGCAAAACCCAGATGTGACTGGTCGAACTTAAAATTATTGTTTTAATGGTTTGGAGGGAGTGCGGTTACGTAGGTACGCCCTGAGGGGTGTATTCCTGTTGAGAGATATTATTGGTGGTTCCTGATTTGTTTGATTAATGCAGGGTATCTTTTGTTTGTAACTATTTACTGGTTGCAGAATAAGGGAGGGTATGCATATTAATTCATGATTCGTTATTATAACACCAGTATTATTATCTGCGAACTTGGTGGATTTGTTCACACGGGAGAAAAATGGGACATTAGATGCTTTGCGCATGGTCAAATAGCTTTAGTAGCTGGGAGGGCTTGGGCTGTTCGTGGTAACAACACATCGATGTTTCTTTATCCGTTTATTAGGAGCTACTGTAGTATACAAAAGCTAAAAATGGGGTATTTTCTGTTTTATGGTGTATCACGAGCGACTATTATTTCGGATAATTGTAGCGTCTGGTAAGTTCTATGTTATGCGGAGAAGGTTTATGCTATATCGTTTTATCGTCACGACCCGTGTATCTACGGCGGTAGTAGGGGGCAAAAATATGTTTTTGTCCGGGAGACCTCGCGATCTCTGGTATTATGTCTTTCGCCTTAGTTTTTGCTTTTGAGGCGCGGCTGTTGTAGTCTCGTACCTGGTATGTGATTGCAAAAGTTTTTAAGTGGGAGTTTGGAAGAGGTTTTTGCTCGTTGGGACGGGTTTCCTCTTGCCATTTTCGTTGATTATGGTGATGGGGTCGATTGAGTTCTATTGTTGATCGTCACTTTGTTGTCACTGTATTGTAAAGAGCCAGGGAGGGTGTTCGTTTGGTCTCTTCACAATATGACAGTTTCGTGTCGTTTCGGGTGGTTGGTATTTTATAGGTCATTCCGCCGCGTTTGTCTTTCATGCTGATGTGCTGGCGGGTGCCATGATGGCCCCTGGGGTCATCCCCTTTTGCCTCTCCCTGTTGGGACGACTAATACTATGACTTGAAACCATCTCACAAGGTGCTCGAACATGGCCTTTACGAGCAGGTCGTACTGTTGATGCATTTTACGGGCATGCCCGGAGCCACAGGCGAGCGTCAGCCTACCGCGACGAATCCCTCTTGTACCGAGCATATATTTGCCGAGCGACCGGTCGATCGACGATGGATCGGATAACCATGCAGCCGACGGCGCGACCGGTGAAGAAGTAAGTGGTGCAAGGCCAGACATAATATATTGATAACGATGATGATGATGTGATCATGATGAGGATGATGATGATGTTCTCATATTATTTGTTCATTTCCCTGAAACCCTGCCTGTGGTTACTAACCAAGCTGTAACTAAAGATGCCTCTCGATGGGCGAGACCTGAAACAACTACGTACAAACTAGTGCGCACGGTACGGACACGTAGAGGAACGGGTACTGAACGAGCCGTGGTGTACCATCCCGTATCACTTGCAACCAAATAATACCAGGGGCATATGTATCCATGGCAATATTTACAACCGAAAAAAGAAAATATAACAATGAAGAAAATACAAAGAAGGGTGAAAAAACAAAACAAAACAAAACTGACAGGAAAAAAAGGAACAACGAAATAAACGTACCAAAACAACGAAGCAAGCATGCGCCCAGGGCTCAGGCCGAGCGTCCCGAAGGAACAAGGTTGCTGTTTTCTGGTACGATCAGTGCTAGTATATCTCCAGCTGACGGACCAACACAAGGACGTCACAAGAAGACCAGACGGAAGACAAGACAAGAACAGGGTAGAAACGAAGAGTTATAAATTACAAAAAAAAAACAGGCCTATGTCCAGCTTGTTGGTCAACGACAACACCGGAGACACACAAGACGGCAGGGACAGAGTAACACAGGGGGGCCAAAAAACGTAAACAAAATCGGAACAACTACGAAAACAAGGGGTCACACAAACAGAGCAAACATTGAAATAAAAAAAAATGACACACCACAAACAAAATGTCGGTACCGGGGGGGTGCCATCGACTGGGCAGGGAATAGGGCAACACAGCGAACGAACAATAATCAGGGACTGCACAGCAGTAGGAGGTAGTCGCTGGGCGTTTCAACTAGAAAGACGACCAGTGCCATGTTTCGGCGGATGCCTTCACTTTCTTAAACGGCCCACAGTAGCTGTTATTGCGACGCCCCCTTCGACGCGCCCCCGGCCTTGGGCCCAAGGACGTCTTGAGTTTCTGCGCATATTGTACCTCAGACGCTATTCGTGTTGCTGCAGTATCCTTCTCCTTAGCCAACCAGCGCTTCATGTACTGCTTCCGGCTCTGCCACTTCCCCAACACGTCTGAACCATTTACTACCCGATTTCTCCGCCGTCAGCGTTTTTTGTTTTTGCTTCGGTGGGCAAGTTAAACAACGATAGGTCAATAACGATAGTATAGCTGTCGCTAGGAACTCGCGCAGCAGGATATTAGTAACTGTCGTCAACTTGTGTGCATTGGTGGGGAAAAAAACAGTAAAAAACCCAACTCGCTACAGTTGTAGTCCCCTACGGTGCTTCAAGAGGACAGCCGTTTAGCTTTGTCCACTCCTCCACACGCTCGTCCCAGCACCCTACAGCCGCCGCGTACGTATTGTGGTCCCATGGGCAGCCTTTTGCCCGCGCCCACTGCAGTATGTCCAGGCGCCCTGCCTCAACAGCACCCGTGCAAGTGCGTTCATCCCAAGGACTGCCGTTAGACCGTGCCCATTGAAGCACCTCCAAATGTCCTCCCTCGGCTGCTGCGCTACATGTGTCTTCACCCCATGGGCAGCCCTGTGCCCTCGCCCACTGCAGTATGTCCAGGCGCCCTGCCATGGCGGCAGCGTCGCACGTGTTTCCGTCCCAGGGGCAACCATTGGACCGTGCCCATTTAAGCACCCCTAAATGACCTTGCCCGGCTGCTCCCTGACACGTCCAAACATCCCATGGGCAGCCTTTTGCCCGTAGCCACTGCAGGATGTCCAGGCGCCCTGTTTCCGCAGCAAGAATGCACGTTTCTATATCCCAGGGGCAGCTGTTCTGTCGTGCCCACTTGAGCACCTCCAGATGGCCGCTAACCGGAGCCGACGAGCATATCCTAGAGTATTCCCACGGGCGGTTGTCAGCCTTCATCCATTTGAGAATGTGAAGGTGTCCATTCCAACCCGCGTCATTGCCGGCGGTTCGGTACCAGGGGCAGCCATTCGCCAACATCCACTGCAGCGTGCCTAGGTGTCCATTTTTAGCAGCGCCCTTGCATACCTCAGGGTGCCAAGGGCAGCCTTGGGCCCTAGCCCACTGAAGGAGTTCGAGGTGGCCTCCCGCTGCAGCCTGGTAGGTCGTGCATTGGTTCCATTCGCATCCGTTCGCCCTAGCCCATTGAAGGACATCTAGGTGCCCTCCCATGGCAGCATGTTCGCACGTCCGATGATTCCAAGGGGCACCGTTTGCTCGAGCCCACTGAAGTACTTCTAAGTGGCCTCCGAAGGCAGCATTCCGGCATGTCTCAATGTTCCAAATGCAGCCATTAGCTCGCGCCCACTGCAGGATATCGAGATGCCCTGAACGGGCAGCCACGATGCAGGTTATTTCGCTCCAGGGGCAGTGGTTCGCGCGCGCCCACTGAAGAACGCGCAGGTGTCCACCTGCGGCAGCCTGGGAACAAGTGTCACTGCGCCAGGGACAGTTTTGTGAACGTGCCCACTGCAGGATATCGAGGTGCCCTGAACCGGCGGCCGAGCTGCAAGTTCTGAAGTCCCACGGGCAGTCGTTCGCGCGCGCCCACTTCAGAATGCGGAGGCTACCCCCCGCCGCAGCGGCTGCGCAGAGAACGCGGCGCCAACACCGATTATTTTCCAGCGCCCACTGAATCATTTCCAGTTTTCCCTGGGCGGCAGCCTTGAAGCAAGCTTTCTCCGGGATTCTGCAGTCTTTTGAGTGGGCAAACTTCAGAAGCTCGACGCCACAGTGTTCGGCAATGCGCTCGCATATTGTCTCGCTCTTTTCCAAGCCGCCATCAAAGCTCCACTGCAGCTGAGATACAGAGGTGTCAGCCGTTATGGCTTGCGAGAGTTTCGGGAGCTTCCCCCAAGCGTTTCTCCACTTTTTCGATACCGCGGCGAAAAACGCAAATTGGTCCGAGAGTAGCTCCGCAAGCAAGGTCATTACATCCCTGTTGGTGTCCAGTGAAAATCTCACTCCGGCAGATATTTTCTCGGCCGCTTCGGTGGTCAGCTTGACGTTATTGATTCTGAACGTGGGGCCGCCGGATACAAGAGTTTTTCGTACATTAGTTTATATGTTTGGGATATTTCAGGGGTTTGATCATTCTTGCCACGTCAGAGAACAAATCGGCGTACGGAGCAGCTGCGACTGAGACTCTCCGCTTCGACAAAAACAGAGCTACCGAACTTGCCCTTCCTGGCCCTTGCGCTGCTTCAATTACCCACCCCCCGTCAGGTAGTTTGGCTGGGGAGTAGCCTCACAGCCCAAGAGACACAAGAATGCGAGCCAGGTCATGCGAACGTCCCTAAACGTGCGCTGCGTTGCATGTTCACATTATTGCCCTCAGAAACCGCAAAGACGACTTCATGCGGAGGTCTGCCATCAGCGCAAAAGCAAGCGTTTAGAACTAGCCAAGCGCTACGTACGTATACCATCCACCCTACACGACCAAACAGAGGGCTCACCTGGCACTTCGTCGAGAGGGCGCTCTTTTCACATTATTGGCCTCCGGGCTAGCCATGTATGTGCAGGCTGTTTGTTGCTCCGAATACGGCCTATGCACGTAGAGCACTAGCAGCAGCGGTAGGAGTAGAGTTCGGACGGTGGCTGTCGAAAATGCGAGTCTCAAGTCGCAAGAGAGTCGCGGCGAAACTCTCGCCTGACTTTCAAGAGAGGAAAAGAGACGGGTCGATGCGACAGCGCGGCAAACAAGCATGGCATGGGGCGCAGGGAAAGGAGCGTGGGCGGCATGGCAAGCGGGGCGCGTTACCCCGAACCTTGAGTATACTGCGAATAGCAATGTGGCAAAGGCAAGTTCGGTAGGGTATACCGGTACCGGGGGTATAATTGTCGCGCGTACCGAACTTACCGAACTATCGGGTACCGGTATTGAAAAAATACCGAACTTACCGAAATGTCCGGTACCGGTATTGAAAAAGTACCGAACTTACCAAGTATCGGGTACCGGTATTAAAAAAGTACCGAACTTACCGAAGTGTTCGGTAGGGTATTAAGCACGCTACCGAGAAAATACCGGTACCACCGGTATTGTGGCCGAGGGTATACCGGTACCCGGGCTATATTTAGGTGACCGTACCGAACTTACCGAAGTGTCAGGTACCGGTATTGAAAAATACCGAACTTACCGAAGTGTCGGGTACCGGTATTGAAAAAAGACCGAACTTACCGAAGTGTCGGCTACCGGTATTGAAAAAATACTGAACTTACCGAAGTGTCGGGTACCGGTATTGAAAAATACCGAACTTACCGAAGTGTCGGGTACCGGTATTGCAAAAATACCAAACTTACTCAAGTGTCAGGTACCGGTATTTACCGAGGAAATACCCCCGGTATACTTCGGTACGTACCCTACCGAATATACTCTAAATACATGTGTACTCGTATATAGCAACAGCAAACAGATGGCTGCGGCAACGGTGGACAAAACGGCAATGCCGCCGCCTCCATCCCAACCACGTAGCAAGCGGCAGCACGGCTAGCAGCAGCCCCAGCCCCACAGCAAGAACAACAGCAGAACACAGCAGCAGAGGGGCAGAGACAGCAGCTTCTACTTGGGCAATGTGCTGCTGCTGTGGGCTCTACTGCTGTATACTTGCTATATTTGATACAGTCCACGCGTGCAACTGCCATCGAGTGCTACGCTTGAAGCTCGTGTTGTACCCCAACCTCCCAACTTCGAACCTCGGTATACGGTTGAGATCATCGGCGACCTCGCGTTGTGCTGCTGCCGCTGCTGCTGGTACATCAGCGTTTTCATGTAATTACAGCAGCGATGGGTTCGAGATGTCAAGTTCGTATAGAGGATGCATGATATGAGTAACTTCTCAGGCGAGCAGTCGAAGCATCTCCTACCACACGAAGTTTGCGCAGAGCGTGCCGTAGCACCGCCTCGGCAGCACCTCGAACCCCAACGGCGCGAGTTGGTGATAAACCAGCTCTCCTTTCGCTCCGTACTCTCTGTGGCTGTTGTGTTGTGTCTACAGCCATGCATGGTGGGTGTGATATGAGTGCGTTGTGTCACTCCAGCGCCAAGGACCAGATACATATCATACGTAAGAAATTAATGTAGAGAAGACTGCTGCAGCTGCCACAAATAAATGCATAATGTGTGTCCGTATTGCATACATGCCCGATTCCCCGGTATCGAGGCCGCACCGAACACCGCCGGTATTATGGTCGAGGGTATGCCGGTACCGGAGGGATATTCGGGTAGGCGTACCGAACTTATCGGAGTGTCGGGTACCGGTATTGGAAAAGTATCGAACTTACCGAAGTGTCGGGTACCGGTATCGAAACAATACCGAACTTACCGAAGTGTCGGGTACCGGTATTGAAAAAGTACCGAACTTACCGAAGTGTTCGGTAGGGTATCGAGCCCGATACCGAACAAATACCGGTACCCCCGGTATTGCGGTCGAGGGTATACCGGTACCTGGGGTATATTTGGGCGAGCGTACCGAACTTACCGAAGTGTCGGGTACCGGTGTTGGAAAAATACCGAACTTACCGAAGCGTCGGGTACCGGTATTGAAAAAATACCGAACTTACCGAAGTGTCGGGTACGGGTATTTACCGAGAAAATACCCCCGGTATACTTCGGTACGTACCCTGCCGAACACACCTTTGCAATGTTGTGTACTTCATTGGCAATTCCGTCGAGAAGTATGACCGCGTGCAGTGAAAAAATAGTTTAGAAGTTGCTGCAAAATCTGTCCTCGCGGAATTGTAGACATTTTGGTGGGAAAAACTTCCCTCTCGTAAAACAAGTAAAATGTGTATCTTGAAGACCTTCTCATAAAATCCGTTCCGCGTGCAATTCAAGATCGAGCTTCTGATTCTTGGTTTCCTACCATAACATCAAACGTTCACTTTACCCATATCGTCCGTTTTAGGGCAATTATCCGACGACTCCATACATCGGATTGACCTGCCGGATAACGGCATGTGTGCTTTACATTCGAACATCCACGCACGTGGCATCTCTGTCACACACAGAGCAGCTCGGACGCACCATGAGGCAGCCTGCAAGCCAACGTAGGCGCATCGCCTTAGGGATGCGCATACGGCCTCCGCAGAAGGGGTCGATGAAGGTCAGCAGATACCCACGGGTTGGCCGTTGGCCGTTGGAATGACTGCCTAGCACGGCGCCGACGTAGGCTTGCACTGATGACATGGTTGATTATATTGAACGAGCTCGATAATTCGTTACGGAGTAAATGTAGAGTCATGCCTCCGTGAACCGCGCTCGGCGCGTCTCTCGCTCGCCTGGCGACAAGGCTATCAAAATGGGCTCGGATGCTTGAATGCGAAGATCAGCTGCCCTACTACGCCAGCAGTTGCATGGCCCAGACATTCAACTCCATGCCCGCTATCGCTTACCAGGTATATGCGCTGTTTCGATTTGAAGGTCCGAAATTATCAGTTCTGTCCTAAAACCACGGTTGGTGGTAAATACCGTGATCCCGCGGATTACCGTGTTTTTTTGTTACCGTGGGCACAGATACCAAGCAAAGGCTGATTTACCATACCATGCAAACAGTCACCTCGCATTTTTTCAAACACCGTAACCATGCAAACAGTCACCTCGCGTTGTTTTAGCCACCATAACCGTGCCGTGCAAATGGGGATTTACCAAGACGTTACCGTGGTTTTGACTTACCGCGGTACCGTTTACCAAACGAATAGCTATATACCACTGTAGCACGGAAGGCAGCACCTTTCATTTTCAAGCACATTCTTCAATTACAATATCGATTCAATAAAATATGTACGACTACACCTGGCACCAGGTACGGGAATAAATCAGCTGCGAGATATAAGCTTCCTGGATTAAGACCGATTTCCACCTGACGACATTTTGGCCGAGACCGAATTAGGAACCATATACCGTATGCGGCTAAATTCACAACAACCACCGAATCCTAAGCTGCAGCGAGTGAGGCATCCTCGGCCGTACACTTCTCGCGCGTTAGCGAGTGCGCAAGAGTGCGTGGCGGGGCTACAACCCGCCTACAGAGTGGGCTGTACACATCCCACCATGTGAGCGAAAAAACGTGCTTGATCGGCCGCGAGCAGAGATGTTGCGAGGCCGTCGTAGGTTTCTCGAGAGTCGTTGTATCTAAAAAACAGAAAGAAGCTTACTGTAGTATAGCATTTAGATGAAACCATTGTTGTACATTATTCCATTGTCAATTGGGGTATACAACCCGCAAGCACCGATATGTTCGTGTTTGGTTGTTACCAGACCGAGCACTGGCCATGAAGATGATCGAGCGAGCGCGCCTGCGTGTCGAGGGCGTAGCAAGCCTGGAGAGCGTACTACCATACGACACATTTCCATCGTGCGACAGAAAAAATTATCTTGATCGACCATGAAAGCCTTGTTGCGAGGCCGCCGACAGGTTGGAGCTCCTTCATCGATGTAAAAATCAACGCTGAAGCGCTCGGCCCTCTCGTGAGCTGCTGCGCCGATATTAAACAGAATTGTCACCTAAACCACGGTAGCCAATGCACTGGAGGTCAAAACAGTTAGTGCCGCCAGCGCACGAGAAAAAGCGCGCGGCGGCGCGGCAACTCACGGAGTGCGTGGGCTGTACACATCCCATCGTGCGAGTGGAAAGACGAGATTGATCGGCCACGAACAGCTTTGTTACGAAGCTGTCAAGATTTTTCGAGTGTGTGGGCTCGAAAAAACAAGACCTCGTAGCTCGGGGAGGTTAAATCTCGCGCCGGGTGCACCGATACAAGCTCGCTCTGCGAGACAGGCAGGCCGCCAGGGAGAGAAGGGAGGAGGTGGGCGGATTACTTCCCATCTCGTGGGGGTGGAATGCAGATGCGGGGTAGGATGCATGGCGAGTAGATATATAGCAGGTACAATATTTGGGTAAAGGGTAGTAGTGCGTATTCTATTGAGTACACGAAGGGGGGGAAAATTGGTTGGATGCGATTGGTGGTATTCGATTGATTGTGTCAGCTTTTTCATTCTGAATGAATAATGCCCTGCACATTGTTGGAAGGCAAATACTATACTAATCTTCACTGGAATGGCATAAATCGCGTTTCTCCGCGAACTAGAGGTCGTTTTTCGAAAGCAGTCGAGGTGAGGCGCGCGAAGGATGTATGGGCGGGGCCATGTACCAATGCTGCCCTCAAGAGTGACCGAACACACTTGCCACGTGCCGTCTAACTGAAGGCTGGGTTTGCACGCCCAGCAGTCGTCGTGTGGGTTAGGAATGAAAAAAAACAAAAAACAAAAAACAGCTATGCAATACCAGGTATACAAAATGGTAACATTATAACCATTCCCGCAGCGGAACGCCATATCAGATGATAAATACCTGAAGGGTCCGTTTTCCGTGTGTGTGGCCCAAACAAAAATCCCGTGAATTCCAGTGGTGGCTAGTTCTCGATGGGAGAATTTCTCGTGGTGGCAAGCTCCCGCGGGACATTTTCCCGTGGTAGTCGGTTCCCGTCCAAACAATCGCGTGAATTCCCGTGGTGAATAGTTCCCACGGGAAGGGTTCCCGTGGAGGCCAGTTCCCGTCCAAACAATCTCGTAAATTCCCGTGGTGGCTAAATCCCGCAGGAAAAGTGAAAGTTGACAAGATAATAGACCGCCCCTCGGTAAAAGGTCCTGAGTAATCTGGTACGAGGGCAAGTCGACACGATCGGATTGCAAAGAAGCCGCTAAGTACCTCTTTTGGTGCAAATCGAATCGAATTGATTTGAAGTGGGGGGGGTTCATCCAACTTGTGCATGACATGTTCCCACTGGAAAAAAGTCCCCGAGGCAATACATCGATGTTTTGGCCTTATCGGCAACCACCAAAGAGGCGATAAATTGTGAACCTCGACGGCTGGCAACCGGGGCAACAGTCGCGCCCGAGGCTACAGTCAATAGCACAGCGTGGCCCGGCGGTGGCTCCAAAACAATAACATCATGGCGGTTGCGAGCCAATTTTTCCACCAGCTCGATCGGCCAAGCCCCACGAAAACCAATTGATCGACCCAAAACACCGAGGAAAAACTCAAGACTTCAGTAGAGGCATCGCCGTCACTGCCTCGAGCGTGGCGTTTAAGGGCTTACTCTGCCCACCCACGAGAAGCTGGGAGTAAAAGCTTCCTAGTCGGCGCCTTGAAAAAAATGCATAGGCTGTCGCCGGCGCGCTGGAGACGATGCACGCCGTCGCTTTCATCTGCTCTTCTCGGTACTTGTGAGCCAGGTGTTATTGTGCAAGATGCTGCGTCATTCCGATCTCATAAACAAATCGAGAACATACGTGGTTTCCCCATATAACCCATATAACCGTATTATTCCACCAAATCGAATCGAATCCAATTTGATTCATGAACAAATACTCGATTTGAAGCTTTCCTTCGTTAAAACGGCCCCAGACGAACTGTATACAATGCACGTTGTTGGTCGTTTGACATTCTGCTGTTGTGCGTTCCCTCTATAAATTGACGGAAGGCAAGACCGATTGTTTCGGTCCCCAAAAAGGGTAGTGAGGACTACGAGCAGGTGTACAGCATCAATAACGCCTGTCTACGACCACCTGTGCTGCGTTTCTGAGGTTCACAATGCCGGAGCTGATCACCTGGTACTAATATTAATAAAACAACCTATGGTATAGCGCGTACTATTACTACGATATGTACAAGACGTCGAAACTACCTACCATGGTATTCTGTTAGAAGCAAAGATCACTCGCACCCCATTTTCGCGTGCATACAGTAGTACACATACGTACAGTATAGGTAGTGCTCTAGCGATGGAAAACAGCACGCAACCCATACCACAACTGGCCGTCATCCAAATATATTGCATCCTTACTTAGATGTCGCCCTCCCTCTCGAGGATTATATTATGAATGCTTGTTCATCAGGTATTACGTGATTGCCTTATCGCTGCGTACGACCAATCAATCAATGCATTAGTTCCATGCGGTATTCGTGTGTCATTGATCTTGGAACTGATTCTTGAGCGGGGTAGCGTGAGCGTCAGAAACCTTGTACGCCATAGGAATATGTTTCGAGTTCTCGTTGTCACACGAGGAACCGCCATAATCGACCAAGCTTGGCATGTCCAATGGTCTTGCGATCGCTTTCGTGTTAAGCGATACGCATCAGCGCAGAAACCTTATAGTATGTGTCAATTGCGGCAGGAAGGGGCAAACCTAGACAGTGTTGCGCCAGGCGAGTGGTTCCAGTACAAATAGGATAAAAAAGCTTCCAACAGGAAATAGGGGTTCGTGGAAACCCCTCCTTTTGTTCTGCAATTGCATGTGGAACGAACCTCACAGCAAGGGCTCCCCACGGCGCTGAGGAAGAGGGAACAGGCCCGCAACTGCACAAAGTGTGTCGATTAGCTATTCAGGAGTAATGCGAGTATTGTTGTTTGCGTGAAAAGGCAGGGTGAGAGACGCTGTACCCAGTTTTCGTGCGTGTGTACCGGATACGGTACGCACCCCAGAGACAGACCTTACTTGGCGAGAGCGGCTTTTTTATCGTCACGCGGGTCGCAAAACGAGAGAAAGATGACCGTGCCGTAGGGCCAAGTGTATTTATAATCCAGCACAAGAGGTTTGAGCTGATTCTGTGCTGGCTCTCGTTCGCATGAGTCGATTGGATTTCAAATTTGTTGTGGTGCTGCTGTGTACAATACGCACCATTGCTGTCGGTAACATCTCGTGGTCACTGGTCGGCGTGTGTGTGTCTGCAGCCGGCATCACGATGTCCCACCACTAGGTACAACGTTCCGTACCAGTGACATACTAATACGGTTGCCCATAATAATTAACCCCAGCGGATCTACTTTGTATCCGTATCTTCCCAGAATAGAGTGTTTGGGATAGAAGTAAAAAAAAAATCCTTCCGCTCAAAACAGTCAATTCCGTTCCCCTCGTGGTTTCGGTGTGTTTACGATAGAAGTAAACAAAATCCTGCAGGCGACGCCTCCGAAAATAATAAGGGAAGTGGGGTGAGGCAACGCGGCAAACCAAACAAACAACGAAAACAAAAAGTAGCGTGCGAGAGGAACGGCAGCCCAGCAACGGTGGCGGCGGCAGGGGTATGACCGCAGTAACGCAGCTGCTATCCCACGACCGCAAGCAGCAGCACGGGTGGCTGCAGCTACGTGGCGGCAGCCCCAGCAGCAACGGCAGCCCCAGCAGCAGCGGCAGCAGCAGCAGCAGCAGCAGCAGCAGCAGAGCAGCAGAAGCAGCAGCTTCCGTTTTTGCTTTTTTCGATTTTGCGTCCGACTATTCTTGTCGTCGTGTGCTGCTCCTGCTGCTGCCCACGGCCTACGCGTGACACCGCACCGGCACGCTCCGCTTCAAGCCCGCCCGGCGCCCGACATATATAGACCGTGGCGGCGCGCCGCCGCTGCTGCTAGTGCTGCTACTGCTGCTACCGCAGTGTGGTGAAATTGAAATGATGCACGACGATCTGTCATCCTGTCGCGCTCTACAAGCAAGGCGGTACGAGTGCGTCTCCATACGAGTACGACTCGTACGAGTAACTCGTACTCGTACGAGTAGTTCTTCTGAACAGCGCATCCTCCATCACACCAAGTCGCCGAGAGCGTACCGTAGCGGGCCGCCAGCAGTCCACCAGCGCCCCGCTAGCAAAATCCAGCACCGCTTGTCCTTATCATACTGTAGCACACCTCTCGAGCCTCTGTGCTCCCACCGGTTGTTGTGTTGTGTAGAGCAAGCAGCAAGGTTGGGGCCTATGGGAGACACCTCCCATAATTTGGGGCGTTCTGCGTCGGCAGAAAGATCGGTGCGTGTAGGCCAATCAAACTGAGAGACAAAAGTTGCCGTAACTTTTGATCAAAAGCATACTTCTCTAAAGTAAATTTTTGCCGTTTTTTAAAAACATTACCTCAAATCTTCCCGTCGGCCGAATTTTTAGAGAAGTAAAAGTTAAAAAAAAAAAACGCAAACACTCCAATACCTTTATTTTGTGGCCACTAATTTTCGTGTTTTATTGAAATAAAGTACTTGCATCTGGACATAATGGCAGCTAGACACACGCAGGCATTCTATAAATGCGTGGTTTCATGTTCTCCAAAAAGCTGAGGACTCCAGCTATCCAACGATCCCACTTGTATCCAAGGGTTATGATATGAGGTTGCAGATGAGGCACATATCGACGGGGGGGGGTTGGGTGACCTTCTTGGGACCCATGCATCTCAAGAACGATCGGGATTCGCGCAAAACTAAAAAGGGGGCATTGCGACCCAAATCTTCAGCTTCCCAGTGATCCTAAGTACGCCTTTTTCCAAGCAAAACAAAAACGGCTGAAAGACGACCCCCCCTTCAAACAAAGTGTATTTTTGAGGACCTATTTTCACCCATCGCCGTCACACGCCCAACTGCATACTTTCGGCTCCACGTAGGATCATTCGAACGCTGGAGCCTATAGCTTTCTGCCAGACCAAGGTGGGGCGTGGATGGTGAATCTTTGAAAGGGTGTCGAGCTTTTGTTTACGGCATGGTTCTTCCAGCACGAGGCGGCCTTCACTCGAGCTAAAAAGACATCTCCGATCGTCTTCCTTGCTTCAGACGGTAACGTCATCAAGTACGTCAAGGGCATGCGCAAAGCCGTACTTCTACTTGGGAAGGGAAGGCCTACCGACGGCTGCCCACCCTACGAGTCCCTCGAGAAGCACGTTCAGCGAAGCAGGAGTGTCTTTGAGATGTGGCAGGGTGGACTCCAAGTCAAGATGCCGAAGCTGGAGTTCAAGGGGGAGGGTTGTTGGGGTGTCGACCCGAAAGGGAAGGAGGGAAAGGATGCGTCTCTGACGGCGGACCACTTGGTGATAGAGTTATCTGAGCATTGCTACGTCGATACCGAGAGCAAGGCGGGCTTGCTCACGTGCGGCTGTGATCCGGAAAAGGTCGCAAACGACAAGCACAGGTGCAAGAGGTTTCGCTGCAAGGAGAACAATTGCTCGCTTTTGTGTCGGTGCGAAGGACGCTGCTACCTCGCCCCTCCGCCGTCGGCAGTCGCATCGACCGATACCGACTGTGCAGGTTGCAATTCTGAGGGGGGTCGAGAAGAGTGGGATGGGGGAAGGAGTCAGATGGGGACTGTGACATTGACGTTTCGGGTGGGGGGGCAGAGTCAGATGAGACAACAATGATTGACATTTCGGGTGTATACGACTCATGTTCGTGGTTGGTTGTCGAGCAACTTCGACTCCGACGACGTTTCTGTTATCGATGCGGATTTTTTTCCCGAGGTTTATTCGCGTGAAGGCGTACATGGGCGGGACAAGATAAACGATGTCCACATGGAACAGAACTCATACGAGATCGGGGGGGGGGGGGGGCAACGGTGAGCTTTAGTTAGACATTTACAGGGTTTGGATATGTCCCCATATAGTTTTATGTTAACGCATCCGATACGTTTACGACATCGGCATACATATTGTCCCTCGGTTCTGCTCTTAATATTGTTCAACTTCAAAAGGCTGCAGTCCGAGAGCAAATATATGCGTGAATGCCCCAGGGCGGTGTGCTTCGGGCGTAGTGCTTGATGGTGGGCTGGCCTTCAAGGGCTCACGGCTAACGTTCTGTGCTTACCATTACGTCCCAAAATGTAGCTCCTGTGGGCTCTGCCTAAACACGGTGGCAATTAAACGGGACCCAGTCGCAGGCAGCTATGTTTGCTTGTCCGGGAGTGTGTGTGCAACTCTGCGGCTAAATGAAAGGCGTGCTGATATCGCCAATATTTGCGTGTGCCCGATTGTGCAGGTTTGCAGCAGCAATTATATATATTGCTGTGTGTTTTTAATCATATATTTATTCTCTATGTAGATGTGCAACGCATCATCAGGCGAAATAACACTAATTCTACATACGTGCAATGCTGCTGGTAAATTTATAAGTACATAGTTTTGTTTTTCCTCGAAATTCTGTACATACTACAGGGCAGCGTAAGGGCCATGCTACCGAAGCAAGTTTTGTCTATTTTTTAACTCGTTTTTCTTTAGTCTAAATACACGTCATAAAAAGGGAACAAAAGGGAAATTTTGACAGTTTACCTTCTTTCCAGTATTTTGAGGCCCCTTGTTTTTTATAGAAAAGGTAATTTGGGGATATACCCCCTGTTGTTCGACAATTCGAGGGTATAGGCAAAACGCGCCCGCGGCGGGCGTTCCCGCGTGTCCAAACAGGAACGAAGCCCCCCCTTTGACCACACGTTGGGGGAGGATAACCCTACGTATCTACTGAATGTATCTACGACTCCCAATTGACCACTTCCCCCCCCCCATTTGGCCGAAACCAAACCCCCTTTTGACCACCTGTGATCTGTGACAGCCTCTAAAACGACTTGTACGTATCCACGTCACCGCCCAACAGCCCGAATAGACCACGAGGCGGAACATCCAGAACTTGCTAGTAGTCGAAACCGTTGGTCTCCCAACAAATGTCGGCACAACTATACAGACCAAATCTTTATAGACGATATGAAGATACCGTTTATTCTGAAAAAGCATGGTGGCGGGAGAATCAGACCACATATGCGTATGGGTCGTGGGTTGCTGGGCGCTTGGTGCTTCGTTGCTGGGTGGTCTGTACACGAATACACCAGTCCGCCGTCCAACGCACAGCACAGACACCCAGCGGCTTTGACCGTGGAGATAGGTGGACCAACTCCTTCCCGCCATGTCGAGTTCGTTGCGCCTCATATTGCTCGTGTCCCAAGGACCCCTCCCGTCCGACAAACAAGTACCGAGATTACCAGGTTCATACATACGTTCTCGTACAGCAGTACAACCAGCAGCGGCGCAACCTATAAATAACGGCACAACAAGGTTCGATACGGATCACTTCTTCCACGATATATCCATGTGTAGTGCTTAAAACGACACAATCCAAAGTACTATGCAACCGCGAGAGCATAGGCCACCTCGTGCGCCACACATTACGGAAATTGACGATGGCCATAATAAGCACGGGCTACCTGCGTTCGGGCACGTTTTTCCACAAACCCATAGAGTTCGAAGCCATATATTCCGTTTTCGAACTAATTCTTGCGGCGTCGTTGTCACTAGGCAATCATCTGCTACTGTGCAAAGCTCCGTGGCAATCGGTTCTATTTCCAGTGTGTTTGAACGTCGTATTGACTTACCCGGTGCTGCATCGGAGGTTCCGCCGCACCTCCGTAGGATTCTTGTATGTATTCTTGGCACATCGCAGCGCTTGCAGCAGCTCGTTTGTGGGTTAAAGAGCACCGAATCGAGTGCTACTTGTGTCCCTAGGTCGCTCTGCTTACACTCTACAAAGATGTGCTGCTAACTTGGCGTGTGCTACCCGTCTCTAATCAGTACCGGTAGCTGCTCTGTTCTGTGATCTGGGTCCATTTTTACCAATCATGGAACGATACCCCGCGGTGCAACACTGTAGAGCTCTACGTACGACGAGGGCGTGTGAGCTACTCGCCTAATCCGCCTCTCAGGCCGTTTCCTATGCAGTTCGATTTTTGAGCTTCAGATTATGGTCCGATCGATTTTTCAACGACCTATTATATGTAGTTCGAAAATCGAAACATTCTTCCTATGCGAGAAAAAATAATTCATTTTACGTGCAGAGATTCGAGCAAACGGCGAGACCAACTGCTGTCTGGCGCCGCGAAGAGACGCGCCGAGTGCGCTGCACTGGGCGTAAGATCCAAGCATCCGAAGCCACGCTGGCTGCCTCTGCTCTGCTGGCGACGTGCGGGGTGCGCTCGAGTCGACCTGTCTTGGTATTTTGAATTTTGACACAACGAAGCATCCGAGCCCAGCAAGGTGGCTGACTGACTGCTGCTTGCTGCTGCTGCTGCTGTTGCTGCTGCTGCTGCTGTAAAGTCTACGAGTACGGAGAGGCGCGCACCGAGTGCGCTTCCCTTCGTCTCTAGGTCCGAGCACGCGCCAGCCGACTGTAGTCTGGCGACGGAGAGACGCACCGATCGCCGGCTGCGCGTCGGACGCGTGAAGCAACGTCGCTGTGTCGCCATTCAACTCACCGATCGTTCTGCTGTTGCTGCTTCTGCTGCTGCTTCCTCGCGTGGATAACATCTTGAATTTAGAGACCACGCCATTTTTCAATTTGAAAATCTGATGACCCAAGTCGGTGGACATTGGGCCAAAATCTGACGACTTGGGCCATCGGATTCTCAGATCGAAAAAAAATCCGGTCAGGTTTTGCACAATCGGACTGCATAAGCAGATACCTTCGTTTCTGAGATCGACAAATACAAAAATATATATCTGAGGCTAGTTATTATGCCGTCTGACTAGGCTAATTATTATGCCATCGGATTAAGAGGATCGAAAAGCTCGCTTTCCGATCCACTTTAAATTCGACGGGGTGTGTCTGGATGCCTTCCCTGTCGTCAATCGGATCGATTTTGCAGTTTTTTGTGCTCTTCCTGGAGGTGGTTGATACGAGAGTTGAAAAATGCTTCGTGTCCTGCTCCCGGGTTCTAGGAGGTGCTGCGCTGCGAGCGGCAGCAGCAGCAGCAGCAGCAGTAGAGCAGTCAACCCAGCATCGTAGAGGTGTTTAGGCTGCTGGGTGGTGTGACCGTGTCTTTGGAGGGGTGGAGAGAGATGTGATGAGGTTCAAAAAAAAAATCGATTGAGAAATCCAATCCACGAATCCCGTCGGAAAAAAAGTTGGGATCGAAAAAGGTATTTTTCAACTGTATAAGAAAGCCCGATTCGTGTCTCCCATCGGAAACCGGCTTTTTCGATTCACGTATCCGACTGCATAAGAATTAGCAAAAAAACTATTTTTCAACTGCATAAGAAAGCCCGATTGTGTCTCCAATCGGAAACCAGCTTTTTCGATCCACGTATCCGACTGCATAAGAATTAACAATATAAAAAGAGCTTTTTCGATCCCAACTTTTTCGATTGAGAAATCCAATGCACGAATCTCGTCGAAAAGCTCAGAGTTTTTCGACGGGATTCGTGGATTGGATTTCTCAATCGAAAAAGTTTTTGAACCTCATCACATCTCCCTCCACCCCTCCAAAGACACGGTCACACCACCCAGCGGCAGTCTAAACACCTCTACGATGCTGGGTTAACTGTTCTGCTGCTGCTGCTGCTCTCTACTGCTGCTGCTGCTGCTGCAGCTGCTGTTCGCAGCGCAGCACCTCCTAGAACCCGCGAGCAGGACACGAAGCATTTTTCAACTCTCCCATCAACCTCCCCCAGGAAGAGCACACAAAACTGCAAAATCGATCCGATTGACGATAGGGAAGGCATCCAGACACACCCCGTCGAATTTATAGTGGATCGGAAAGCGAGCTTTTCGATCCTCTCAATCCGACGGCATGAGAATTAGCCTCAGGCCGTTCCCTATGCGGTTCGATTTTTGAGCTTCAGATTATGGTCCGATCGGTTTTTCAGCGACCTAGTTTGAAAATCGAAACAGTCTTCTTATGCGAGAAAACACGGATTTGTTGTACGTGCAGATATTTAAGCAAACTGCGAGTTCAACTGCTGTTGTTGTGGTCTAGCGCCGCGAAGAGACGCGCCAAGTGCGCTGTACTGGGCGTAAAACCCAAGCGCCCGAAGCCACGCTGGCTGCCTCTGGTCTGGCAGCGACGCGCCGAGTGCGCTCGAGTCGACATTGGGCCAAAATCTGACGACTTGGGCCATCGGATTCTCGAATAAAAAAAAATCCGGTCAGATTCTGCACAATCGGACTGCATAGGGCGGTGCTTTCGTTTTTGGGATCGAAAAATACAAATATGAAGCTCGATATCGAACCGCATAGGAAACGGCCTTACGAGGGGATCGAAAACGCCGGTTTCCGATCCACTCTAAATTCCACGGGGTGCGTTTGGATGGCTTCCCTATCGTCGATCGGATCGATTTTGTATTCTTTTGTGCTCTTCCCGGGGGCGGTTGATACGAGAGTTGAAAACTGCTTCGTGTCCTGCTCGCGGGTTCTACGTAGGAGGTGCTGCGCCGGAAGCAGCAGCAGCAGCAGCAGCAGTAGAGCAGTCAACCCAGCATCGTAGATGTGTTCAGGCTGCTGCTGTGTGGTGTGACCGTGTGTTTGGAGGGGTGGAGAGAGATGTGGTGGGCTTCAAAAACTTTTTCGATTGAGAAATCCAATCCACGAATGCCGTCGAATTGCGTGCTGTTATACATTCAAAAATCGTCTGTTGTATATAGCAAGCGGCGCAACTTTTTGCACACCACCCGTACTTTATCCATCGCAGATCTCACGCTTCAGACTACGGGTGCCATTGCAGCAGCAGAGTATGGTCGGCTAGCCATGTGGACACGCTCTCCTCTTTTTACGGGGCTGGACGCCGCCTCTACCGTAGCTGGGGGGTGCATCACTGCTGGTGCTCCACCTTGACCGCTGGCCGCTGGCTCGTTTTCGCTTTTGTTTTTCACGCGTATCCTCGCTCGTTTGTACTTCATCTTCGCTTTTCTCAGGAAAAGCGAAGTCTGTTCGTTTTTAGGTTTTGTTGTCCCCCGTTTGCATAGGCCCTCAGAGATGGCCATGTGTACCAGACAACAATCTATGCACCCGCTAAGAAAGTGTCGCTGGGACCTGGAACCCATGCGCAGAGCACCCGAGCAACCCGTCTGCTCGGAGAGCTGTGGGATGAAACGGTGCCAGCATGATAGGATGATAGGTGCAAGTTGGCATGCATGGACAAAGAGCAAGATGTCCCCTTTGCTCAACAGCTACGCGTACAAACAGAACCCGTGCGCACCTGGTCCACCCGCTAAGAGCGATCGCCGTCACAAAGTGTCGCTCGCGGCCCAAAGCCACCGTGGTTATAAGCTGCAGTGCTCCCGATCTTCGTCTATGCTAGTCGTACTGTCAACTCGTACAGCAGAGTACCTCCTTATTTTGTTTTTCCCGCGCGGCTCTCATTTTCGTTCAAATGGGGAGTTCCACATTATGCAGAGGCCCCACAATGAAACGGTATAATTTCGTAACCAAAACAAAAACAAACACGTCAAGCGACCGACGTACAGGTATCACGCGAATCGCGCACACCGCACAACGGCTGGCAACGAATACCGACCACCTTTTATATGTGACTTGCCAAGTTGAGTATCGGCCAACTCGACACAAATTACAGCACAGTTGTGGCGTTGTGGTGCTTCAGGTACTATTAATTACTACTATACTCAAATCGTCGTCGGAGTTCGACGAGAAAGGGATGTGAGACCTCGTTGTCCGGCACGTGGTATCAGGTACCAGGTGCTGTAGTACTGGGTGGCACGGTCCTGCTTACTACCTGACACTGTGTGATCACGATGACATCACGGCTAACTTAGGTGTGTCGCACCCGACGAAGGCGACTTGAAGGCCACAGAAAAAAAACGTGACGAGGTCGATCAATGCTCCATCGAACATCGGCGAGACGGACTCCGCGACCGACGAATGAAGGTGGTCCAACTCCGCCGACATACCGGTGCTGCCAGCAGTATATCCTGCTATCCATCGTGTTCGACGACCCAAGAAGAGAGTGCGTATCATACGAATATCCGCATCGGAATGGCAATCGAACAGTTGCTTTGTGTGGGATCAGATTGGCGCGTTTGAGAAGGATGAGCTTGGCACAGGATGGGGGTTATAAGCGGGACCAGGCGGTCGAAGCTTGTTGTAGGATATATCAGGTTCGAGCACGGCGGTCGACAAGGCAGTCGATAACGATGTATTTTGAATACGTACAGACGCGAGGTCCACGCTGTTTATACCCTCTCGCGCCAGCTGCTGCTGCTGATGTCCCAATCTCATTTGACAACCCCCTAACCCACCTGCTCATCATCCCTGTATATTCCATGCAATACCCTTCCAGCTTCGCACTGGTTGCGACTGCGCCCGAGTACAGTTCAAGTCGTGTTTTCATGGTCTGCACATCGATATCGACGTCACCGTTAATAACCTCGAGTGCCCATGCCAGGGATTCCCAGCAGCTGCCTCGATAGGCGCGACCTCGTCCCATCTCGACCTCGTCGCATCTCGACCTCGTTGACCACAAACAAAAATATTAGGAAACAAATAACGTATGCGCACAGCAGTCTCTGCCACCCCAAAGGGGACAGTTTAAATTCAGCTATATAAAGCTTGACGTTGTAGTATTGGTGAGCTGTGCTGGGTGCGCTTCGTATAGTTGCTGTGCTTGGTCCATGAGTAGAGTCCCGTACTATTAATAGAGTGGTGGATGGTCTTCTTCGCTTCACTCTCAATAACCTTACCATCAGCCTTTGTCTCTCCAATGGAGGGACCTCCACACTATCATACTATGATAGTCTTTGCTTTGCAAGCTGCGTCATACGTCGGTTTGTGTGCTCGGGTGAGTACTTGCTTGTCGCTCCATTATCGGAAAACAAATGCTGGGAAACTTTCTACCCAGTACTAGACGAAGCATGCTAATAGATCTTCCTAAGGTAGCTATTTAGGCACTATGATTGGCTAAGGGTGTGTTTTACGCGGCTCAATTAACTTGGAGTATTTCCCAGCCACAGCATCCGGAGTCAACCTAAAGTCCTTCCAAGCTCAGCATCCACGCCGGCCGAGTTAGCCTAGAGTCTTGCCAAGCACAGCATCCCAGTACTGACCACTGGCATAGGGTTCAGGTTAGGGTTAAGGTTAGGGTTGGGGTCGTAGGGTCGGCTTTAGGCGCCAAGCACAAAACCCCCGTAAAGATCTACTATCCAGGTTTGTCAACCCCTCCTTTCTACCCTTAGGGGGAAGTGGGTTAGATGGCAGTTATACCTCGATTTAGCTTTGTTTTGGAGGGAAATATATATCAGCCAAAATATGTTGAGTCTATTTAAAGGAGGTATTTACGAGAGTACGGGTATGTACGAGCTGGGCTAGGCTTGAAACGAATTTTAATTTTTTAGGCTTGAGTGTCACCAATTTTGCGAGTTAGCACTCGAAAATTGGAAGCGTTGATCCTGACGTAGTATTGGAGATGGAAAAAAAAACGTAATAAATGAAAAATTCTGAACTATTATACGAAGAAACCGACTCGATTTCGCCGAGATATTCGCGAAGACCCAAAAGTACCAAAAATTCTGTTTTTTTACCAGATTTTGACACTGAAACATGACGGCTAAAAACATCGCCGTTCCCGATCAAGGTGAAACTGGTGTAGATAATGCTTGAGGTACAAAGAGACGAGTGGTGTAACTTGCACTTGCCCACTTCATCACCCATCAAAAGGTTTACCAAAAAAAACATTCGATAATAAAAACAAGTAATAACGAAAACAGCAGTATTACTGCGATGCCCCGCTCAATTTTGCAAATTTTGGAGTCACATTTTAACCTCGTATTTTCGTCGTGCGTGGAAATGTATTCCGAACCATCGCTTCTTATTTTTCGTCTTTTCACACTAGTTAAGATGGGTATTTATTTTCACGGACTTTTGGATCGGTCTTATATGCTTCAAGGGGGGAAAGAAAAAGGATGGCATCTCAAAGGTTGGTTAAGACATAAACAACACTGTGTAAAACAAATCGTGTTCATATTAATATTATTGACCGGGGCATAGCCAATTAACCGTTTTGGCAGCGCCTTGGCTGGCCCAGCTCGTAGCTTGGTTTTTCGGAGGGAAGAAGATATCGAACAGGAAAAACATGCGTAATTTATTAGTCACCCACACGCGGTGCTTGATTGTCCGACCAAGTACCTGAACCATACCCCCCTCCCCCCCCCCTCTATACATGCTGGGTTTCCACAGGGCTTTCCGCGGGTTCTCGTGGTATCCCGCAGGATCTCAAGGGAGCACGTGGGATCGCGATGGGGCGTCCCACTTTTTTTTTTGTTCATCCCATTTATTATCTCCTTCTCCCTTCCTTTATCTCTCCTCCCTAGCCGTAACCCAGATCCGGGGTAATATAGCAGGCTCTTCTCCCTCTTTCCCCACTACGGTTCTTGCCTTGCATTTTTATCGCGAGAAGACTTCAGTTTCTTCTTCCCTCGTCGACTCGCATCGAAGTGTGCCTACCCGCGCTACTAGGCACTCTCAGCAGTTGATTCCGTTTTTGTTTTTGTTTTTGCAAATAAACTCATAAGTCCGACCCACGTGAGATTCGAACTCCGGACATAAACTTTTAGAAGCGTTCGGCGTCATCACTAGACCATCGGGGCGACCTGTAACCGAAGCTATTTACTTGTTGATTGGGTGTTATAGCTGTAGATACTGAGTGATTTTATCACCCGGGTTTCGACTGACAGACGGGGAGGGTGATTCATCACCCAGGCAGGCGTTAGCCTTGACTACATGCACTGGGATCCAGGTATAGCGGCTCGAAACAAAAGCGACAAGTACGGTCGTCTCAATCTTGAAGGCGGAGCGTCCAATAGTTCAGATGCAGCATCATGACGCGGGCGCGTCCGACATCTCCTCCCGTTTTTGCGCCTTCGCACACACCCTCTTCCTCACCAGCCCCGTGTATAGGCTTTTTTTTGTGTTGCCGGTGCTGTAATCGGCATTATGTATCGGCCTTTTTTCCCCTCTTAATCCCTTAGGAACTGGTCCCACTTATTTGGGGGCAAACTACTTGGAAATAGTGATGGACATTGTTTTTCAGTTCTGAATGAGTTAAGTCTCAAAGAGGTTAACGCCTGCCAGGTGTAGTGACGTTTCTAGTACCACAGATCACGACACCGCCAGAGGGGGAGGGGGTACCAAAACAATGTCACACGTCACACCGCCAAAGGAAATATAGTTTTGGTGAGGGCGACCGGCTGGTGACGACCTTTCAATCCATTGAGTTTACGTCACTGAGTGGCTGGTGTTAAGTTTCTGTTGAAGCAAAGGGTACATGAATGCGCATGGTGGCAGAATGGCGTGTTTCGACGAAATGCGTGTGGTTAAACTGACTTTTTCATTGAGCCCTCGCGTTGAGTCTTACATCTTGAGTCGGGTCATCCGTTAAGCCGGGTCTGGTGCAGACGACATTTTCATTGTTCGGTTAGTTCATTGGCCACATCACACCATTTGATGTACATGCATGGCGCACAGAGAATATTCACCCAAGTCAATACTTAGGTAAAAGAGCGGGGGCGACTATGTCGGCAGTTACCCATCATGCCAATGGGTCTCTTGATATTCACACCCAAAAGTGACTAGGAGTAGAACTATCCTTGTGCAGGCGCAACCACGCTGCTGTACTTTAATGTTGCCCATCTCTGAGAAAGCCGCCGTTCTGTATATGCCAACACACCATAGTCTGTACGTCCAACTCGTATAGCCAGCCAATGCATTAGATCAACTTTTTACTGAGCGCAAAACCTTAAACAATGGAAGTATCTTAATGTAGCCCCCACCCCCCCCCCCCCCGTCACACCCCGCCCTCCCGCCTGCCTGCCGGCCCGCTCGCTCGCCCTTGATGTCCCCCCATCCCATTGATGGCAGCATGCGGCTCGCAGCCTACGTACTTCACAGGGTAAAGTTAAGCTCGCTACATAGCTCTCTCGGTTAAGATATTACACACGCCGCGGACTGTGCATTTGGGTCCCCAAGCTCCTTCAGCAAGCTGCAGGTGACCTGTTGCGTAAAAACGGGGTCGGCGCCGAGTGCGCGCGACGCGTAGCGGGTGTTGGGATACACTCTGTGGGCGCCCTGTGTGCTCGCGACGCAATAATATCGCGGGGAAAAATAGGAATAAAAAACATCATCTATAATATGGTGTCTTAAACGTAGAGGGGATACTAATAGTACATGATTTTTGGGTCCGCCGTGGGTTCTGATTTTATACTAGTATTACTATAGTCCCTCATAATGGTAGTGATAATATCCTTGCCGTCCGACCATTAGTTTTTGACATATAATAGCATGAGCTCCGATGTTGAAAAAGCAAACATCTCCAGAAATAAGAAGAGAAGCAATAAAAACTATGACGGTGGGCCATAGTAAATACTAGTAAATAGGACCTACGGTCCACACAAAAAACAATATATTTACACTTTTTTACTATTAATAACAACGTTTGGTCCTATTTACTATGGCCCTCCGTGATAGCAAAGGAAGTATTTGCACGCACGTATTCCCTAGCCTATTGTGGTCGGCTTCTCTCGCCTTCAGCAGTGGTAGTTGCGGACCCCTCTGCCGGGGTGAGAAAAACAATGGTTTGCTGCCCCCATAAGTCTGCTCTCACTTCAAGCACATAATATGGATAGTGCTCGCAGAGAGTTGGCGTGACTTATGTAGGCCAATGGGCAGTACTCTATACGTATATTTACCCTACAAATGATGTGCAGTGGGTTCGAACCTCACCTTGCTTCATACTTGTTAGTTTCGAGCGTGCGCGCTGGAGACAAAATTAATGGTTATGACAGTGCGCTCCTCGAGACTACGTAGTAGTACGTGGCGGGGAAAGACCCCAGCCATCAAAGTACAGCCATCAAGGTAGCATGGTGAGAGTTATCGAACCAGGAAAATCGCAGTTCGTTGGTTATGTAGCACTCCCCACCGGCTTGCTTAGTCGCACTAGGTAGGCCAGGGGGTAGTGTTATAACACCATCAGGGGTAGAGGGTGATTTTCTGCTTAGGACGCTGTGACACAAGGACGAGGGCCAAAATCGCCCATCCGTTATGCAGGGTCCAGTGACCCCAGCGTCGATTTGTCATTTACCGATACAATTTTCCTGAACACAGTGAACTTGACATGAGGCGCAGAGATTGGCAGGGAGTGGAGGGTGGTATCTCGCGTGGGAACGGATGTCTAGGCACAAGAAACACCCATGCCTTCTGCAGGATCTGGTGATCCGAGTAGAACCGGCCATTTATGACACAATCAGCTTGACACGAGGGGCACAAGCTACTATGCTGATACTCCAACAGGCTGACCTTGTGTTGGCCGGCCGCGGCCATGTCGAAGGGCGTCTTGCCCGCCGCATCCGTCTTGTTGCACATTTCCTCCAGCTTTCCCAGAGTGGTCGCCTTTTCCATGATTGATCTTACCACCTCCACCCTACCCCCCTCACACGCCGCCAAGAACGGTGTCGCCCCACTGCTTGTTACGGCGAACAAGTCGGTATCCTTCAATGCGGATGGCAACGGCGGAAGGCAGAATTTGGAGGGGAGTCAGCCGGCGGGCAAGCGATCGGGCGAAGTAGCGTAAGCGATAGAGCGTGGCATGCGACACAAGCCAAAAATATTGATGTCTGGTTTGTTTGGGCTTTGTCAGGGTACACGGGTACTGCGGCTACTTGCGCTCCCTTTTTTCCAACAAGGCGGGCCTTGTACTGCCGCGTTGAGGCCGACTGTTTCTGGATCCAAATTCGGATCAGTTTTTTTTTATATATCCTGTTTGCCTGTTCACAAGTTTTTTCTCCCAAGATACGTTAGAAAATGCCCTCTTCTCTCTCAACGAGCCATTGGTCGATCTTCTGGAAGGAATCTATCACGGGGGGGGCATAGTAAACACTAGTAATAGTAGTAACACTAGTAACACTAGTAACACTAGTAAATACGACCTACGGTAAACACAAAAAAAAAACTATATATTTCCCTATTGTTACTATTACTAACAATATTTGGTCCTATTATATGATATTTGCTATGGTCCTCCGCAATAGTGGTATTCGCCGAGTTTTCAGGCTCGAAGTTCCAACGGACGGCCAACCCAGGACATCGAGCCCAGTTTCGTTATTTTGCATCCGGTTTCGATAAAAACATCGAAACTGGCCTCCGCTTTCATCATTTTCACCCGGTTCGATTAGAAAAAAATCGAAACTGGGCCAGGTGGCCTGAGTTAGCCATCGGTTGAAATTTTGAGTATGCAAAATCGGCAAACACCCAGGGCTCGGTACAGGGCCACTATACACTGGCAGGGCACTGGTCCTGGCTCTATGCACATCAATCCTGGCTGAAGGAGGTGCCAGGATGCTAGAATATTGGAAAATTACGTACTTCTCACTTAAACGTCTCAAAATACAACGGAAACCCATCGAAACGTCCAACATGAGAAGAGAGAGAACCGTACAGCAGTTACAGCAATATTCCGTACTCGCCTTTATCACCATACATGTTGCTCGTATTTTCGAGTTTTTCCTGCGTCAATCTACCACCCATGCCCCGTGTACATTTCCTTCGAGATATGCCCCAAAACCAACGTACCAGGTATTATTTATAGCTCTACAGTCATGAAGCCAAAATCGCTGCGACCAAAATTATTCTCCTGGCTAGAGCTACCAGCACCTAGCCCTGCCAAAACCACTAGATTCTTCTCGAAAATTGAGCAATATCTCGTTGAGAGGGCAGGAGACATTGTTTATGACCCCCGGGGGAAAAAAAGCCTGCGATGATGTTGAGAAAACCTGCTCCGAATTTCGGTCCCATATTAATCGGCCTGAGAAGCAATCTAGTGATACCAAAAATTGAAACCAGCACCGACGGATCGAACGAACGAACGAAATAATTAACAACCGAAGTTCGGGTCCGAAACCGTATTGGATAGGATCGAACACTACCCAACCTCCGGAATACGATATTCTTGTTGTCATAAACCCCTCGCCAATCTCTAGAGGGCTGTTGTATTTGCACTTCCAACGCGTACGCCTACGTACACCGTCTGTATTTTACGTAGGCGGTCTGCGTATGGGCTCGCACCACGGTATGAAGCATGTAACAGCAGGAATTGTACGGAGGGGTAGTGTTCTAGTCTGACCTAATGGCGATGGTAAGCGCTCCGGGCAAGAACACCATTTCCTCTTGTACTTACTGTAATGCTTCGCGTATATGTTGACTACTGGACCTGGTAGCGTTCAGTGCGAATCGTCTTGCACAAAATCGAGCGCTTCGGCGTCGTGTTGAGATGCAGCATCCCCTATCGAAAAGGTAGCTACAGTGCTCTCCTACGGTAAAGGAAAAGCAGGTCAGCTCTCGCCCACCTCATCTGCGTGCATTAGCCTCACATGGCAACGGCAAAACATATAGCCTCACGATCGCATTGTAATGCAGCCACACTTGTGTAGGTTTGTCCACTAAAATCAACAGCGTAGAGATAACACGCACTAAGCGACGGTGAACTTCACTTCTTAACAGCAGGATTTTTCTAATTGACGATTGCCTTTCCGATGAGAATGATCATCCATTTGTTTTTTTTTATATATACTTTTTCTTCACAGTAAAAACTTTGCCTATCTTATAAATATGTTGATGATATCGATTTAGCGAAACAACAATCAAAACCAGCCTTGGCAGGTTCGTAAGAAATACAATATCAGATAAATCGACTTAGGGGAGAGGCCCCTCCGTAACAAAAAAAAAACGATGGTCTTGAATCTTCAATGTATCGAGATTGCCGATGCCGTATTTATTTGTGTGGTAGTTATCTGTCACAAATTGTCGATATTTTACATTTATAATTCTGACTGTGAAGGAACTAATATCTCGTCGAAAACCCCGAGAACAACATTCTCACCGAAAAATATGTTTTCACTTGAGAAATCGGTTGTTTGTTGTTTAAAGGTGATGCGTGGGCGCCAACTCGAAAACGAGAAAGCGCGCTAGGCTTGGCGGGCTCGCGACCACTGCTATTCATATCGGTTGTCATTTCTCGTCCACGTCAAGTGTTGCGGCGTGGCGTTCGGGGAGTTCCTGGAAGTATCACCTCAACGGATGGTGATAATGTTCCATGTCATCAACAGCAGGTGGCCGACGCTTTCGACCGACAAAGGCAAAACACGAAAGCAAGGTCTCGCCAATAACACGAACATCACTTTCCATTTGCACTAACCCTTCCTCTTCTGCTATACCACCGACAACGTCCACCGTATCTGGGCGTGCATTTGGTGCAAAGTACTTCTATTTGCTGTACCCCCCCCCGTAACGTCGACCACGTGAGATATTGACGTTCTCCCCTCGCACCTTTGCAAGCAGAATATCTGTTGCCTCCTTGTGCCCACTAATAGATGACCAATGCAGCGCTGTCCTCCCGCTCTTATCTGCCTGATTCACGGGTGCCCCTTTCTCCATCAAATACGTCATGATCTCCACATGGTTTCCCCCTGCCGCCCTGGATTATCAAAACATTTTCAAAGCAAAGTTGGTTCGAGCGATTTGGTTAGACCGGCACCACCGTGATCATGTCACCACGATCATGTTCGCAAAAACGAGAAAGCGGCATGCAACCTGGATCGGGTCGGGGGCCAACGCACGCCAAAACATCGCCGTCTGTACTACAGCAGCGTACGAAGTGTGGTTGGATGTTATGGTGTTTTACTCGTGCCGTTAGATATACCCCCTTTATTCCGAGATAGCAGTCGCTTATACGCCTTACCTGCCGAGCTAAGACTTGGCTTTTAGCTACAGTAGCTTAGCGGGTCCGTCTGGCTGTTAATATCGAATCCCAGGTTTTCCAAACGGTTGCGATCGCTTTAGCCCTTCGGTCCTTTATTCCGCGCTAACTTCTACTTCTACAGTAGCTCATAATGTGAATCTGCAACAACACGCGCCATTTCTCTCGCAGACTTCTAGACGACAGGGAACGGTGTGGCCCGCTTCAGTTCGTCGCACAAAACAAGAACGAACCCCCACAGAAGCGTGGCTCGTGGCCAAGGTCTCGTGAAAGGAGAAACGTGTTGCAATCGAGTTCAAGCCGTTCTACAGTGAGCCGCAAGGCTACACTACTAACCGCATCCCCTTTGAACTTGAGAGGGGAAACACGACGCGTGCAACGATGGGGGCAGCACGTTTAGGCTGAAACATGTTCTGAATGGTGGCGGTTCTTCACCCAAATTCGTCGGAATGTTCATTCTTGTCTTGCAATGTCTTGCAAGGTCTTGCAATGTCTTGCAATGTCTTGCAATGTCTTGCAATGTCTTGCAATGTCTTGCAATGTCTTGCAATGTCTTGCAATGTCTTGCAATGTCTTGCAATGTCTTGCAATGTCTTGCAATGTCTTGCAATGTCTTGCAATGTCTTGCAATGTCTTGCAATGTGTTTATTTGTTTACTTAGGCCATGGGATTGCTCGTCGGTACAACTTTCATTTTCCTCCAAAATTAACCATTTTTTTACTTAGTTTTAGTATAGAGCTCCTCAAGTGATAAGTGACCACCCTCAGAAGGCAAAAACTGTAATACGGTGCATCTCTACCGTAGCATGCGTCACACGTCAAAAATGTATGACGATTGCACACGAAGAAGCCCGGGCTGCTGGGGTAGGGGATAGGGGATGTGTCGAAAGTGCATCGTAAGGAGATGTACATACGTAAGACACGCACAGCAGCATGGTGGTATATACTCGTACTGCTGCACGCTCCTACAAGCCACTTGAAACCTCACGCCGTCTATAGCACTCGTCGTTTTGTTGGTCGGTAGAGACTGTGCGGTATACACAGCTCTCTAAACGCCACGTGACGAGCGAAACGACGGCAAGCGCGTTAACGCTCTTTAGTCCGCGGTCTTGCGATGCAGTGATAACGGTTTCGATGTTAAGTGACGACCAAAAATTCAGCATCATGGTACCTTGGTAAGCACTGCTGTGGGCAAACCATGTGGGTCGAGGCCACGGCAATAACCTTAAGGACAACAAATACAGACGTGTACATTACTTTACATTACACTGCATGACATCGTGCTGTATATAGTCCCGATGCCGGGGACTACTAGACTGGTTCAAATTTCGGTCTCCCCTCTCCCAAAAACGGTTCAGGTCCTATACGTGCCGATCACTCCTCCCTTTTGATACACGAAGCAGCCTCGATGGGGATTGCGTGATATGTAATACGCCCCCATCTTCAGTGAAGTCATTGCAGTACCTCATGTGTACGCAGGTATTACGACTCTTCCGCGGAAATCATGCCCTGCTGCCAACTGAGCATACACGTTTACCAGATATTCCACAAGTGGATTTTCTGCAGGAGGTACGTCCCAAAATGTCGGTACGTCCAATCAAAAGGCTTGTTGCGTGTTTACCCCAGAGCATACGTGCCACCATGAATAAATAGCATGTGCATTAGCACTAAATAAAGTAGTACCAGATATATAATTCGTCGCATATAGCAACAGTTAGGCGCAACCTCCACCATCAAGCAATGTCCATCTCTACTGTAAAAGGTGCGTCGATAGATGATGGTTGGTGTTTTTTGCCACCCAACCAGGATGACGAAAAAACAGGCGTTTTGTTTGTCCTAATAATTGCCATGTATTTGTATGTGGTACAGCAGTACACGTCTCGCATGCCATGACACATGACACGTTGTGCCTGCAAAGAGTCTGAAGGGGCATGACGGCTTCTTGCGTGCGAGAGGCTCGTAACCTACATATAGAGTACACATGGAGTATATACGAGTGCAAAAAGTAGGTGTGCCCGAAAAAAAGCATTACAAATATGCTCGTATATACGTACAACCTTCACGTGGTGCCTCGTGCGTATCTGACCTTTTCTTCGTCGTCCGCCCTCGACGACGAAAGAGGTATGAATAGGCCCCTGATATCGTATTGGTGTGATATTTGATGTACACGTATGCCTGGTGGTATGCTGCATCTTTCTGTTTCGTGTTGCTCTTACCATCGGTAACTACGTACTGTACGTACGTACCAGGTGCCCGGTGTTGGTTATTAATACGGCGTAGTAGCAATCTACGCAGACTGTATACCGATCAGTATACCGCGGGTTCAATCGTAAACACGTAAAATGACAAAAAAGGGTTGTCCTTTCTTACCTGTGCAACGCTCGTCGTTCGGCTGCCCCGGGCTCGTTGACCGCTATCTCCCCCTCCTCCACGAGCTGCTTTACCTTGCCAAGGTCGCCGTTGTGGGCAGCCTTGTGCAGCTCTGTGTCCGTCGGCATTGCCGCCTAAGACCGTCCCCGAGCCCGTCCAAGGTCCCCTTCCTAGGCCCCTGTTTTTACAGCACACCTGGTACCTGGCGGTAATCCTCTATCCTTTGCCTCGACCCGAACTGCAAACTACCCGCTAGAGGGCGTCAAGTGAGCAAGCCGGCAATTCGTTTGCGCGCTGGTTCCCTGCTGCCGTTCTTCTTGAACAACCTTTGCGCGCTTGACCTAACGAGCTATAGCCAAGGTCCGGTCCGCCTCGATGAAATGTTATCACGAGCGTCCCGTAGTTTCGCCCGTACTTGCTGCACAACCGGGCAAAACACGGCTCATTTGAGACTACTAGCTGCCCCTCATCTGCTCTAGACTGCGTTGTGGCACGTTCTCTTCGAGGGCAGGGTGTGTCGTATACAGCTAAGGCTGGGGAGGGGGGCTTCACCTAGACTTCACACTACGTAGCCCCCGAAGTCCCGACGTATTGGTCTCGGTCCGGTCTTTGAGGGCCAACGTGACGGTTTCAACTTGCGGTAGTGGTTGCTGATTGGCCGGTTTGGCTAACCGGCACTTCGCGACAATTCCGCCGCCTTTTTGCACCCTCGACTGCGCCCTGCGCCTAGGCGTTCCCTTGCACGGTGTACCCCTCCGCCCTGACCAGCAGGCCCTCGTACGCTGCCCTTGTGTGACTCTACTTCTCACTTTAGTACAACCGGACGGCACCCCTATCGTTGACCGCTTGAAGCTTGCTTATTGGAGACAGGAGACGATGTCTCTGTCTGCTGGACCGGCGTGGTGCAATGGTGCGGCGGGATTTGGATGCCACCATGTTCCTTTCTTCGTGGGGCATCATCCGATCACCAGGCCGGTCATAGCACCTACTTTGTTGCATGGCCGCAGCCCGGCACGGGCCCGGCTACCTGTCGGAGATGTGCCTAAACGGCCCTGGATGCCGCAAGAGTCGATAGCGCCCGCTTTTGGAGGTGATGTTCGTCCTGTCAGGAAGGTGCACAGAGGCATGGCTATGCAGGCGGGAGGAGAGCAGGGCGGGGAGAAGGGGTCTGGGGTGCTTCGGAGTGCCAACACTTCCCTGATGAGGTGCGGCCGCTATGATACTGCTGCTGTACCATAATGATGCGTACTGCTCCTGTAGGTGTAAAGGGGCGGGATGACTGGAAGGGTGTAAAGCTTGAATCGCTTGCCTAGACGTCGAAGCTCGTAGGACACTAGAAAATGCCGAGTAGAGCAATAGGAATGCAGTCCTGCTGTCGTACCCTGGGTTTGGTCGAATACGAATACCAATCTTAGATTGAGACGAGTACGAGTACCACTGCTGAACGCACACACGAGCTGATAAGCACGAGTGAGTACATGAGCACGTACTCGTATCATACATACTGGTGCTGTCGCACTGCTACTGTATCATGCCGGCACCTGGTAAATACAGCAGCAGTGATACATGTTCAACTTGCCATAGATAGCAGTCCGCGTGCTTTGGAAGCTTGCAAGTTGTCAGCATTTGACAAACCCTTCGCACAGCAGTACCGGTACAGCAGTACGTACCAACGTACGTATGATAGTATTAATAGTACACATGTTTTACATACGTACAGCAGTACGCGCAGTAGGTGGAACATGCATAAAGTATGCATACGAGGAGGTATACAGCAGTACAGGACACCTAATAAGAAACAGGAAATCTGGCCCAGGCTGGGTTTCTTATTTGAGGAAGGGTGCTTTCCACACTAATCTCAATATAACGACTCCCGAATTTCTTGTTTGCCTCCAGATCTCAGCCTGGCTTTCTTGTTATAGCCTATTTCTTGTAAGGTGTCCGGTACTACTCTGTGTATACATTTTCTAATATTCATGTGTGAGGATCGCAGCCAGTACGGGTGCATCAATCCGGCGAAAGTCCTTTGGACGATTCGCAGACGTCTACCGTCCTCTGTTCAAACGTGAAATTCTAGACACCGGTGGGGGGTTAACGTCCACCACGAGCTGACCGGACGAGACATTGCCGGGCTCGACATGAGTAGGCGTCGACTTGTATCCTGCTGGCATGCTGATGTGCTGATACTAACCAGGTATGGTACAACAGCAGTAGCTAGTAAAAGGGAGATTGAGAGATAACCACCAACGCGCGCGTGAAACTCGAACGACGAAGAAGGCACTAGATGTACTCGTAAGGGTCGTTCTTATCGAGCATCTTTTTTCCAAAATTTCCAATATTCCTTTCCAACAAAAAAACAGGAAAAGCAAGAAAACAGGATATATTTTGAAATTTTGGAATTCCCAGTGATGTACTCACTGGGTGCTGTCGTGTCATTTAATTTAAATCCCCAAATCCCCGGCTTTTCATCAGTGTTTTGACGTCTAATTCCATGGATCTTCTTCAATCCCCTCCCCAAACCTTTCTACTTAATCCAACTTCAATCAATAAATGGATCTGTCGCCCATCAACCATCAATTCGATAGTTGATCTGATACATATGTATATAATTTGGCTCTAACGTTTCAACGGGCACTCGAATAATCTGTCGCTTAATCACCCACACACTCAATCTTTCATCTGAGTTGTTTTATTGGGCTCAGCTCTTGTTGCGCCAATTTTAAGTTGTTTCGTTCGCCACCAGGGCTTAGGACCTCCTACATACAGCCTACGTACAGCTACTACTTCCCATACCGGTACGTAAACCACGTACGTACGTACTACGTACACAAGCTGGACATGAGGAATACCAGGCATAGCTACAAGCTACAACACTTAACAGGCGACGCGGTGGGAGCGGGTCGGGCCGCAGCCCCGACCCGTGTCCCGCCCAGCTGGCAACCCCGTGTATGCGTGTCCGTGGAATATGGTTTGAATGGCGTCGCCAGGAAGCGGAGTGGGTCAGACGGTCGTTCGTGTGTGTGGTGCGAAACACAACCAATCGTGCTGGTCTTGTCTCGATGAAGGTCATAAGAAATGTAACGCCAAATGAAACGACACAACAAGTTACGCCGCTCAAAACGAGTACGTCGTACGTACGTAGCGCTACGAATATCACCAATCACCAAACTTCACAGACAGGCGGAGCGGCGGGGAGTGAGCCGGGGCGTAGCCTCGACCCGCGCCCCGCCCAGCTGACATACGCCGTGCACGAACCAAAAGGATGGCCTCATTCCGTGGATTTTTGCTTGAATGATGGCATCGCCAGGAGGCGGAGTGGGTCTGCCAATCTCGAAGAAGTATCATTTGGACCGCATGCAGAGCAACCCCTCTGCATGCTATGCTATTTTAACAGAGGGCAAAATAACTACTGTGGGGACCGACATCTGCCTCCTCTTGTCGGCCGGGAAAGAGAGACTCGCCACACGATCTTCCACAGCTGTTCATAGCTCAGATTGCCGTACACTACGCGAGATTAAACAGAAAACATGCTGGTAGCCTGTAGAATCCAAGCAAGTGCCGGAGGGGAAGGAGGGGGGTCACCTGTGCCCTGTGCCCTGTGCCCACCAAGTATGTCAGGAGACGGACAAGCGTCAAAAAGTCAGTCAAAGCTGTCCCGTCATAGCATTTCCACCCGTCTGGACGGATTGTCCCCTATCCCGCTGTAAAATCGCCTCATTATCTGCGTGGAAACCCCTTATTTTATTTATTGACTTGTCTGCTGTGTGTTGCGTGCCAACGCCAGCACAGCACCAGCAGCAGCAGCAAACCGAGGCAGAAATAGACAGTCAACATCCATTACCAAGGAAAATACAGGTTTTCGATCATATGGCCAGGCTATTTCCCAACAAACGGGGATGTTACTTTGTATCCCCGGGTTTTGTCGTCAATGTGTCAAAGTACACCCGTCAAGGACTTTCCCTTGACGCTGTCAAAGGGGTGAAAGTGCCGTCTCCTGATATATTTGGTGCCCACCCCTTCTTGAGAGTGTCACCGAGCGTTGAAAGCTCCTGCGAGCTGTGAAAGGAACTTAAGCGATAGGTCTAGATAGTACAGGTGTGTCGCTATACGAAGCCTTTCTCGAAGAAAAAAAAGCACTACTCGTACTGACGGGGCAGGATCTCCGAACACGCACTGCTGTAGCACGGCCACCACGGCTAGCTCGAAACTGGCTGCGACGAAACAAGCCCCACAAGCTATACACGCAAGCCTGTCGGCTTCTATAGACACTGGGTTGGTCGAAATCGGGTTTTGGACGGGTGTCGTACGAAGTCAAGGATGTTTATTATGTTGGGCAGAGGCCGACACGCGGGGGCAGGTGGACAGACACACACACGAACAGACAGCACCACAGCTGAAACGGTGCCCCACTGCTGTGAAGGAGGTTTTTATCCAACAGACGGCCTCGCGATTTTGCGTGAATGATGAAACAGTTGTTATTTTCTGTGAACATCACAGGAGACAAAAACAAGGCGCGCTTTGTTATTTCTGGGTAGCGGGTATTTCTATAAATACTACTGTAGGTGTGACAGTGCATGGTGTACTGCACTTTAGGTGTGTAGTATTAATGATTACAGTTCTATTGGGAACCACAGGGAGTGAACTGCGGAGGTATTTGGCCTGATAACTCCCTCGTTTCTAAAACGTATAAACGCCCCTCGTTTTGACCTCGATCGTGGAATCTGCGCAGAATCTTGATTACGGGCGAAGTGGCCGTTGGAGCAGCTGCTGCCGGCCTCGCTGCTCTTGCGCAGGTGTGTGTTCATCGAGCCGCGGAAATTGTTGAGTTTTAAAAGTAAGTCAACAATCGTGCTTGTGAAATCCTTCCATAACGTATGCTTATGAAGTCTTCTGCTGGTTCGTGAAACATGTACTGTACGCACCACCACTGTGCTGTGGTATTTCGGTAGGCAAGTAGGTGGTTGGTTTGGTTTTCTCGGCCCAGGTGTAGTGCGTGGCGCGGCGATAAAGTACTTAGGAAGGGGTTTTCCACTCTTCTTCGCATGTTTGGGGCTTGAGCCCGCTGTGAATCCAACTACCGTAGTAGTGGTCCCTCTATAGTGTCGGTTGAGTATAGCACTACAGTAGTAGTAGTGGTCCCTCTATAGTGCCGGTTGAATAGTGCCGGCTCTCCGCTATCATTGTGCCTGTGAAATCGCTTGACACAGATGGGATTGATCAACCAGTGGGGCAGTGCGCGGAATAGTGCCGGTTGCCGTTATAGTGCCGGTATTGTTGGCTGACCCATACCGGCACTATTGAGGGGCCATCATTGTGCTGTTGTTATTCATAGTGTCAGCTCTTCAGGAGCAGCACTTCCTCGTTTTTTTTATTCTAGTAATAAGCATCGCTGCTTCTGGAGGCTCCCCAAACAGAGGCCGAGCAGCGTTTGTCTTTGTCAGTCAAGTCATGGAGTCGCCCTCTCTCGGCAGTGGTTTTCGGTGTTAACGGTGCCGTGCGTAGGTTCCTTTTATACGCGACAGCCTGTTTGTTACGGGCAGCGCAGAATTAAACCGGCTGATGTCGTGTTTTTCGAACAATACCGGGCGGGCGCCGTCTGTCCGTAATGTCGTGGACAACAACTCCGATTGCTTTCCTGGGTGATATTTCCCGCTGTTGTCTCCGTTCCAGTCTTCGGCCTGAAGTCCTTCCGGAAATGCACGCGCCGGTCAGACGACGAGCATGCGGACGGGTGTGTGGGCGTCTCAGGCGATCTCCATCGTCCTGTTAATTCCTCGCGGCATCGCCTTTAGGTTCAGTAGCCTTTACCGTGTTCTTGACCCACAAATCGTACTATATAATATTAACATATATATATTACTGTTTTTGTGGTGGTCCGCACATTTTGTTTTCAGATTGTCTAAAACGCTCAGCGAAGCCGCGCTCGGTTCGAGCCTTAGGCCGGACTAGGGTTGGGGTCAGGGTAGGGGTTGGGTTGGGTCGAAGCCTTCTCGTGATTTGGGTAAAAAAACACACCCAAAAACACGTAAAAACAGCAAGAAATCAGGATGTATCCGATACTTTACCTGGTACGATTTGTGGGTTAAGGTTAACGACCGGTGGAGGCGCCTCTTGAGGTTGACGCTTCATAGAGTTGTTTTGTCTTTGAATGTTGTCCTGGATGTTTGGGGTTTTCCTCTCCCGGCGCTGTTGACAATCGCGTTGGATGTGTGCTGTGTGCTGACTATGGAAGAGTTGGCGGGGGCTCGTTGGCGGCCTCTGAGTCGCACGCATCCTATCGGGCTGCGTATGATTTTTCATCCTCGCTTTCATGACGTGTTGGGTCAACGTGTCACCACGCCCTTCCTCCCAACGTACTGTGCTACTGGTAGTATACTGAGGTACACCATTACCGTACATGGATAGACTATATTTATATATATATACTCTTGGCATAGCTGTTGCTAGGAAGTCGCACAGTAGGGTATTGGTAACTGTCGTCATTTCGTGTACGTTGCTTGGTGGATCCCGTCGGTCGGTAGGCCGGTCGGTAGGCCGGTCGGTAGGCCGGTCGGTAGGCCGGTCGGTAGGCCGGTCGGTCGGTCAGTAGGTCGGTCGGTCGGTCGGTCGGTCGGTCGGTCAGTCGGTCGGTCGGTCGGTCGGTCGGTCGGTAGGCCGCTTCAGACTCATATCGAAAAGGGTCGCCGTGTAAATTAGAAACCCGCATTCGCTCGAAATAAAAATATCGTACCTACTACGCGGGAATAGTCGGTAGTCGGTAGTCTAGTGGCCAGCTTCGAATACTACTGTTATAGCATTGGTACTCGGTGAGATTTTGACTTTATTTGCAAAAATAAAAAGGAATCATTTGCTGAGAGCGCCTTCGTAGCGTGGGTAGGCGGAATTCGACGCCAGTCGGCGAGGGAAGAAAGTGCTGAAACATTATCGCGATAAAAATGCAAGGCAAATACCGTAGTGGGGGAGGAGGGAGAAGAGCCTACTTAGTTACCCCGGATCTGAATTACGACTAAAGAGGGAGAGAGAAGAGGAGGGTGAAGTTAATAATGGGACGGGGAAAAAAAAAGAATTATTCGGAACCAAATATGGTGTCTAAACATATAGAGGCATGCCTGCTTTTTCTGATTGCTGTGTCTTAACTACAATAGCCCCCCCGAAATAATATACCGTGGGTTCTGAATTCTTGCTACAATAGCCCCCCCGGAATAATATATCGTGGGTTCTGATGTCTTACTACAATAGCCTCCCCGGAATAGTATATCGTGGCCTCTGATGTCTTACTACAATAGCCCCCCCAAAAAATATATCGTGGCTTCTGAATTCTTACTACAATAGCCCCCCCGAAATAAGGGCCCGTATTAACGAAGACAGCAAAAATTCAATTTGGAAAAAAAAAAAAAAAAACGCTTTTCATTGGTCAACACACGCACCAGCACCCAATATTATGCCCCAAGATCCTAATCTTTGGTGCTGGTGCGTGTGTTGACCAATGAAAAGCGGATTTGATTTTTTTTTTTTCAATTTGAATTTTTGTCTTCTTCGTTAAAACGGGCCCTTAGTCCATGGGCTTGCTCATCGGGCACGAGTATGCGTACGTAGCACTTGTTTTCCGACTCACCCCACGGTAGGGGCGTACGAGCATCATTTTCTGAGCTCCTCACATGAGGAGCTCAATATCTCACCCGAAACATGACCCCGGAGACATTCGTTCTCGCAACCCGATCAAAACTTCCGATGCGGTAGTCCAAAAACAAATACACCAGTAAAATAATAATAGTATCCGGTGGTTACTCGCGTGAGGAGCTCAGCCGGTCAGACAATATTGAGCCAGAACGTGGTAGCCCTACCGTGGGATTGCTCTTCCCCCCTCGAAAACCATGGTTTAGGTGCGGTATAGAGCTCCTCAAGTGACCATACCATCCTCACAAAAAACATGGTGCACCTGCATCCAGGCTACCGTAGGATACGTCTGGTGCTTCAGTAGGGGTGTTTTCCACTACTACAGTACATCGTTCACGCCACTCGGGCGCGTGGCCTCTGTATATTACTCGAAACTGGACGTGGTGCCCTGGGATACGCCCATTGACAAGGTGCCCGGGGGAGTGTGTCCCGTGTGGCGCATCCCATCCACATGGTGTGTTCCCACGGCTACTACCATGGGGGGAAATTGATGTCGGGCTGCCGTGAACGATCCCTAATTTCCAGCAAAACATCGGTTGGATCGGTTTTCATTGTTTTGTCTGGGACGCGCGTATCGTAGATTTGGAAACTACGGGAGATATTTATGATATATGGGACCCCCCCCCCCCTGTTGGCGTGCTTTCTACACGCGCTGCAGCGGGCATACATATATATATTTACATATACTCGTATATAAATGCATCGCAACTGCAACTGAGGGGGGGCGGTGATTGGCTAGACAGGTAGAACTACTGTGGGCGAAATCGCTTGCACGATGTTGAAAGCAAACGCTGGCTGGTGCGACGCCAACTCATAGAACAAAAACTGGGAGGGGAAATGCCGTCTCGCCCTCGAGAAGGGTAGCCCCACCGAACGAAAAATGTCTACAGCACACGGTTGTTCTTGTTTGCCCGTCGGTTCTTGCTATACACGTAGCGTTTCTGAGGCATTTCAAGTCATGCACACGGGAGCCTCGAAAAACTCGGATGGGTTCGAAAGTCCTGCCTGTGCGAATTGTTGTCCGATCATGTTCCGGAATGCAGAAACCTTTCACCCAGCCTTTTAGTACCCTTCATCAGTGTATGTTTTTGCGGGGGGGGGGCATAGGCATAGCATCATACTCCACCATGGCCACAAAAATACTGCGTCCGCCCATGTTTACACACCATCATTGGTTCTGATTACTCTATATGTTCCCCCGGAATAATACATATTCCGGGGGGGCTATTGTAGTAAGAAATCAGAACTCACGATATATTATTCCGGGGGGGCTATTGTAGTAAGAACTCAGAACTCACGGTATATTATTCCGGGGGGGCTATCGGCTATTGTAATAATAAATCAGAACCCACGATATATTAGGGCCCGTTTTAACGAAGAAGAAAAAATTCAAATTGAAAAAAAAAAAATCAAATCCGCTTTTCATTGGTCAACACACGCACCAGCACCAAAGATTAGGATCTTGGGGCATAATATTGGGTGCTGGTGCGTGTGTTGACCAATGAAAAGCGTTTTTTTTTTTTTTTTCCAAATTGAATTTTTGCTGTCTTCGTTAATACGGGCCCTTATTTCGGGGGGGCTATTGTAGTAAGAATTCAGAAGCCACGATATATTTTTTMGGGGGGGCTATTGTAGTAAGACATCAGAGGCCACGATATATTATTCCGGGGAGGCTATTGTAGTAAGACATCAGAACCCACGATATATTATTCCGGGGGGGCTATTGTAGCAAGAATTCAGAACCCACGATAATTATTTCGGGGGGGCTATTGTAGTTAAGACACAGCAATCAGAAAAAGCAGGCATGCCTCTATATGTTTAGACACCATATTTGGTTCCGAATAATTCTTTTTTTTTTCCCGTCCCATTATTAACTTCACCCTCCTCTTCTCTCTCCCCTTTAGTCGTAATTCAGATCCGGGGTAACTAAGTAGGCTCTTCTCCCTCCTCCCCCACTACGGTATTTGCCTTGCATTTTTATCGCGATAATGTTTCAGCACTTTCTTCCCTCGCCGACTGGCGTCGAATTCCGCCTACCCACGCTACGAAGGCGCTCTCAGCAATATGGTTCCTTTTTATTTTTGCAAATAAAGTCAAAATCTCACCGAGTACCAATGCTATAACAGTAGTATTCGAAGCTGGCCACTAGACTACCGACTACCGACTATTCCCGCGTAGTAGGTACGATATTTTTATTTCGAGCGAATGCGGGTTTCTAATTTACACGGCGACCCTTTTCGATATGAGTCTGAAGCGGCCTACCGACCGACCGACCGACCGACCGACCGACTGACCGACCGACCGACCGACCGACCGACCGACCTACTGACCGACCGACCGGCCTACCGACCGGCCTACCGACCGGCCTACCGACCGGCCTACCGACCGGCCTACCGACCGACGGGATCCACCAAGCAACGTACACGAAATGACGACAGTTACCAATACCCTACTGTGCGACTTCCTAGCAACAGCTATGCCAAGAGTATATATATATAAATATAGTCTATCCATGTACGGTAATGGTGTACCTCAGTATACTACCAGTAGCACAGTACGTTGGGAGGAAGGGCGTGGTGACACGTTGACCCAACACGTCATGAAAGCGAGGATGAAAAATCATACGCAGCCCGATAGGATGCGTGCGACTCAGAGGCCGCCAACGAGCCCCCGCCAACTCTTCCATAGTCAGCACACAGCACACATCCAACGCGATTGTCAACAGCGCCGGGAGAGGAAAACCCCAAACATCCAGGACAACATTCAGAGACAAAACAACTCTATGAAGCGTCAACCTCAAGAGGCGCCTCCACCGGTCGTTAACCTTAACCCACAAATCGTACCAGGTAAAGTATCGGATACATCCTGATTTCTTGCTGTTTTTACGTGTTTTTGGGTGTGTTTTTTTACCCAAATCACGAGAAGGCTTCGACCCAACCCAACCCCTACCCTGACCCCAACCCTAGTCCGGCCTAAGGCTCGAACCGAGCGCGGCTTCGCTGAGCGTTTTAGACAATCTGAAAACAAAATGTGCGGACCACCACAAAAACAGTAATATATATATGTTAATATTATATAGTACGATTTGTGGGTCAAGAACACGGTAAAGGCTACTGAACCTAAAGGCGATGCCGCGAGGAATTAACAGGACGATGGAGATCGCCTGAGACGCCCACACACCCGTCCGCATGCTCGTCGTCTGACCGGCGCGTGCATTTCCGGAAGGACTTCAGGCCGAAGACTGGAACGGAGACAACAGCGGGAAATATCACCCAGGAAAGCAATCGGAGTTGTTGTCCACGACATTACGGACAGACGGCGCCCGCCCGGTATTGTTCGAAAAACACGACATCAGCCGGTTTAATTCTGCGCTGCCCGTAACAAACAGGCTGTCGCGTATAAAAGGAACCTACGCACGGCACCGTTAACACCGAAAACCACTGCCGAGAGAGGGCGACTCCATGACTTGACTGACAAAGACAAACGCTGCTCGGCCTCTGTTTGGGGAGCCTCCAGAAGCAGCGATGCTTATTACTAGAATAYAAAAAACGAGGAAGTGCTGCTCCTGAAGAGCTGACACTATGAATAACAACAGCACAATGATGGCCCCTCAATAGTGCCGGTATGGGTCAGCCAACAATACCGGCACTATAACGGCAACCGGCACTATTCCGCGCACTGCCCCACTGGTTGATCAATCCCATCTGTGTCAAGCGATTTCACAGGCACAATGATAGCGGAGAGCCGGCACTATTCAACCGGCACTATAGAGGGACCACTACTACTACTGTAGTGCTATACTCAACCGACACTATAGAGGGACCACTACTACGGTAGTTGGATTCACAGCGGGCTCAAGCCCCAAACATGCGAAGAAGAGTGGAAAACCCCTTCCTAAGTACTTTATCGCCGCGCCACGCACTACACCTGGGCCGAGAAAACCAAACCAACCACCTACTTGCCTACCGAAATACCACAGCACAGTGGTGGTGCGTACAGTACATGTTTCACGAACCAGCAGAAGACTTCATAAGCATACGTTATGGAAGGATTTCACAAGCACGATTGTTGACTTACTTTTAAAACTCAACAATTTCCGCGGCTCGATGAACACACACCTGCGCAAGAGCAGCGAGGCCGGCAGCAGCTGCTCCAACGGCCACTTCGCCCGTAATCAAGATTCTGCGCAGATTCCACGATCGAGGTCAAAACGAGGGGCGTTTATACGTTTTAGAAACGAGGGAGTTATCAGGCCAAATACCTCCGCAGTTCACTCCCTGTGGTTCCCAATAGAACTGTAATCATTAATACTACACACCTAAAGTGCAGTACACCATGCACTGTCACACCTACAGTAGTATTTATAGAAATACCCGCTACCCAGAAATAACAAAGCGCGCCTTGTTTTTGTCTCCTGTGATGTTCACAGAAAATAACAACTGTTTCATCATTCACGCAAAATCGCGAGGCCGTCTGTTGGATAAAAACCTCCTTCACAGCAGTGGGGCACCGTTTCAGCTGTGGTGCTGTCTGTTCGTGTGTGTGTCTGTCCACCTGCCCCCGCGTGTCGGCCTCTGCCCAACATAATAAACATCCTTGACTTCGTACGACACCCGTCCAAAACCCGATTTCGACCAACCCAGTGTCTATAGAAGCCGACAGGCTTGCGTGTATAGCTTGTGGGGCTTGTTTCGTCGCAGCCAGTTTCGAGCTAGCCGTGGTGGCCGTGCTACAGCAGTGCGTGTTCGGAGATCCTGCCCCGTCAGTACGAGTAGTGCTTTTTTTTCTTCGAGAAAGGCTTCGTATAGCGACACACCTGTACTATCTAGACCTATCGCTTAAGTTCCTTTCACAGCTCGCAGGAGCTTTCAACGCTCGGTGACACTCTCAAGAAGGGGTGGGCACCAAATATATCAGGAGACGGCACTTTCACCCCTTTGACAGCGTCAAGGGAAAGTCCTTGACGGGTGTACTTTGACACATTGACGACAAAACCCGGGGATACAAAGTAACATCCCCGTTTGTTGGGAAATAGCCTGGCCATATGATCGAAAACCTGTATTTTCCTTGGTAATGGATGTTGACTGTCTATTTCTGCCTCGGTTTGCTGCTGCTGCTGGTGCTGTGCTGGCGTTGGCACGCAACACACAGCAGACAAGTCAATAAATAAAATAAGGGGTTTCCACGCAGATAATGAGGCGATTTTACAGCGGGATAGGGGACAATCCGTCCAGACGGGTGGAAATGCTATGACGGGACAGCTTTGACTGACTTTTTGACGCTTGTCCGTCTCCTGACATACTTGGTGGGCACAGGGCACAGGGCACAGGTGACCCCCCTCCTTCCCCTCCGGCACTTGCTTGGATTCTACAGGCTACCAGCATGTTTTCTGTTTAATCTCGCGTAGTGTACGGCAATCTGAGCTATGAACAGCTGTGGAAGATCGTGTGGCGAGTCTCTCTTTCCCGGCCGACAAGAGGAGGCAGATGTCGGTCCCCACAGTAGTTATTTTGCCCTCTGTTAAAATAGCATAGCATGCAGAGGGGTTGCTCTGCATGCGGTCCAAATGATACTTCTTCGAGATTGGCAGACCCACTCCGCCTCCTGGCGATGCCATCATTCAAGCAAAAATCCACGGAATGAGGCCATCCTTTTGGTTCGTGCACGGCGTATGTCAGCTGGGCGGGGCGCGGGTCGGGGCTACGCCCCGGCTCACTCCCCGCCGCTCCGCCTGTCTGTGAAGTTTGGTGATTGGTGATATTCGTAGCGCTACGTACGTACGACGTACTCGTTTTGAGCGGCGTAACTTGTTGTGTCGTTTCATTTGGCGTTACATTTCTTATGACCTTCATCGAGACAAGACCAGCACGATTGGTTGTGTTTCGCACCACACACACGAACGACCGTCTGACCCACTCCGCTTCCTGGCGACGCCATTCAAACCATATTCCACGGACACGCATACACGGGGTTGCCAGCTGGGCGGGACACGGGTCGGGGCTGCGGCCCGACCCGCTCCCACCGCGTCGCCTGTTAAGTGTTGTAGCTTGTAGCTATGCCTGGTATTCCTCATGTCCAGCTTGTGTACGTAGTACGTACGTACGTGGTTTACGTACCGGTATGGGAAGTAGTAGCTGTACGTAGGCTGTATGTAGGAGGTCCTAAGCCCTGGTGGCGAACGAAACAACTTAAAATTGGCGCAACAAGAGCTGAGCCCAATAAAACAACTCAGATGAAAGATTGAGTGTGTGGGTGATTAAGCGACAGATTATTCGAGTGCCCGTTGAAACGTTAGAGCCAAATTATATACATATGTATCAGATCAACTATCGAATTGATGGTTGATTGGCGACAGATCCATTTATTGATTGAAGTTGGATTAAGTAGAAAGGTTTGGGGAGGGGATTGAAGAAGATCCATGGAATTAGACGTCAAAACACTGATGAAAAGCCGGGGATTTGGGGATTTAAATTAAATGACACGACAGCACCCAGTGAGTACATCACTGGGAATTCCAAAATTTCAAAATATATCCTGTTTTCTTGCTTTTCCTGTTTTTTTGTTGGAAAGGAATATTGGAAATTTTGGAAAAAAGATGCTCGATAAGAACGACCCTTACGAGTACATCTAGTGCCTTCTTCGTCGTTCGAGTTTCACGCGCGCGTTGGTGATCTCTCGATCTCCCTTTTACTAGCTACTGCTGTTGTACCATACCTGGTTAGTATCAGCACATCAGCATGCCAGCAGGATACAAGTCGACGCCTACTCATGTCGAGCCCGGCAATGTCTCGTCCGGTCAGCTCGTGGTGGACGTTAACCCCCCACCGGTGTCTAGAATTTCACGTTTGAACAGAGGACGGTAGACGTCTGCGAATCGTCCAAAGGACTTTCGCCGGATTGATGCACCCGTACTGGCTGCGATCCTCACACATGAATATTAGAAAATGTATACACAGAGTAGTACCGGACACCTTACAAGAAATAGGCTATAACAAGAAAGCCAGGCTGAGATCTGGAGGCAAACAAGAAATTCGGGAGTCGTTATATTGAGATTAGTGTGGAAAGCACCCTTCCTCAAATAAGAAACCCAGCCTGGGCCAGATTTCCTGTTTCTTATTAGGTGTCCTGTACTGCTGTATACCTCCTCGTATGCATACTTTATGCATGTTCCACCTACTGCGCGTACTGCTGTACGTATGTAAAACATGTGTACTATTAATACTATCATACGTACGTTGGTACGTACTGCTGTACCGGTACTGCTGTGCGAAGGGTTTGTCAAATGCTGACAACTTGCAAGCTTCCAAAGCACGCGGACTGCTATCTATGGCAAGTTGAACATGTATCACTGCTGCTGTATTTACCAGGTGCCGGCATGATACAGTAGCAGTGCGACAGCACCAGTATGTATGATACGAGTACGTGCTCATGTACTCACTCGTGCTTATCAGCTCGTGTGTGCGTTCAGCAGTGGTACTCGTACTCGTCTCAATCTAAGATTGGTATTCGTATTCGACCAAACCCAGGGTACGACAGCAGGACTGCATTCCTATTGCTCTACTCGGCATTTTCTAGTGTCCTACGAGCTTCGACGTCTAGGCAAGCGATTCAAGCTTTACACCCTTCCAGTCATCCCGCCCCTTTACACCTACAGGAGCAGTACGCATCATTATGGTACAGCAGCAGTATCATAGCGGCCGCACCTCATCAGGGAAGTGTTGGCACTCCGAAGCACCCCAGACCCCTTCTCCCCGCCCTGCTCTCCTCCCGCCTGCATAGCCATGCCTCTGTGCACCTTCCTGACAGGACGAACATCACCTCCAAAAGCGGGCGCTATCGACTCTTGCGGCATCCAGGGCCGTTTAGGCACATCTCCGACAGGTAGCCGGGCCCGTGCCGGGCTGCGGCCATGCAACAAAGTAGGTGCTATGACCGGCCTGGTGATCGGATGATGCCCCACGAAGAAAGGAACATGGTGGCATCCAAATCCCGCCGCACCATTGCACCACGCCGGTCCAGCAGACAGAGACATCGTCTCCTGTCTCCAATAAGCAAGCTTCAAGCGGTCAACGATAGGGGTGCCGTCCGGTTGTACTAAAGTGAGAAGTAGAGTCACACAAGGGCAGCGTACGAGGGCCTGCTGGTCAGGGCGGAGGGGTACACCGTGCAAGGGAACGCCTAGGCGCAGGGCGCAGTCGAGGGTGCAAAAAGGCGGCGGAATTGTCGCGAAGTGCCGGTTAGCCAAACCGGCCAATCAGCAACCACTACCGCAAGTTGAAACCGTCACGTTGGCCCTCAAAGACCGGACCGAGACCAATACGTCGGGACTTCGGGGGCTACGTAGTGTGAAGTCTAGGTGAAGCCCCCCTCCCCAGCCTTAGCTGTATACGACACACCCTGCCCTCGAAGAGAACGTGCCACAACGCAGTCTAGAGCAGATGAGGGGCAGCTAGTAGTCTCAAATGAGCCGTGTTTTGCCCGGTTGTGCAGCAAGTACGGGCGAAACTACGGGACGCTCGTGATAACATTTCATCGAGGCGGACCGGACCTTGGCTATAGCTCGTTAGGTCAAGCGCGCAAAGGTTGTTCAAGAAGAACGGCAGCAGGGAACCAGCGCGCAAACGAATTGCCGGCTTGCTCACTTGACGCCCTCTAGCGGGTAGTTTGCAGTTCGGGTCGAGGCAAAGGATAGAGGATTACCGCCAGGTACCAGGTGTGCTGTAAAAACAGGGGCCTAGGAAGGGGACCTTGGACGGGCTCGGGGACGGTCTTAGGCGGCAATGCCGACGGACACAGAGCTGCACAAGGCTGCCCACAACGGCGACCTTGGCAAGGTAAAGCAGCTCGTGGAGGAGGGGGAGATAGCGGTCAACGAGCCTGGGGCAGCCGAACGACGAGCGTTGCACAGGTAAGAAAGGACAACCCTTTTTTGTCATTTTACGTGTTTACGATTGAACCCGCGGTATACTGATCGGTATACAGTCTGCTTAGATTGCTACTACGCCGTATTTATAACCAACACCGGGCACCTGGTACGTACGTACAGTACGTAGTTACCGATGGTAAGAGCAACACGAAACAGAAAGATGCAGCATACCACCAGGCATACGTGTACATCAAATATCACACCAATACGATATCAGGGGCCTATTCATACCTCTTTCGTCGTCGAGGGCGGACGACGAAGAAAAGGTCAGATACGCACGAGGCACCACGTGAAGGTTGTACGTATATACGAGCATATTTGTAATGCTTTTTTTCGGGCACACCTACTTTTRGCACTCGTATATACTCCATGTGTACTCTATATGTAGGTTACGAGCCTCTCGCACGCAAGAAGCCGTCATGCCCCTTCAGACTCTTTGCAGGCACAACGTGTCATGTGTCATGGCATGCGAGACGTGTACTGCTGTACCACATACAAATACATGGCAATTATTAGGACAAACAAAACGCCTGTTTTTTCGTCATCCTGGTTGGGTGGCAAAAAACACCAACCATCATCTATCGACGCACCTTTTACAGTAGAGATGGACATTGCTTGATGGTGGAGGTTGCGCCTAACTGTTGCTATATGCGACGAATTATATATCTGGTACTACTTTATTTAGTGCTAATGCACATGCTATTTATTCATGGTGGCACGTATGCTCTGGGGTAAACACGCAACAAGCCTTTTGATTGGACGTACCGACATTTTGGGACGTACCTCCTGCAGAAAATCCACTTGTGGAATATCTGGTAAACGTGTATGCRCAGTTGGCAGCAGGGCATGATTTCCGCGGAAGAGTCGTAATACCTGCGTACACATGAGGTACTGCAATGACTTCACTGAAGATGGGGGCGTATTACATATCACGCAATCCCCATCGAGGCTGCTTCGTGTATCAAAAGGGAGGAGTGATCGGCACGTATAGGACCTGAACCGTTTTTGGGAGAGGGGAGACCGAAATTTGAACCAGTCTAGTAGTCCCCGGCATCGGGACTATATACAGCACGATGTCATGCAGTGTAATGTAAAGTAATGTACACGTCTGTATTTGTTGTCCTTAAGGTTATTGCCGTGGCCTCGACCCACATGGTTTGCCCACAGCAGTGCTTACCAAGGTACCATGATGCTGAATTTTTGGTCGTCACTTAACATCGAAACCGTTATCACTGCATCGCAAGACCGCGGACTAAAGAGCGTTAACGCGCTTGCCGTCGTTTCGCTCGTCACGTGGCGTTTAGAGAGCTGTGTATACCGCACAGTCTCTACCGACCAACAAAACGACGAGTGCTATAGACGGCGTGAGGTTTCAAGTGGCTTGGAGGAGCGTGCAGCAGTACGAGTATATACCACCATGCTGCTGTGCGTGTCTTACGTATGTACATCTCCTTACGATGCACTTTCGACACATCCCCTATCCCCTACCCCAGCAGCCCGGGCTTCTTCGTGTGCAATCGTCATACATTTTTGACGTGTGACGCATGCTACGGTAGAGATGCACCGTATTACAGTTTTTGCCTTCTGAGGGTGGTCACTTATCACTTGAGGAGCTCTATACTAAAACTAAGTAAAAAAAACGGGAATTTTGCGAGAAAATGAAACTTGTACCCGACGAGCAATTCCCATGGCCTAAGTAAAACAAATAAAACACATTGCCCAAAGACATTTGCAAGACATTGCAAGACATTGCAAGACATTGCAAGACATTGCAAGGACATTGCAAGACTACAGAATGAACATTCCGACGAATTTGGGTGAAGAACCGCCACCATTCAGAACATGTTTCAGCCTAAACGTGCTGCCCCCATCGTTGCACGCGTCGTGTTTCCCCTCTCAAGTTCAAAGGGGATGCGGTTAGTAGTGTAGCCTTGCGGCTCACTGTAGAACGGCTTGAACTCGATTGCAACACGTTTCTCCTTTCACGAGACCTTGGCCACGAGCCACGCTTCTGTGGGGGTTCGTTCTTGTTTTGTGCGACGAACTGAAGCGGGCCACACCGTTCCCTGTCGTCTAGAAGTCTGCGAGAGAAATGGCGCGTGTTGTTGCAGATTCACATTATGAGCTACTGTAGAAGTAGAAGTTAGCGCGGAATAAAGGACCGAAGGGCTAAAGCGATCGCAACCGTTTGGAAAACCTGGGATTCGATATTAACAGCCAGACGGACCCGCTAAGCTACTGTAGCTAAAAGCCAAGTCTTAGCTCGGCAGGTAAGGCGTATAAGCGACTGCTATCTCGGAATAAAGGGGGTATATCTAACGGCACGAGTAAAACACCAAAACATCCAACCACACTTCGTACGCTGCTGTAGTACAGACGGCGATGTTTTGGCGTGCGTTGGCCCCCGACCCGATCCAGGTTGCATGCCGCTTTCTCGTTTTTGCGAACATGATCGTGGTGACATGATCACGGTGGTGCCGGTCTAACCAAATCGCTCGAACCAACTTTGCTTTGAAAATGTTTTGATAATCCAGGGCGGCAGGGGGAAACCATGTGGAGATCATGACGTATTTGATGGAGAAAGGGGCACCCGTGAATCAGGCAGATAAGAGCGGGAGGACAGCGCTGCATTGGTCATCTATTAGTGGGCACAAGGAGGCAACAGATATTCTGCTTGCAAAGGTGCGAGGGGAGAACGTCAATATCTCACGTGGTCGACGTTACGGGGGGGGGTACAGCAAATAGAAGTACTTTGCACCAAATGCACGCCCAGATACGGTGGACGTTGTCGGTGGTATAGCAGAAGAGGAAGGGTTAGTGCAAATGGAAAGTGATGTTCGTGTTATTGGCGAGACCTTGCTTTCGTGTTTTGCCTTTGTCGGTCGAAAGCGTCGGCCACCTGCTGTTGATGACATGGAACATTATCACCATCCGTTGAGGTGATACTTCCAGGAACTCCCCGAACGCCACGCCGCAACACTTGACGTGGACGAGAAATGACAACCGATATGAATAGCAGTGGTCGCGAGCCCGCCAAGCCTGGCGCGCTTTCTCGTTTTCGAGTTGGCGCCCACGCATCACCTTTAAACAACAAACAACCGATTTCTCAAGTGAAAACATATTTTTCGGTGAGAATGTTGTTCTCGGGGTTTTCGACGAGATATTAGTTCCTTCACAGTCAGAATTATAAATGTAAAATATCGACAATTTGTGACAGATAACTACCACACAAATAAATACGGCATCGGCAATCTCGATACATTGAAGATTCAAGACCATCGTTTTTTTTTTGTTACGGAGGGGCCTCTCCCCTAAGTCGATTTATCTGATATTGTATTTCTTACGAACCTGCCAAGGCTGGTTTTGATTGTTGTTTCGCTAAATCGATATCATCAACATATTTATAAGATAGGCTAAGTTTTMACTGTGAAGAAAAAGTATATATAAAAAAAAACAAATGGATGATCATTCTCATCGGAAAGGCAATCGTCAATTAGAAAAATCCTGCTGTTAAGAAGTGAAGTTCACCGTCGCTTAGTGCGTGTTATCTCTACGCTGTTGATTTTAGTGGACAAACCTACACAAGTGTGGCTGCATTACAATGCGATCGTGAGGCTATATGTTTTGCCGTTGCCATGTGAGGCTAATGCACGCAGATGAGGTGGGCGAGAGCTGACCTGCTTTTCCTTTACCGTAGGAGGGCACTGTAGCTACCTTTTCGATAGGGGATGCTGCATCTCAACACGACGCCGAAGCGCTCGATTTTGTGCAAGACGATTCGCACTGAACGCTACCAGGTCCAGTAGTCAACATATACGCGAAGCATTACAGTAAGTACAAGAGGAAATGGTGTTCTTGCCCGGAGCGCTTACCGTCGCCATTAGGTCAGACTAGAACACTACCCCTCCGTACAATTCCTGCTGTTACATGCTTCATACCGTGGTGCGAGCCCATACGCAGACCGCCTACGTAAAATACAGACGGTGTACGTAGGCGTACGCGTTGGAAGTGCAAATACAACAGCCCTCTAGAGATTGGCGAGGGGTTTATGACAACAAGAATATCGTATTCCGGAGGTTGGGTAGTGTTCGATCCTATCCAATACGGTTTCGGACCCGAACTTCGGTTGTTAATTATTTCGTTCGTTCGTTCGATCCGTCGGTGCTGGTTTCAATTTTTGGTATCACTAGATTGCTTCTCAGGCCGACTAATATGGGACCGAAATTCGGAGCAGGTTTTCTCAACATCATCGCAGGCTTTTTTTCCCCCGGGGGTCATAAACAATGTCTCCTGCCCTCTCAACGAGATATTGCTCAATTTTCGAGAAGAATCTAGTGGTATTGGCAGGGCTAGGTGCTGGTAGCTCTAGCCAGGAGAAGAATTTTGGTCGCAGCGATTTTGGCTTCACGACTGTAGAGCTATAAARAATACCTGGTACGTTGGTTTTGGGGCATATCTCGAAGGAAATGTACACGGGGCATGGGTGGTAGATTGACGCAGGAAAAACTCGAAAACACGAGCAACATGTATGGTGATAAAGGCGAGTACGGAATATTGCTGTAACTGCTGTACGGTTCTCTCTCTTCTCATGTTGGACGTTTCGATGGGTTTCCGTTGTATTTTGAGACGCTTAAGTGAGAAGTACGTAATTTTCCAATATTCTAGCATCCTGGCACCTCCTTCAGCCAGGATTGATGTGCATAGAGCCAGGACCAGTGCCCTGCCAGTGTATAGTGGCCCTGTACCGAGCCCTGGGTGTTTGCCGATTTTGCATACTCAAAATTTCAACCGATGGCTAACTCAGGCCACCTGGCCCAGTTTCGATTTTTTTCTAATCGAACCGGGTGAAAATGATGAAAGCGGAGGCCAGTTTCGATGTTTTTATCGAAACCGGATGCAAAATAACGAAACTGGGCTCGATGTCCTGGGTTGGCCGTCCGTTGGAACTTCGAGCCTGAAAACTCGGCGAATACCACTATTGCGGAGGACCATAGCAAATATCATATAATAGGACCAAATATTGTTAGTAATAGTAACAATAGGGAAATATATAGTTTTTTTTTGTGTTTACCGTAGGTCCTATTTACTAGTGTTACTAGTGTTACTAGTGTTACTAGTGTTACTACTATTACTACTATTACTAGTGTTTACTATGCCCCCCCCGTGATAGATTCCTTCCAGAAGATCGACCAATGGCTCGTTGAGAGAGAAGAGGGCATTTTCTAACGTATCTTGGGAGAAAAAACTTGTGAACAGGCAAACAGGATATATAAAAAAAAACTGATCCGAATTTGGATCCAGAAACAGTCGGCCTCAACGCGGCAGTACAAGGCCCGCCTTGTTGGAAAAAAGGGAGCGCAAGTAGCCGCAGTACCCGTGTACCCTGACAAAGCCCAAACAAACCAGACATCAATATTTTTGGCTTGTGTCGCATGCCACGCTCTATCGCTTACGCTACTTCGCCCGATCGCTTGCCCGCCGGCTGACTCCCCTCCAAATTCTGCCTNGGGGTGTACTCATGTTGTGCACGGCCGTCGTCATATGACCATGGACCCTCGCATCCCTACAATGCCGGGACGGAGCACGTTGGGTTTTCACCAACCAGGCAGATGGGGAGGGGGTGTTAGAAAGAAACGGAAATGCTTGACACATCGTACAGAGATAATCTAGATCCTAAGCTGCTGTGTTGAGATTGTATGTGCAGGATCTGTACAGAACACATCCTATCCAAAATGTGCTAGATGATGCATGTATTGCGGCTCCCACCCGGCAACATGAGCTAGGCTATGCAGATCATACAGATCATGCAGATCATACAGATCATGCAGATCATAAATACGTCTGCCCTGGAAGATCTAGCTCGTCAAGTATGAATCGATGATCTATTGATGATCTGTTCGATGTAGTATTTGAAGTACGTTTGAAGCTGTCCGACTTCAATGCCTTGGCTTTCCCACCCCCTCCCCTTCTGCTCCTCGGCTGGCGAGATAAGGTTAACCCCTTCGCAGGCACGGTGTTTTCGGCTTCCGCTATCGCAATGGGTTGCCTGGGCGCAATTCCGATCTTCCTTGCGAGTGTGCTCCTGGAGAAGAGCGGGGTCGAGTTTTTCCGCAAGATCGACCAAGACACGAAGCTATACGTCGTTCAGGTTTTCGGAGCGGAGAGGAACTGGCCGGTGCGTTCCTTTTTGTGACTTTCTGCGGAAGCGAGCGACACTCTGTTTCTAGTTCTTCCCGGTCGACTTAAGATGGCAATGTGTTCTTTTTTCGCTGGAGCACGTTCCCAGTGTTCGGCCAGTGAAATGATGTCTTGTGGTGTTCGACTAATTGAATTACGTTTTGTTTTTGTTTAATATATTCCGACCAACTGAACAGCTTATTTTCGGGGTTTCGACCAATTGCATGGCGTCTTGTGCGATTATGCCTTGCGACCCATTCCCCTCCCCGACCAACTGAACAGCTTTCTTTTGGGGTTTCGATCAATTGCATGGCGTTTTGTGTGATTATGCCATTGCAAACCGTTTGAACCGCATATAGGTAGGAGATTTTCCCCTCAGGTTTGGATGTGAAAGGGCCCTCTCCATCTTCGTGTTTGGTCCATCGTCCCGATCGTGCCGTGCCAAAGCACCAACGTTCTCCTCTGCTCGATACGCGCCGCGTGTTTTCCCCGGTCGGCCCTCGTGCGATGACAGGTGGTGACGTTCTGGGCGTTTCTCCTGGCCGCTAATGCAGGTGACAATTTGTATGTTTGGTCAGCCGTAACGTGCTTGTTATTCCGATGTCTCGATATCTGCCTTACCACCGCTGGTTCACAGGAGCCAAGAGTGACGGTCACAGCATGGGTCAGCCTTGCACGCTCTTCCTACTGTAACTATTGCGAGAAGGCTACACCAATCAGAACTCACGATGGACCCCAAAACTTCAACATTGTTCGCCCCCCGGACCCAATGGGGCTTCCAGAACCTTCAGAAAAAGACTCTTGGAAGAACTAACTATTAACTCGTTTGGATTGGTCGATGTCACTTGCCCGGTGACTTCGTACTCATTTTTTCCTTAGCTTTCAAGCGCTTGTTACTTTGTTCGTTCGTTCCCGGTGGCTGCGTACGAGTAGCTGGGATGTACGAGGCACGAACGCCTTCTGTGTTCTCCCTTTTGAGCTTGCAACAACCCCGGGATTTCCATCCCGAAGGGGAACCTTGTATCCCCCTATTATATATATATATATTGTTTCTTTTTACTATTAGGGAGGGGCATAGTAAATAGGACCTAAATTACACACAAAAACCTACATATTTACCTGTTTTTACTAACATGAATTGGTCCTATTTACTATGGTCCTCCGTAATATCTGTAGTGTTCCCCCTGATAGTTGGTTGGTAGTACCGTACTTGCTGTGTTTTGAGTCATTTTTCCTGGGTCCCCAATACCTGAACTACAGCGGTAGTAGCTTTCATGTGGGCACAACAAAGCTATCACTATCACTATACCGTTGACTGCTGCTAGCGAAAGCAAGGATCTGCGACGCATGGGCAACACCAAGCTGCACGAGTACCACCGCAAAGCTATATCCCTTGCGTTGCCGGGCTTTTTCGTCCTGTGCTATTGATACGGTTTTCCCGCGTCGTCGGTATTTTGTGTAACACCTCTTCTGCTGCTGCTGTGGTCTCGGTTCTTGGCTAAAGTTATGTGCAGTTGCCCCCCCCCTCGGGGGGGAAAACGACAAGGTGCTTGTGTCTTACAGCCGCTTTCGTTGTCATGTCGAGGGGGAGAAACGGAGACACCTGTGACCGCAGCTACTGCTACGATAGTCTACTGTAGTCTGCTATAGCTTGCTATTGTCTGCTATAGTCTGCTATAGTCAGTAGTGATGTTATAGTCAGTACTAAAGCCATAGTCTGCTGCAGTCTGCTGTAGTCTTCTTGTAGTCTGCTATATTATGCGGCTGTCTGCTGTAGTCCGCTATAAATCTGCTAATATCCGCTTTAAGTCTGCTGCGGTCTGCTATCGTCTGCTGTAGTCAGCCATAGTCCGCTATTGCCACCTGTACTCTGCTGCGGTTTGCAGTGTACTTATAGTGTATTTATAGCGTACTTATAGTGTACTTAAAGTGTAATTATAGTGTACCTATAGTGTACTTATAGCGCACGTAGTCCAGAACGGCGCTGAGGGGAAAAACCTCCTACACTAATATTAGCATAAAACGAGTTGAGCTGAAGAGTAAAAGTGACCAAAAAGAGAACAAAAAATCGCATTCGACATGACTGTCAACACCCCCCCCCGCCATAGGAGATAGATGGTGTCCACAGGCGGCGAAACGGGAAGGGGATAAGATTAGCAAAAAGTTTATTTGTAATATATGGAAACAACGTAATGAACGCCCAAATGTTGGAGGTGTCTCTATTAGGAGTAGGAACGGTGCTCCGTCTCGAAAGGGATGCGTGGTCAATGGTCAAATGACTAAGGCAAGTAACAAAGGAGTACCCTTCCCCCCGCCCCCCCCCGCGCCACCGCTGCCGTTCCTCCTCCGGCAGGATTTTTCGAAGAGGTGCTGTTTCGCGGGGTGATCCAACAGTGGCTGGTCACAGCCGTCGGCGCTCTCCCTGCGCTGGGGATAACGTCGGTGCTGTTCGGACTGGCCCACTCGCCCGTGCCCGGAGCTAGCTCTCTCACGGAGGCCTGCTATGGCGCTAACTTCGGACTCCTGTACATGGTGGGTGGTGGGTGGTGGGTGGTGGGTGGTTGGTCACTGCACTTGAACTATAAATTGGAAACTATAAGCTGAAAACGAGCTGAAAACGAGCTGAAAACGAGGTCATTTTTTTTGTTTGGGGCAACTTCCAAACGGGTCGGTGGTAGTGGTTACGTAAAAATGAAAACAGGTACCGGGGGGGGGGAGGGGAGACCCCTGTGACCGCGGCGTTGTCCAGAAGCCTAGAAGGTAGAAGTGATGGTTGAAATAAATATAACGGAAAGTATATCGCCAGGTGCGGGACTGTAGTCCCGCCGCAGGTTATCTCTTTCTTCGTGTTTCGCGTGGAGACTTTCCGAGGTAGGTGGGTTGTATATACCTGGTATGGCGTTACCACACTCGGGGGCCAGTATCATCACGAACGAGGTAATCTCAGAGTGCCCCCGAGGAGCCAGGGTGGCCTTGAAGGATTGCAGTGATAGTGAGGCGGTACGGTCTATAGGGGATATGACTTGTATCCACACAGGCGTCTAGTAATAGGCCGGTATACCAGTATACCAATAGGATACCGTGTGTCTCGGAGGTGTACCTACTTTAATTTATTCCGAAAAGTCGTTCATTAACATGTTTTACCCCCCCCCCCCCTACCTGGATTGCAACTAGTACGCATCTATAATATTGCAACAAGCAGTAGTATGACGAAATAATAAGGTTAGCGATGGCAGCCAAGCCCGTCTTCGACGGCGATCCTTGCCTTGGCTGGTCCTTGCCTTGGCTGGTCCTTGCCTTGGCTGGTCCTTGCCTTAGCCGTTAGCCGGCGAGTAAAAAATTGGACACTCCCGGATTTCAAGTCAACCATATCCCGAAGGGGAACCTTACCCGAGGCTATGTCATACATACTGTAGGCTATATATCTAATGGGGGCATGGGTGTGTGAAATCAATATATTAATGTCTTGGGTTGGTATGAATCAATTCGTTTTTTTTTAAAGACGATGTCCACGGACGAACGCACACCGTTTCAACGACGCCAGAAAAAAACGCCCGGGTTTGGCGCTATTGTAGATGTATTTCATTTCGTAGAACGTCTCAACTCACGCTTTTGAGTATTTCGAGATCCAGGTCGATCACAATGTATAGTACCTGGTAGTACGTACGAGTAGCGTATTTTTTTTTTGTTGTTTTCGCGAGAACATTTTTTTTTTCCTGAGAGTCGCCTTTACCCGATTGCAGAGGCAGTTGGTCTGCGGCAGTTTCATGGCTATGAGTCGACGTTGCTGCAAGTATGAATATACTGTGCCCCAGCTGAGAAAACAAATACCTGGTATACTTTACTGTACATTAGTATGGTACTATCGTATTTTTGGTGACGTAGTTGCACATCATGAACTTGGACTCCGACTCCAGTAGCTAACGCTGCGGCCTTGAAATCAGCCCAAGAGACAAAAACCAAGGCACGAACCGTAGAGGGAAGGGGGGAGGAGATCCTGCTGGGTCACCCCGGATCTGAGTTGCGCCTACGAAGGGAGAGAGAGAAAAGAAGGGCGGATATATTAATGTGATGGGGGGGGGGGGGGGACCGTCTTTTTTGTTTCCCGACTACAGCAGTAGCTGACGTTGCGGCTTTCAAACGAGCTCATACTCTCTACGAGTATTTTTTTGTTTACCCGACGGCGCTTGTGTTTCCAAACTGAATTTGTTACTCCTTGCCAAGTGTCTGCCCATACTCTTCCTTCTTCCTTTTTAACTCGACGTTGCTTGAGTTTCCAAACCGAGTTTGCTACTCCTTGCCAAGTGTCTGGCCACACGCTTCCTTCTTCTTTTTTTAACTCGACGGTGCTTGCGGTTTCCGAACCGGACTTGCTACGAACAATACGCTCGCCAGGTGTCTGGCGGGAATGTTCTGGTCCCGATCGTGGGCCACGTTGTGTACGACCTCCTCACCTTCTTGGAGGTGCACCAGAGGGCAACGGCGCAGCTCGAGCCCGCGGTCATGGGCAATCTACCCCAGAAAGAACAGGTGAATACATTTTTCGACCTCCTCATATGCTAGTAGCTCTCGGTAGGTTGAACCACCTATATTCGTTGCACCCCACCCATCTTTAGAGCTTGGAACTACACTACTCGTAGTGTGGTGTGGGATAATGTTTACGGTAGTGACATGTTTTAACACCCCGGGCAGCAATTTAGCGCGCGACGTCGCTGTTAGCGCCCGTATCGCTTCGATGCTGAGCGTCAATCGGGTGCGCATGCAGTGACACACTGAACAGGAATGTAAGGACCGTTTGATATTCATATTTATGACCCCAACGGTCCTTACAATTTTGTCCATTCAGAGTGGCATATATAACTGCGGCGTGACTGTGCCTGTTTCCCCACCTCTACGTACCAGTTATCGGTTTCATCGGTTTCACTGCTTGTTCTTTGCCAAGCGGTTAATATTGTACCGCCGTTTCAACGAGACGACTCCGAATCTTCAGAAGCTGTCCCGGCGTCGTGTGTGTGTTTCGGTCGTGTTTAGTCTGTGCTCATCAAGCATGGCGTCGCAAGTGCTTTGGCAGAGGCGTCGAGGTGCATCGTCCACCCGATTGCGTATGTTTTTTTGTAGGAGGAGATTATTCGCAATCACGCCTAGGGTGTGCCGATCGCTCTTGTTTTGGTATGTCGCGGCATTCCGAGGTTTTTGGGGTTGCGGTAGATTTTCCAGTGCCTAGGCTTTTGGCCTTAGGGTTCTGGCCTTAGGCTAAATTTGGCCTTAGGCTTTTGTCCTTAGGCTTCTGGCCTTAGGCTTTTGGCCTTACGATTTTGGCCTTAGGCTTTTGACCTCAGGAGTTTGGCCTTAGGCTTTTGGCCTTAGAGGAGGGCTACGATAGTGGAGTAGCATTTTGTGGCCTTATGATGCAATATGTGTGACTTGAGTAACACACTAACACATTCCTTAGCTAAGCTAATTTGTGTTTGACGTAGTGTTCCGATATATATGCACCTAGACCATGACAGTGTTGATTTATTTATACCTAGGGAGCACTTTCATGTTTCACAAGGTCAGGTTATGGTTGGGGTATATAAATTATATACTATAATCAAGTGGCTATCATAACCCCTCACCCTTAGAAGGCATGCTACTAATACCATGCATCCACAGCACAATGTTCACAAACTAAATATGAAAATAGGACGGTCGGCGAACGTCGGCAATAAGAGACATCTTCATCCGCACTATTAGTTGACATTCTCAGCACGGGTATTTTTATTTACAGCACGACGAGGACCGTTTCAAGGCTGTCGCGATTGATCCCGCTTCTGGCTGTCCTATCGAAGTGTGAGGAGAGGTAGAAACACCTCGCCGGGTATCGAAACCATGAAAAACACCATCGTGTGACGGGCGCGCGTACTTTTGCAGGAGCGAACGAATGTCGGCAAGGTGGTACGGGAGTTCAACCTCTCCCAGAAGTTCGTCGACATGTCCTACGGGATCTTCAAGCAGCTGGACCTCGACCAGAACGGCGTCATCGATCAGGGGTAAGCCCCCTCCCCTCCCCTTCCTGTACCGGACCAATGCCCTCGAGCAACTAGGCAAGCCGCCGGCATCCATTGACGGTGTACTTTCTGACAGGGTTGTTGGTTTTCGTTTTTTAAGTCCGGCTTTCACAATGCTGCTCGTAGGCAGATTCGAATGAACGGATGGACTGCGATTTCATTTATCCGCGATGGTGCAGAACTCTAAACTATGGCTTGAAGCCGTTGAATGGTCCACGTGTAAGCCCAATCATACCACTCGTCGTACTTGTTTGTGATCAGCCGACCGATTTCGTACAGACGATAGCACTCCGATCGTTGTCGTTGATGCTGGCGCCTTCAAAATTCTTGCTTAAACCTCGGGCTCGAGCTGCTTGTCGGTGTCAATTTGATGGCGGATTTTGTTTGTGCGCTAGTCTCATCGCGTTTTATTAGAACCCTATTTGTTTTTTTCGGGATTCGGGGACACGAAACAAAACTCGGTCAGGGTACCAGAATTAGGGCCAGTTTATCGACTTACTATTAATATTAATACCTGGTATTGTACCGCATTTTTTTCTACAGTATATGGAGATGGGCGGGTGAAATGTACTGTCTGATTACTTGAGTTAGTGTGACTGATAAAAATGTAATGGTCTTAGGAGACACACAGCTGCTCGCTAAAGCTAATGTGGATTCCGACCTTCGACCGCCTACCGACTGCCCGGGTTGACAGGGAGCTCCAGCTCGGCCTTCGCACTTTCGGAAAGTTCGCCTCGGACGAAGAAACCCGACAGATTATGGAACAGGCAAGAGCAAGTCTAGTGTGGTGAACGAGTGTCTCCTCTTAGCGCCGCCTTTTGTTCTATTGCGCTGAAATACTTCCGTCCACTTCATTGATTGAGGTCTGAGTTGATGTTGTTCGATGGTACAGTGGTGTTTGGCCGGAGCATCTGCCGTCTGTGCCACGCAGCCGTCCTCGTGGGACACGATATAATCATGCGTGGGGCTGTTCCAGCAGTTACTCTGCCTTGTTCCCCTGTTCCTGCTCTGCTTGGGTGGTCCAAGCACAATATTGAGGAAGTCCAGGTAGCAGACTTGGCGTCGACGGCTGATGAATAACGTATCGTATGTGTCTTGACCAATACATGTGGTGGTGTGTGCGCTGGTATCAGGCATAGATCGGGGGGGGGGGGGTTGTACTCATGTCATGCATGATCGTAGTCGTATGAGGTACTCATGTCATGTATGGCCGCAGTCGAACGACCATAGACCCTTGCATCCCTACAATGCCGGGACGGAGCGCGCCGGGTACTAGATCGGAGAGCATGCGCGGGCGCGGGGGGGGTCGATTCCGCCACCCCATACCTCTACTTCGCCAACGACGCTAAAACCTTTAGCGGCATGTTGCTCCCTGCCCGTTCTGGGTGTGAATTTTTATATTTGTACCGCGTGTTTTGCTCGTTTTGCCCCGCCACAGGCAGACCTGGACAAGAACAACGCGCTCACGTTCGACGAGTGGGTTCGTCTTCTCGCCGTGAACTATTCCGCTCTACTGCAACCCGAAGAAGGCAAACAAATGGGAGCGTGAACAGCTCGCTGCCGGTGGAGGCTTGACAACCAGCCGGGTCGTGAACACCAGGGCTGTTCACACGAGTCGGCTCAAACCTTGCGGGTCGTGTCAGGAAGTCATGGGAAAATTAAGGGCCGGGTCGGATCGAGTCAGGAGGTATTCAAAATGTCACGGGTCGGGTCGAGTCGAGCCGGGTCGGGTCGGGTTGAGTTAGGGTGACCCCCATCCGACCCGACCCGCGAGTATAAACCCGATCCGTGGACAACCCTGGTAAATTTGAGGTGGAGTTAGATATTTTGTAGTCATGTAAACGTCCTTTGTGTTCACGGTCAGACCGGTATGTGCAGTACAGTAGGTGCCAAGTTGGGTGTTGTCATCTCCTCCCAAGCTATGTACGTAAGGGTAACGTACGATACTATAATTTAGCGCGCTGTCCCTGCAGTATCATGAGATGGGGAAACACAATAGGTACTGGTACATAGACGTCACAGGGCAATGTTTCACCAAAGAAAAAGTAGATTCGCTCGGCATTTTGAATGAGTGTTGCGCATGTACAGCTTTAAAGTAGGCAGTAGAGGGCCTATGTACGAGGTAAGCATTATAGTAACTTTTGAAAACGGTGTAGTTGGCTCGAAAGCTTGAATACGGACGCCTCTTGCGACCGGCAGCCTGCGCACGACTGTCTCCGCTGTCAAGGGTGCAATGGTTAGAGCGGGATCCTCGCTTGAAACGCTTGGAGACAGGCACCCTTGCTTTCGTTTTGTGTGCTTTAAGAAGTAAAATACCCAATACCCGAGGGTGTGTTGGTGTGAGCGCTCGTCGGCAGTTGAGACGAACATACGGCGAAAAAGTGTGAATCGGATTTATTGTGTGCTCGGTGGATGCTTAGTCTTGGAGGCGGCGACGGGTGTAGCGTCCCTTGGGTTCGGAAACTGATGATGTGGGATATTTCGTGTATGTGATGGCTGAAAAGTTGCGGTCTGTTGCTGGCTGGCTTCTTGCGAGTGCTTCTTACGATTGTACCATGAGAAGCGACGTGGGGTGTTTGTACGTAATGTGTTGGCGTTCTGTTTGTTTTTCGCGTAAGAACCCTCGTAGAACGGCTTTGATTTCACAAATTACCGTGATACGTTACGTCTTTGTACTGTGCCTTTTTGTCGGCGAGAGAGGAGGAGCATCATTTTGGCCAGTACCACTCTGTCCTCTAATATTTAGACCGTTTGCATTAAGTATTAATCTGCAATCATTCCTTTTGGTCAGGGACAGAGTCTGTATTTACGTAGTAGCGAACAGTCGGCACGTTTTGCAAGCCTCATTGGAAGCCGAGGGGGCGGTGAGGTGGGGGGTGGGGGATATATATATATGCTTGCTGTACTGGAAAGCAATGGTTGTTATGTACACGTGATCATCGGAGCACGATTAACGTTCAGGTGTTCCTTCCGAGTAAAATAGCGCCAAGGTCTACGGGTAGAAATAATATAAGACTTTTTTTTTTCAATCGTCACTTTTGCGTTCCGGGTCAACTCGTATTATTATGCTAATATTAGTATTGGAGGTTGTGCCCTCAGCGGGATGCTGGACTACAGCAGACTACACCAGACTGCAGCAGTAGCCGTGATCACAGGTGTCGTGCTTTCTACCCACCGCTGTTCGTCGACTTGCATCATATTTTGCCATCTCATGCTCTCGGCTTAGAACAAGCCAGTGTACAATACATAACTACACCAGCCGAGAGTCCTGGAGCCTAGTAATTGTGTATTGTCTTGTCGCGAGCTCAGCCGTGTCAACTTTATTGGATTATCTCACGAGGACACTATTATGGGGCCCTTACATAGGGCCATAGTAAACACTAGTAAATAGGACCAAATATAGTCAGTAAAAATAGGTAAATAGGTAAATATATAGGTGTCTGTGTACCGTAGGTCCTGTTAACTTTGGTCCCTCGTGATACTGTAGTAATCTACGTAGTAAAACATCAAGCTCCCGCGAAGCTTTGGTCCCCTACGGACCGACCAATCTCCTAACGATTGACCAACCTTCTAAGGACCGACCAATCCCGTACGGGCCGATCAACCCCTTGCACACCGACCAATCTTGTACGGGTCGATCAACAACACAGCATGCTGGTCTGCTGAGCTGCGTGGTGCTGAGTACTGTAGTCCTTTTCTTCCCTTTACGTTCAGCTTTTTTTTTTTTTTTTTTTTTTGTAAACTGGTTCTCTCACACGAGCGGCCGAGTGGCGAAACGGCTGAAATAATGCCGGCGAAGGAGGTCGAAAATGAAAACACAGAATGTCACCACCTGCCTTTTTTTAAGGAGTTGTTGTCGTTTTGTATGGCGGTTTTTCGGGAGTTCCAATTAAGTTTCACCTTTTCCCGAGACTGATATCATGGGGGACCATAGTAAATAGGACCAAATACACGACAGGGTGAATGTAGGAAATATCGGCTACAGAACGTCCCGGCATCGAGCTAATATCGCGCGACGCAACAAGGCAGAATGTGCTTTACCGGTGCATAATTTTGTCCTGTGACGGTCTTGCTATCTTGCTATCTTGCTATTAAGGAATCTACTGCAAGAGTTGAAAGACAGTGCTGCCTGTTGGCTGGCTAAATAAGTTGCTGACTTGTTCGTATTTGGCTGGGTTATTAGTGAGTCGCGTGCGGTATTTCTCGTAGTTGTGCGTTTTTAATTCACTGACTGGCGTGCTCGTGGCTGGAGCTGACTGTAATGTTTTTTACGTTAATTATTAAAGTTAGTTGGTCGATTTAGTTCACCTCCCGTCTAATACAGGGGAAAGCAGTAACGAAAACCAAAGACCTGGCCTTATAGACGCTTGCTATGAGAGTGCTATCCTTGCTGGGGCAAAAAAGTCTGACTACGACTACTTCTACGTGGCTTCTTGGTTGATTAACCAGCCAGCATCGCCGAAACTCCACAATTGTGTGTTGCACGTTGTTCGTCGTACACCTACTACGTCCACCTACAGTAAGTAGCAGTAGGCCAGCGGGTCGCAATCCCATGTGTTATCAAAGTCAGTGTTGGGGTGAGTATGCCATAACAAGATAGATATAAAATCAAGACGACCAAGTCAGGAGCCCCATAAAATAGTAGAACCAACCTCTGTCGCAGCAAGTGTCTGTAGACATAGGGCGGATCTTGTTGTTTGGGGTCTGTCGTAAGTTCTGAGTACTTAACACTGTATGCTTCCCCCGTAATGGAACTACCTCGTCACTCATTATCATTTACTAGAAGGCCAACTCTAACCGGTAGTTACAAGCAGGGACCCACAATCAGCTCGGTACTACTGTGCAGTACAACTACTGAAGTCTTTCGCTGAGCAGGTTGCGATATTCCAAAGGATGTTGTTCTATGATGTTGCTGGGAGCAATCGGTTGCAAGTCACGCGCATACAACAAAACACACTTAACTCCGCAGAATAGAGTTAGCTCGTTTCCAAGAGGTGTGTCGTCCCCTTGTGGAGCCGCTGACTAGCGTGCTCGGGAAACTTGTAGGCGGGGGCTAGAGAGAGGTAGGTGATGCTTCCAGCGGGCTAAAGTGCTCTGATGAAGGCCTGACAAAGGCCTAAGAGGTTATCTCTGTTTTTCACCCCTACGAAGTAGTCTCGCTCGAGCTGTTTGCACGTGGGCAAAACATGTATTATTCCAGGGCGCATACAAAAAAACGTGAAACGTTCATATCACTTAGAACATAAATCACTGTGTTGCTGCTGCGGCCGCTGCTGCTGTTGATTTTGGTCTTCTTCTGTAGGGTCAGAGAATATTAACGAACAAAAAATGCTGCTGTACCTCTTACGTCACGGTGCCCCCCTCCCTCCGTCCCATCCGGCCTCCCTCGTTAGAAAATGCCTGGTACTCTTAGGAAACCGTGCGAGGCCAAACCCGTGCTCCGTCTACTAACCAAACCACCCTGCTCGGAACGGCCTTACATCTATTTACACTGATTTACCACTGCTTTAACACGGCGACCCCTAAACACGTCTGCTCCGAGAAAATGCGAAACAGGTTGGTTTTGTTTCCCAGGCATCTGCACTAAAATGTCTAACAAAATAAATATTTTCAAAGCTCACAATGAAGGGCTCCGCTTTTCATTACCTCTCTGCTAGCCTGTCTTTGGCATCCGTCTAGCTCGGCGAACCCTAGGTACAACGTTGGTCACAAACAAATACTTTTTTTCGAAGCTCACAGTGAAGGGACCTCGCTATAAGTACCCCCTCTGCGGCTTCTCCTTGGGGGAGCTTTTCTTGGTGAACCCCAGGTTCAACTTCGAGAGTTTTGCCCCAATCAAAGAAATCGCCCGACTCCCCGTCCCTGACCCCGTCTGTCCCCCACCACCCCCCAACTCTCCACCGATATTCTCTACCCCAGCTCCAGGTGACCCGCTCTTCTTTCCGTGTTTCGCCCTAGTCCGTTGTTTTCCGTTTCTGGTTGGGTTTAGCCCGGCGATAGGGGTTTCCATGAGAGGTAGAGGCGCGTCGGCGGTTTCTTCGAGAAGAGCAGCGGCGGCAGCAGCTTCCTCCTCGTCGCGTTCTTGCCTCTTGGTAGCCCTCCACTCTTTTGAGCCGTGCGCGACCTGCGAGTCGATGAAAAAAAATAACATTAAGAAAAAACAAATGTTCAACAGTGTTTGGAATAAGCCGCTTGGACGTACGTAGGATACCGTAACAGTACGTAGGGAAATGATTAAAAGCTGCCACATGTCAGATGTATCATCTACACATCGATCATCTTCAAATATATCATCTACAGACAGATCCTCTAGGCCACCTTGCACGATTTTGGGAGCATACTACTTGGAATTCGTGTGAAGTCGGTTTCGCAGTTTCGCAGTAGTGGAAGGCATACGAACCTTTTTTCACACGTCGTAAAGATTATCTACATATACGAGATCGTCTACTGTACACTAAAATCATCGAGCTCACGTAGATCCTCACCTGCCTGTGAGATATCCTGAGCAAGATCTGCATTGTACAGACCCAACTTAGGAAACATGTGCTAGATCACGCAAGTTTTACTGCTCCACCCGGTAACATGACCTAGGCCATACAAATCATACAGATCATACAGATCGTACAAATCATACAGGTCATGCAGACCATGCAGATTATACAGATCGTACAGATCGTACATACGTTGTGGTGACCCACGCCCCAAAACGACTGTCTAGGTTTCGCCCACCTGGTGCCGTTTAATCGCAAGCACGGCCTCCTTTCTTGCTTTCTCGGCGTCCAGCAGCAGCGCATTCCGTACGGCCAACTCGGCCCTCGCGTCCTTATCGTCGACTTGCTCTTGCTGCGCTACTCTGTGCTCCATCAAGCCGCATAACGCTTTTTGGATGGGGTCATTCTCTGCCAACACAGACCGCCACCAGGAGTTAAGGGAAGTTCGCGTTGGCTCGATCGGGGTGCTTCATCATCGTCTCGTAAACTCACGAATTTGGAACGAAACTAGGTTCTAATTTACGCGGCGCCAAAACAAGTAGGGACCCCTTCCCAGTCTCGCGTGACAGGATTTCCGTGCACCATCCTCCGAATGATTTTCGCCGTTTCGGAACCCCATGAACCGTTGTGCAACTACTGGTGGTACTGCTTGCATCGTGTTCGTTTTTTTTCTGTTTGCCACCAACGTACGCAGGTTGACGACAGTTGTAAATGACCTACCCACCGGCAGGGCGAATTCCTGCTGTAGTGAAAGCTACAGCATCTTAAAACTATTAAATCCACCCCTTTGTAACCATACTCCGTACCACGTTGGACGTTAATGTAAGGGCCGTTACGTATTGATATCCATGCCCCATCAATCCATATGTTTTCGCCCGGATTGGAACTTAGTACAGGTGTCGATTATAGTTGCCTATAAAGGCTACGGAAAATCCCTGGTGCTTTAAAACTTGCTAAACCTTCGTGGAGGTTGTGATCGTTGCGTACCGACCCACGGATCGTCGTTTTCAGATATTTTAGTCCGGCGAACAGCCTAGAGGAGGTGGAGCGGCGCTGGTAGAGGAATGCGAGTGGTTATAGCTATCCCCGATCGGCCTCGACATCTGGTGGGTACAGTGCAAGTACGTGTCTACACGTGGCGGTGCTTTCCGCACTTTTAGGTAGGGAAGACGATGGTGCACGATTCCAATCTGCAGGTAGCCACAGGAATCATTCAGACGTCGGACATATCAGATATATCATCTATAGAGAGATCAACTACAGATAGATCATATACAGATATATCGTTTGCAGATAGATCATCTACAGATAGATCGTTCACAGATAGATCATGTACCGATATATCATCTACAGATAGACCACGATCTAGATTATTTTGATGCTCCAAATCCTACCCTGCCGCTATTAGGTGTTGTGCAAGATCTGTGCAGTTCAGATCCAACCCAGCAAACAGGCCCTACATCATGCAGAGTATATACGGTGCGCAAGGGACAAAATGATTTAGATCGTACAGATCAGAAACTTATTAATATATACATATATTCCTTGAGTGCCCTAGATTATGAACGGGAATCGATGTGATCCGTCCGAGTTGTTCAGAATATATAAACTCGCACTGAAGCACGGAACTGAACAATGTAAAAAAAAACACCCGGCACAAATTCCAACTATGTTGTCCCCCAAAACGCATGTATAGTCCCAAAAGGGTTTTAAGGGGGCACTCAAGCGTGAGAAACCTGCTTCGCATCAAACTTCGCCTCCATTTTTCGCGAATATATGTAACAGCTGGAGCCGCTCACCGAAAGAGAGAGAGGGAACATGCGCAGTGCCGGCCTCTCGGCGATACATACCTGGATGCGTGGGAAGACCAACCAAGTGATCGAAGACTTCCATGTTAGCCGTCTTCCCTACGCCTGTCTCGTACACGAGGTAGCGCATTATGCTCTCCTTTGTCTGTTCCGACGAGCACAAACGTCCACCGAGGGCATAATCTACGTTATTACAATAGGACGCACAGGACATTATTCTATTTTTGGTCAGATTCTCCACGGGGAACACGACAAAACACCGTACGTACTGTAATTCGAAGGGCGAAGAAGAAATGTCGAGTCCTGCCACAGGGTGAAAAAAATCTAAAATTTGGAACACTAAAAACGAAAAACGACATCTGCACCCAATTCTGTATTTTTCCAACTGATTACGTACCCAAACCAGAGCTCTCACCCCCTCCACGTATCGAACTCAACTTGTGGGATAGAGGAAGCATTCTTATTTACGGACATACGCTACTCCGTATTTTTAGTATGCAGCCGAGAGATGGTGTAATATCTCCCTGCACATGCATATTTTGCTGGGAGTACAAACCAGCGTGGCATTGCTGTGGCGCCTGCCGCAGTCTAATGCCGGGTACTAAAATACTTCGAAGTAGTACCAGGCCCTATGATGCGTGTAGCAGTTTTTCTCGCCGCACTCAAGCAGAACAACAATCCTTCTGTCTTGCCCCCACAACCTCTGGGGAGTCCTGCCCTGCATCAGTTGCGGGTGTGACCGAGCTCGTCTTTTGTTCGGCTTCGGCAACAGGTTCCAAGCGCAAGGGGAACATCTTGGCGCGAGCTGGATTGGGGATCTGGGGGAAAATCTCGGTGGGAGTGGATTGAGTAATCTCGCACTCCCCGTGGACCCCAGCGCACCGGTTGATGGTCATTGTGTGCCAATAAAAGTGAAACATTTGCTGACCCCAGGTTCTTAAAATGACTGTTGCTACCGTTCCGGCGCTCCTGCCCGCCATTGTTCTACCGCCACATCGTCTGTGCTTGCGCTAAGAAGTTTACTGGTATACTGTTTACCAAAGCGTGGCGCGTTGCACTCACCTTGACCACACTGAAGAACGTCGTACACAGCACCGTCACAGTGGACTTGGTCGCTTTCAAGTTGTACCTGCAAAAGGAGAACATTCACAGGCAGTGAGCGGTTTGTAGCGCCGGGTTCGAGATTGTGGAAGCAAGATTCGTTTAGAGTGCATGCGCCCGCGCTGGTTTACAGCGTGCCCTCTCGTGAGCGGCATTGCTTTTTCGAGCAGCAAAACAAGTACCGATAGTTGTTTCCAGTGTCTAGATATTTTGGCCCATCAACCAGATACTCTCGTTTGTGCGACTTCCTCGAGCTTTTCCCCTTCCGTCGGTCAGATCAAACTCATCATGCTGTTGCATGGGATATTTTTTATAGGGCAGCGGTCAAAAAAAGGTATACCTCGTCCTTTTGCGGCCAAAATCAGGTACATATTTAAAACCAAGTCAAAAACGCACTCCTCGAGCGCTGCCATTGGTCCAAAACTCGTTGTACCGGGTTTTGCCTCTTCAAAACCCAGGTATACCTGATTTTGTCTACTCTGCTTGACTTTCACCTTTTTTTTGTCGTTTTTAAGCCAATCAGAGGCCCTTCATAGTTCAACCCTATGCCCCCTATACAAATGCCGACGTACGCGGAGACCCCCTTCTCCCTTCGCACCTCACACTACACGCCACTCGAGCGACACACACACATATCTGCCTGCATACCTCCGCCGAAATAATACGAGATAAAAGGCTCCCCTTCAGGATTGTGGTTGACTTGGAATACCAGGGGTGTCACAAAAGTTGAGAAGGGAGAATACAGCAGCAGGCGTTCGTTCCTCGTACTATTAATAGCAGCTACTCGTATACGTAGCCACCGGGCGAGCACGAAGAGCATGAAAAAAACTCTACTTTGCATTGCAAGGAGCGGCAGGTTCGTGGGGTGCGTTTTAAACTTGATTTTAGTATGTACCTGTTTTTGGCCCCGAACGGACGAGGTGTACCTGGTTTTGGCCGCTGCCCTTTTTTATAGGTCCTGTACCCATATCTGTTGCCATCATGCTGTTACGTGGCCGGCACTGCGTCTACAGCTAACAAAACAAATACCGGTAGTATTACTGTCGTAGTATTCATATATATATTGATGTATCCCATCTATTTGGTTTAGCGCGACTGTCTCCAGCTTCTTCCCTTTTGTAAGCTCAAATCTAGGATCAAATACGCCCCTCCCCACTGTGGTATATGCGTGCCTTCGTTTGGATCGCCAGAAAAGTCCGACAGTACTCTGCTTCTGCTCTCGTCCGAGAAACGTTTGAAAAAGGTAAAGATGCACGGCTCGAAGCAGAAACAGCAACCTCATATCAAATCGGGATGTAAGACATTCAAATATCATCCTGCTGCAGTGCGTAGATGGGCAAGCATCGACGCAAAACTGGCCGTGAAACGCCCCCCGCTAGAGCTCATGAAACACATTTAGTTTCGGAGAGGGCAAAATGGTGAACATCCGGAGATCACTCTACTGACTGTCAGCTTCTGCAGCCTTCCAAATAGTTTTTTTTAACTATGATTCGCTCAAGGCCAATCGATTGAGGCTTTCCTGCGAACTGGACATGGATACCGCTTGGGGAGTATACATCGCGGTTAGTTGGGACACAAAATACGGCCACGCAGCTTACATAGAGACTCGTCTACAATTCTGTGACGACGATCACGACATATAACTAATTATCCGACTATGGATTATTTACGGGGGTTTGGTGAAATGGAAAGGTTCCCGGTGTGTATCCCTTGGGTGGGTCACTTGAGAGCTGAAGCAAGGCTAACTGTCACACCGGATGATGATCACGCCCTGTACCAAATATTCCAGCTCTGCTACTCTGTACGAGTCTGCAGTACTTGACACGATTTACTAAGCATTTAATTTGGGCCAAGTTAAAGTAGAGTGTGCCCTACACCAACCTCAGCATAAACAAGGTGTTCCTGACGTTGCGTGAAAAATTGGAGGCGACAGTCCTTAACTCCCGAATTCTTACGTCAACCTTCTTTGGACTTCAGAGATACTTCAGAGCGACGGCCACTGCGATATCGGGGAATGACACAAACGGGTGCCCGGGTTTCAACGAGAGGCACACGGGCACAACATGACCCTATATACCCGCACTGCTGGGCGCTTACGCTGCTTGCAAATGGTTGACAACACACAAACGTTATCGTCACTTTACTCACCATCTCGGGCTCCCTAATCCCTTAAGTTAAGTTAGTGCTGTCGCACAATATGTGTAGGGTCTCACTTGGAAATCGGAAGCTCCCCGGTGTGGACCCCCAGGGTGGTGTCCGTCTCTGCGAGGTTGCGGTTGTCGAGGTTCCACTGACCCGTCATCGTCGGCAGGAACATGAACGCATCCACCCTGTCTCGTGTCCACAATAGAGCCAACAACGAAGAATGGGTTATTTCGCGTCAGGCGTCGCGTCAGGCCCTTAACGGGATCGTTCATCGACGCATGCTATGTAGTATGAGAGTACGAGGTGCGTCTTAAGGCTCCTGTCCTCACGTCATGATCTGTATACTACTACTACCGGGGTCCGCATAAAAGTTAGACCTGTTTTTTTATTCTGCCGATATCTTTACTGAAAGAACGAATGCAACAAATCACACGCCGTTTGTGTCCAACGGTGCCGTGAGTAAAAATGAAAATTCGCGTTTGCGTCTTTTTTTTTCATGTCTTTTTTGTTTAGTATTCACCTTCGAAGGCAGATTTCGTACGGGATTCCAAATGGCCAATTTTCAATAAAATTATTTCCCGAAGGCTATGAAAATCGTATTCTAGACACGATATTCAAAATGTGACCACGGAGAATTGTGGTGATAGGCTATACGATCATCATGCAACTTGTTTTGGGGGGAAATATTCATTTTTAAATGGCGCTGAAATGTTTTCCGTTTCTGGGTTTTTTCCTTACTGCACGGCACCGTTGGACACGAACGGCGTGTGATTTGTTGCCTTCGTTCTTTCAGTAAAGGTATCGGCAGAATAAAAAAAAACACGTCTAACGTTTATGCGGACCCCTGTAAGTCAGATATACTGTTATAACGGGGGACCATAGTAATCAGGACCCGCCACATACACAAAAACCTATATAGCCCAGTATTTTTATTACAGTAAGCATATTTGGTCCTGATTACTATTAGTATTAGTATTAGTATTAGTATTAGTATTAGTATTAGTATTAGTATTAGTATGCTCCCCCGCAATAGTGGTATTAGTAAGTCCTTAAGCCTTTTAGAACTGCAGTCCCGTTATGGGGACAAACCACTCTAATTCTAAGTAATATGTCCCCAAAACGGGACTGCAGTCCTAAAAGGGTTAATACTAAAAGCTGACTTTGAGGGGAAAAGGAAAGTGCAAATCCTCATGAACGATATCATAACCTACACGACACCAGGAGAAACGCACTACAGGTGTAAAACACTGTTGGTTCCACAGCCTACTCCTTGGCCCACTTAGGACAAACCTTACTGGTATTCAGACCATAGGGCATGCCTCATTGGCTACTTCCTCAGTTGAGTGGAATGCTAATAGTCCGTAATAGTCAGTAATAGTCAGTAATCGTCAGTAACAGCCAGTAGTAGTCAGTAATAGTCCGTTTTTTTCCCATCTTATTTATTATCTTCGCCCTTCCTCTCTCTCTCTCCTCCCTAGTCGTAACTCAGATCCGGGGTCACAAAGTCGGCTCCTCTCCCTCCTCCCCCACTACGGTTCTTGCCTTGCATTTCTATCGCGAGAAGACTTTAGCCTTTTCTTCCCTCGTCGACTCGCATCGAATCCGTTTATTATTTATTTTTGCACATAAACTCAAAAGTCCGACCCACGTGAGAGAGCTCCGGACATCAACGTTTAGAAGCGTTCGGAGTTACCATAGACCATCGGGGCGACCGCAATAGTCCTCGTTTGTCAGTAATAGTCAGTAATAGTATGTGACAAGTATTGCATCATAATGGTAAAAATGCTACAGAACCCTATGGCGTACGAGTATAGCACACGCGTCTTGCGGCCAGCTGTTGTGCGTCACTCACGTGTTCCCTTCGAGAGCGTTGGCCCTCCAAAGGTCGTACAGGTAGGAAACAGGCCACGAAGAGTCCATCCTCAGGCACGTCGCCGTTCCGCACGGAATAACCTTAAGGTGGCGGGGGGTCAAGGGGACAGGGGACATATATGATCAGAACTGCCACCGTAGTCGAAAGGCGTTCCGCACTTAGTATCCTTGGGTTGCGGGACAAGGAAGGGGAGGGGCGAGGGGACACACATGATCAGCACTGCTACAGTAGTCGAAAGTCGTTTCACACTTAATGTCCTTGGGTGACGGGACAACGAAGGGAAGAGGGGAGATATCATCAAAACTACTACGTGTGGGCGAAGGGTGTCCCGCACGGAATAGCCTAAGATTGCGGGACGACCAAGAGGAAGGGGAGTTGTGACCCATACTGCCATGGGTCGAACAGCGTCCCGCACGAGACAGCCTTGGGTGGCGGGACGATCACGGGGAAGGCGGAGATATCGTCAAAACTATCATGGACGAAAGGCCTCACGCTCGGAATTACCTTATACATACGGTAGAGAGATGAAGGCGAGGGCGGAGGAGTTGTCGAAACTGCCACGGTCGACGGGCGCACGAAAACTAGGAGCAAAAGGGACCGTAGTAACTGCCGCCCACGTGTCGCTTACTAGTCAGCGAGATAAAGCAACGACGTTACCCGAAACCACACTGTTTTTTATATTGTAGAGCTGTCATTCCTGCAGTAACGAATACGCGAAGAACACGCCAGAATGGAAAGCGACCCGTGTACCCATCTGCATGCTGCACACGACATAGGTTGGCGTCGTACCGGTAGGTAATATAGGACCATATAGGGAGTTTTGGTCGAGGTTACTGCAGGCTTTCTTACAATCGGAATTGTAGTGCTCTTCGTCTGGAGTTTCCCCACCCCACACCACGGTCTCTTCACAAATAGATTCGTAACATTTCCAGTACCGCAAAACAAGGCAACCGCTCTGTCTTTCTCGAGCGGGTCGGTTCGTTTGTCCGGAGGACACGGTAGAGGTGCACCCTTTCTTTTTCTGAGGCTGTTTATTTTCACTTGATTATAGTATGGGAGCTCTATACGCCACCCCGACGAGCAATTCCATGGTACGGCCTGGGGGGGGGGGGCATAGTAAACAGGACCAAATTTTGTTGGTAAAAAAAGGTAAATATAGAGGTTTTTGTGTGTACCGTAGGTCCTGTTTACTAGTGTTTACTAGTGTTTACTAGTGTTTACTAGTGTTTACTAGTGCTTACTACATTAGCCCACCCCGTAATAGTATGGAGGGCATCGCCACGATTTTGGGTTAAGGAGCCTTTAATACTTTAATACTTTAATAGGTCATTCAAAAAACATTTGCCTTGTAAGGCAAAAGAGTGCTGCCCCCTGTTGTATGTAGTACGCGTATCGTCTTTTCACGCAACAAAAGGCAGACCCCGCTTCAAACATACTGTCACGGGGGGGCATAGTAAACAGGACCCATCACATACACAAAAACCAATGTATTTCAGTATTCTTAGGAAGCGTACTTGGTCCTGATTACTATATTATGTATGTCCCCCGTGGTTGTATCCATTAATAGGACCCGTCACCCACCCACCCACCCACCCGAAACCGAGACGTTCCAAGGGGCGCGGGTTGCCATCCCATCACACCTTCACGAAAATCCTGATGATGCACGCCACGACCGCGCGGTACAGGCCGATCGCAGCTGTTGTCGTCAAATCCGTCTGAAACTCCGGCTTTTCCCGTGTGTCCTGTTGGGTCGGAGAACGGTAGACATGACTAAAGCATAAACCTTTTTATAACCCCCCCCCCCCCCACTGCCTTGGTTGGTGAAAACCCAACGTGCTCTGTCCCGGCATTGTAGGGATGCGAGGGTGTATGGTCATATGACTACGGCCGTGCACGACATGAGTACACCCCCCCACGTTTGCGGTGTAAAACTACTTGGAATTAGTATGGCTTTATATTGGTTAGTAAAAAGGGGGGTACATATATATATATATATATATGTACTTGGAATCAGTATTCCCTCATTCGATTGCCCTTTCGGCAACTTGCTTGAGGCCGTCAAGTACGGCAGACGAGTCCCTGATATATGTCAACACGCCACTCTGAGTTCTGCAGCACTTCGAACTGCAAACCGCTACGTGTATGCACGATCGTTCGAACTCTCCGGTGAAGCGTTTTCTAAAGGTACACCGTAAATCAACTCCATTCGCTGGCGCACGTGACATGCTAAAATGAGAGGGCCGAATAAACCGTATCGCTATCCCCGCCGCCCGTGATGTGCACGCCAAACACGAGGCCACCGAGTGGTTGTTGTTGCCCATACCGACGCTGCGGAGGGGAAGCGCAAGCGGAGGCGTTTTATTTTTTTGGTAGTAGACAAGGTCAGCCTTTGCAGGGGACCATAACGCCCCTTTACCGGGAAACCCATATCCAAGGCAGCTACAGTACATATTACGGAGGACTCTAGTAAATAGGACCACATATTGTGCGTAAAAGCAGGTAAATATATAGTTTTTAGTGTCTACCATAGGTCCAATTTACTAGTATTACTAGTATTTACTATGGTCCCCCCGCAATAGTACAAGTACGAGTTTCAACGATTGTTTTTGGGCTCAGCTCACAGCTTGGAGTGTCTTTTAAATTGGTACACGAAACCATGACATGGTGATGATTCTACTGTAGGCTGTACTTCACCCTTCTCCCTGGAGAACTTATTGTCCTCGAGGTCTACGCATGCCGCGCCGTCTGCCTGACTACGCCAAGACCCATCCAACGAGGCACTGAGGCCAACAAAAAAATGCTATTTAGGGCAGGGCTTTGTCCCAATAAACGAATTATTTTGGTATTTTCTGCATGTTTGGCATAAAAAATCCCATGTTTTGCACCGAATACGTATATTGGAGCTCATTTCTTCGAATTCACCTCAAATTTGTATTGGTACTCTAAAACCGGCATAACGCATATTATACGCGAGAAAATCCACAGACTCAACAGGCTATTGATGAGTAAACATAATGCCGAGCTTATTTCGGGTCGCAGACCCATATTTTCGACCCCAACGCTTTCATTTGTACCCACCTCTTCCTCCGCCTGCCTTCGCCCACGGCGATCGTTTCCCCCCGGGGTTAGGCCTCCAGTTATTAACACGCCTCCACCGACGCCTGCAGGCCAGCCCTCGTCTGCTCTCGGGGTGGTGCCTAACCCGGGGACGGATGCAACTGAGCCCCCCCTTAAATTCAGGCGTTTTTATTGCGTGGAAAAGGGGTGGGAAGCGGGCGAGAGGTTTGTTGGCGATGCCATTTTGCGGTCGTTGTCATGCTTGCCGATTTCTGCTATACGTTGACGTCGTCCGAAAAGGATCGAGATTTTCGTCTCTGGTAAGTCTAAACAACACAATTCTGGCCAACACCCAGTACTTGGCGGTGGGTGTTACTGAAGCACGTTGAGGCATACCCATGTGCATATTGAGCTAAGTTCAGACTATTCTAGGCTACCAGTGGGGGGCCACCCATGTGTGTGTTCTTCACATTAAACCTTCCTTTCTACCCGTCGACATCCAGCACACCCAGTGTCCGTGCCGATTCTTCATCCTAAAAAGGTACCAGTTCTGTGGTCACAAAACTACGACACAGAGATACTACGCTCAGTGCAGTGAGCAGAGCAGACAATGCAATGCCATATACGACAGGCAAGACCTACCCTGCTAGCAATCCAGGTGCATGCGAGAGAAAAAGAGAAAAAAAGAAAAAAAGCGAAATGGAAAATTAATAAAAAGTAAACCTCGAACGAAGCTCCGACTACCACCCCCTAAATGGCTTTTGAACCGTCACCATAACCAATTTGAAGGCATTGAACAGGGTGGATGGTTTCAAGGAGGGCGCCAAATTTCGGATAATCTTACCTGGAAACACCCGGCGAGCTGGGCCTGGAGGATGCCTGCCGAGCGGCGTCTTTGAACGGCCCGAGATAGGCAAAGTCGTGCGGAGTCCACCCCTCCGGAAAGTTCCAGCAGCATGGACAGCCTGAAAAAACGCGGAAAGGGGCGCGGGCGAGGGAGGGCGTTTTTATGGCTTGGACACTCGGCGGTACGTACGTTGTTAACGTGCCAAATATGGCACTAGCGGCACTACCGATGCTCCGCGGAGGAGCAAGACCGCGGAACTAATGTCAACACGAACCGGCTGGAGTCTACTTGCACCAGAATATCGGTAGTAACGCGCGTGGGGAACATGGTGGCGGTACCATTTCACGAGCCAACGGTTCGATGCGAGGGTGAACACGTACTGAACGGCTATACGGTAGTTGCCCTTGGGTAGTCCTGGACGGATTGTATGAAGGATTTTGTGAATCAACCGCTTCGCTCCTGGCGTGGACGGAGCGGGTCCACCAGAAGTGCTCGCAGGGCAATGTACTGGAGGACGCTAGCTGATAGCGGACGGCACCCGTGCTCGTTTGACACCCTTCACTGAGTAATGGTTTTGGGTCCATACGATCACGCGTTGGCCCGTCAGGGGCTACATCATTGCTGTGAAGTATCTCAACGGTACTCTGCCTTCCAACGCAGTGTAGCTTGTGCACTACCGGTACGTCCACTTCCAACGCAAATAGCGTTGTCAATCCTACTGGAGAATACGCACACTGTTTTATACTAGAGCATGTCGAACTCGAAACGCACTGGACAAAGACGAGAGGAAATTCTGCAGACAACAACGGTCAACAGGCATGTGGCGTTGTTTATAGATCGCCGTCCGTACCCGGCTTTCCAACGAGACACACGGGGCACGGCTTGCCCTCCCGATGCGCTACAAAGTCTTCTCTCTGAGGCTTGTCTTCCTCGGCGATGTCTCCGCCTCTTCCTGTTCCCGTCGGCTTTCTCGCCAGATCGTAACCGAAAAACACAGGCAATGTTTTTGCCCATGCTGGAATTATTATTTAAGAAGAAAGGGCGCGTTCTACGTAATATATGTCTAACGACTCCGGAATTTCTTATTTTCCTGCACGTTGCACAACCTGGTTTTCTTGGGAGTAATAGATTTTGTGGGAATGCGGGGACGGGGGGGGGGGGTGTACTCATGTTGTGCACGGCCGTAGTCATATGACCATAGACCCTCGCATCCCTACAATGCCGGGACGGAGCGCGTTGGGTTTTCACCAACCAGGCAGACATTGCTTGCACCAAGCGCGAAACGCCGTGAGGTATTGGGCGAATCGCATGGAGGGTGAGCTGCATCCTGCTAAGAACCGCCTCTAAGGCGGACTTGCATATGGACGACAGCTTCAATGAGTTAATTTAATTTCTGGTGTGGCCACTTCCGGAGACAGCAATGGGTTTTACTATGTAACTGCCTCGCGGACGCCTTACCATATTAACACTACGTGATACGACCATTCCCCTTGTGCGGAACAAAGGTTCTCCACCCCGCACAAATGATCTACTCGACCACCAGCTTTGGTGACCGCCAAAAACAAATAACAAAAAAAAACGGCACCCTGGTTGTCTAGCTCACGCAGCGAGTGGCGTGTTTTACAGCGTCGTTGCCAACCGACGCCAACCCAACCTATAAATATATCATATGGGGGGGGGGGTTGGCTAAATCGAATCCCTGCGTTGAAGGATGGTTGTTGGTTGGGTTGATCGGATGGAAACCCGTTGCGTTTTTATTGCTCACATCGATAGATAGAGCTACTGGCAGCTACGAGAACGCAAAGCGCGTTCAAGATAAGCAAAAGCAAACAACCGCGGAAGAGCTCGTACACCATTATTTAAATGCTGCTATTATGTCTGTCCGTAACTGCGTAGCGCGATCTACAGCACTTCAGCCCCGACTTGCCCCATGGGGTCTGGTCGGATGAGAAAGTCGTTGAATTTGCGTTGGCTTTTCTGTACTACTGTCGGTTGGTCAGGCGGTTTCAGCTACACAGGACAACCCCTTTTTTTATGAGAGTTGTACTTCGTACAATATTTCCAAGGATCGAAACCGAATTGGTGCGTAGGCGAAGATATGCTTGTAGTTGGAGTTGGACATAATTTTGAGTGGTAAACGTTGGGGTAAACGTGCTCGCCTCTCTCTGAAACATGTTCACTTGTCCTCGAGGGGGGGAGGAGACACATTGTCTGGCGGCAACTCTGTATCTCTGGCTCTAATTAATGACAGTATCGTGCACAACGTGGGACGGGGAATCGTGTAACTCTGGGATGCGCGCGGACAGAATTTTCCAGACAATTTCCTCGCGCTCCGTCATTGGCTTGGTACGACCACTTTGGCGAGGTCGACGGCAAGATGAAAGCAGTTTCCCAATAAAGCTCTCCTCTGGATGGGATGGGCATGGGCGCAGCGCGCAAAAAGATTTCACGACACTAATAATAGGTTTCCGCATCCGAGCTTTCAGGCCTAAGGCGGGGCAAACTGAGTAGGTTTACTTGTCGCAGGAGATTATATATTGCTTAACGTTATTATGTCTGACCCCCGACAGCGAGAGACAAATATATCCATACAGACGGGGTTTATGTAATATGTAACCTATTGTCTTTCTTCAGGAGACTGTATCGCGCGCAGGCTGGGCGCAGTGAGCTCGCATGCAACGACCGTTGCGTGAACTCTGGAGGTTTCGAGCTGGCTGGTCTTCCCTTCCCTGTTTGAAAAGCGAGAACATCCGCAAGAGGCCTTCGACTCAACGCACACTCCCTCGGGCTCACCCGAAGCAAGAAGGGTGTACTAAAGCCGCCCTGTCGTAAGCTTCTCCCACCTCTCGCAGGCGTTGCCTCACCCTCCCGCGGGTGACCGGAGCTAACGGGAACGTCTGTGGTAGAAGCGAGGCATCATACCATTGCGGCAGGCGAAAGCAGGCCGATTCAGAGCGGGGGGGACGATGTGCATGCCGTGGTGCGCACAGTAGCGACACGATTTCACTGCTGAATGTCGAATGTGAAAACACTCCGGCATACGCAGAGGTGGCCACTGCGTTTACAGCCCAATCGGTAAATTTAGGCTTCCAGCTCGATTGTAGGACATGGTACGAGTTTTCACAAGATATTTCAGACATTGACGCTCAGGTTGATGCGCCAAGTTCAATGCCTACAAGATGGGAACGCCGCGACACAAGCACGCACCAGGCAAACGCGCTGATCGCGATGTCGCCCGCTATTTTCCTCTCCCCCGCCACCTTCGCTGCCACTATCGCTATCGAACGTCGTCAGGTTCAAGAGAACTTTGAGCGCCGCCAAGTCCCCCCCTCCTCTCGTCGCTTCGACTTTTGTTAAAGCCCCCGACAGGACTCCGAAAAAGACAGGAGAGCGAACCTGAAGCAAATCAGCGAGGAGGTACACATTATACGGCATTCATACTTTGCTGGTTAAAATGAAAATGCAGGAGAGCGAACCCTAACGAAAAACAACGAGGTCGTATTTTACGACATTCATACTCTGCTGGTTCCAACACAAACCAGGAGAGCGAAACCTACTTGAAGCAAAAAGCGAGGTGGGATTCTGCGGCATTCATATGTTGCTGGTTCCGAGCAAGACAGGAGAACGAAGCCGAAAACTTATGTGAAGTCATACTGTGATACGGTTTTGATTCTCTGTTGGTTCTAAAGTACACAGGATAACTAACCTGATACAAAACAGCGAGGTCGAATTCTACGGCGTTCATACTTTGCTAAACATGCACATATAGCTTGTCTTTGTTTTCGTCTTGCTCTCGACCGTGTAAGTATAATCCTTACCCGATACTGTACCCGGTGCAGGTGCTAAGCTATGCATTTTTGACGAAGAACTAAGTTTCCACGTACCAGACAGGGACAGAAGGCAGGATATAAAGGAGTTCCATGCCCACGGGGGGTGATACCCACGAGTACGCCATTAAATGAGTTCCATCACCACCACCGACGGGGGAATTTAGGAGCCATCCCCGTGTTTCAGGCGTTGTGTTTCGCAGTTTCCCCGCCGCATCCGTCGTCTCCAGCACACTAGCGCCATACACAGCCCGTCAAGTGGCGGCGATTTTAATGTGAGCATAAGCACCACGAAACGTGTACGCGCCGCCATGGCTTTAACGCAAACGTTGCTGGGAACAATTATTATTACGGAGGTCCATAGATAATAGGACCTAAGTTATACACAAAAAAACAATATATTTACCTATTTTTACTAACAATATTTGGTCCTATCTACTATGGTCCCCCGTAATGATAGTGGGAAGCACTTGCCGTCGGGTCCCACGGTCCTCCATTGCTGCCCCTTTTGTGGAAGTAGCCCAGGAACGCCGGGTGGATGTCCTCGGGTTGGGGTCGCTTTCCCGTCTGCCCGGAGCCGGAGCAAGACAGCAGTGGAGTTATTATCCTGGTAACAGGTATATTGGTATTATCTTGCTTATTTTTTTTATTGTTTTTGTTTTGTTTGCCATCCGATAATGTGTAGCGAAACGTCGACGACGATCGTTCACAAACATTTTAACTTAGAAGAAGAAAACCAAGGCAGGCCATAAAAAAAGGAAACCTATGAACCTATGAAGATAGGTTTGTTGACAATAGAAAAATAACCAAGAGGACGCAATTTTCTTTTGTCAAATACTCCCCGCAAGGGTTCGTTTTTGTTTTCGTATCTAAGGGTCGCTGTTAACGACACGGTGCAAATTGCGAAAACAAACTTGCCAATTGCAATGGCAAACATGCATTTGGCACACGTTTTCCAAGCAAGGACTAAATGGAAAACCCCATTAACAACCCTTTGGCTACTGTACGTTATACATAAAAAAAATGCTGAAAACAGAACTTGCCAAAACTCAAACTTGCCAAACGGCACACGATTTTTATGTTTATGTGGCATACTTAACGCCTCTAAGGCGGTTTTCTTTACCGTGTAAAATAGCGGCACTAACTCGCTTTGATATTATCAAGCGGCTTCTGGTCAGAGATGTGTCCTGGTCAAATAACCCCCCCCCCCCTGGTTTTGTTGCTTACTGTGTCATCTCTGCGACCGCGGAAGGAGCAGTGCGACGAGTTCCTTTTCGACGCGTGCTATGATATGATAAGGCATTCCTTATATCTTATAGCAATGCTTTACCTTCTGAGGCAAAAGCTTATAGCTCCGTCTCGAAAGGGATGCGTGGTCAATGGTGGGCAAGCAACAAATGAGTACGCCCCCCCCTTGGTGTTGTTGCTTACTGTGTCATCTCTGCGACCGCGGAAGGAGCAGTGCGACAAGTTCCTTTTCGACGCGTGCTATGATATGATAGGGCATTCCTTATACCTTATAGCAATGCTTTGCCTTCTGAGGCGAACGCTTATACCACCTATTACCAACTATTTTTGACTGACGGGGGGGGGGGGCTACACTGAGGACTTACCCTATATATATCGCGGGAATATAATGCGTGTTATAAGCTATTCTTTTCGGTATACACCTACTCTAGACAGTGCCGTTGTCCATGGGGTTTCACTTTTTGTTTTCTTAAGGTCAGGGTTTCGGCCAATTACTCATAGTACTAAGGGCCCGTTTTAACGAAGAAAAAAAAATCAATTTGGAAAAAAAAACCAAATCCGCTTTTCATTGGTCAGAACCCGCACCACCACCCAAGATTATACCCCAAGATCCTAATCTTTGGTGCTGGTGCGTGTGTTGACCAATGAAAAACGTCTTTGAATTTTATTTTTTCCAAATTGAATTTATTTTGTACTCGTTAATATGGGCCCTAATGACGGGGTAATGTAATAGAGCTCCTACACAATAATCAAGTGATTATCGTCATAACCTTAGAAAATGTTAGAGTAGTATGATAGGTGTACCCTACCCCCCCCCTCCTAGCAGGCGTCTTTATCTTTCCGTTGCCTCAGCTTCCCTCTGAACGGATCAGGCGCAACGTGGGAAACATGGTTGCGCCTGACTGATAAAAGTGTGCCGCTTCGGCCGTTTGTGAGGAGAACATCGCGACGCCATCGCGCCAACGAGGCCTTGAAGCATAACGAACATCACCACTCAGCAGGAGGTGCAAAACTATCAATAACAGCGATAAGCACAAACATTCAGCTCCCACATATATATACTTCGCATATATTAAAAACATAAAAAACAACAGCTGTGAGCTCGAGGATTTCGCCGAAACTAATCTTTGCTAGCTGAGTGTGTATTGCAAACCTAAGTAGAATATAGGGCTATAAAAGGGGGGAATATAAGACACCACTATGGGCGGAAAATGCAAGGACTGTTGAGGTGTGAAGATGAACATGCAACGATCCTTATATTTACAATACTCAGAGCCGTATGTGCTCTGAATTTGAAGGCATACATTTAGGAGGCGTTACTTGAATAAATTTATTATAATACTCAAGACATTCATTAAGGTTCGCCTCCGAGGGAGGAGAAATCAATACCTGGTAGAAAATTATACACCGGAGAAAAACGGTGGACTCGCGCTACCCGGCCGATCCCACGACTACCGCGAAACCCATTCACCCTCAACCAAAAAAAGACCGTCTCGTAGTCTTGCCTGGCCGGAGCGGCAGTCTTCCAGCCCTAGCTTAGCCAGCTCGAGGGTACGCTTGGAAGTTCCCCATTGCCCCGCTCCGCCCAGCGTGGCCTCGAAATTGAGACTCTGGAGCATGATGGTGCACATGGTTTCTTTTTTTACAACACGTCCGGACGACGAAGTTCGAACTACACATGCGACGAAAACGAGCACCGGCGGGTTTTGTCTTCGCGTCGTCCAACGCTTCACGCGTGCAACGCATCGAGAAGATCGCATCTTCCTAGCCGAGCGGCATACGCCAAGCGCCTCCGGCAAGTACATAAATAGTCGCAGGCCGGAACATACTACGCAAGAGCATCCCTTACGTTCCTATTAATACGACTAGCACATACATGCACGATATATTGGTTACTTTTCGTCACATTGTGTTGGTATCTGTTCGGAGGCACCCCCCCCCTTTCGCAGCGTAACGGTCCCACAAGTCTATCTGGCAGAATGTCGAAGCACGGGCATCCTCGACTTACGGGCGGACGATAGTAACACGTTTTCGGTGACATAGGTGCCCTGTAGTGGTAACTCCCGGAACGACAAAAAAACACACACACACATTTTTTCAAAAAGGTTGGAGTTATCCCTGCGACACAGTAGTTACCCGCTGTGAATGTATAAGCGCTCACCTCGTTCATAGACGTGAGGGCTCTAGCCTTCATGGCCTTCGCCTGGCTCCGCTTGAGAACCTTCGTCCGGTCTCTGCAGCAAACCGGGCGCGACATTGTTTTCACTCTTTTGTGTTTAAGTTTCTACGCCTTTCAGTACTTGCGTGGTTCACAAGCTCTCCATACATGCCAAACTCCCATTCAACACCCCACTAAGTGGTCGGTTCTGAAAAACAAGACATTTTGTTTTCGGCGCTGTTAGCAGTACGCGCATCATGCCATACCTTACTACGTAGTCGGTCCTAAGCAAACAAGGACTTTGTTTTGTCTGCGATGTTAGCAGTACGCACGCACATTACACCGGTGCTCCACGGTCCAGATTGGCCGTCTAGATTGCCCTCGCGCAAGGTCGCCGGCACGAACTCCCAGGAGCCTAAAAACAACCAATTGCTACAACAAAGGCGAGTTTCGAAGATATTCTCGATCTCACAGCTGTTGTCTTAAAACTTTTATAAATACCGTATACTGTAATATAGTGACAATACTGTAAGTAAGAGAACGCATCCTCTGGGACTTCCCTCGAAACCATGCCTTCGAGGGGCCATGGCTTAGAGGGACACACACAGACACATCGCTCGGCGTTTAAACCATCGCACTTGTCGAGAAAACCAGCTTAAGACATCCATGCGTTCGAGAGGTTTTGTTATCTAAACATTTTAGTTACCACAGTATAAAGTAGACAACAACGTCAACTTGTGCCCGTGGCGCACACAACAGGAGCAAGCATGCGCACGTGCCACCTGCATCTACTACATCTTGCATCCCACTAGAAACAAAAACAAAACGATTCTCGTTTTACCGTGAAAACGTGCCCCTGGTGCTTCTCACCTCTGCGACCGAAGATGGTCCAGTCTTTCCGCCAACGCCTCCTCGGAATGAACTCCCGTGCTTTTCGCAACTGAAACATTACACTTCTTACGGTCCACAGGAGTTTCACCGCCCCGTTTATCATCTCTCCGACCGGCGCGCCCGGTGTGCTCCGAACCAACACCAACACCCCCATCCTCAGATTCTGATACCGCAGGGCTTATTTCGTCCTCGGGTTGTGATTCCACCGCGGCAAGCTGCCTTTCATCCGGCCCGCCGATACCCGTTTGGTCGTGCTGCTCCGGGGTGTGGGGTGCAGAATGTAACGTTCCGGCGGAAAAACCCCGCTTCTGTACGTGGATAACGCCTCCAATGCGCAGGTGCGCTCCCGTATCGATCATGCGAGCGAGTTGTAGCCTCTTGCGCTCTGCGCGCACGGCGAGCGACAGTTCGGGGGGTTGTATACGTGCGTGCGGTGTTTGGTACAGGGGTTGAGGTTGTTTTGGGGTTTGTTGGTTGGTTCGAAGAAGGAATGCGGCCTATCCCTGGCCAGCGCTGACCGAGAAGACTAGGTGTTTAGGTTGTCGCTTCTAATCAGTTTTTACTCGAAGTAGGTACCAAGGGCAACACTGGGCCGTTTGAGTCGATATATTTGTGGGCTTGATGTAGGCGGGTATGGTGCTCCCATGCACGCGCAGTTAGGATAATACTTGGCGTGAATTGCCTCCCCTTCGATCTCGCATTTCACTCCCCAGGGGGTGAAATTCGACACCCCGCAGCAAAAATAGTATATCATGCGGTTTTCTGCTCTCAGGGAATGTGATGTTTACAAGTTTAACGGAGGTCAATGTTGAAGCTCACACACAAAATTGCCGGATAAAACTAACAAACGCAAAAATTGTTATCATGCGATGGTCTAAAGCGGTGCATTAGGTTTTATCGTTGTAGTTTTTTTTTTTTTCATTGTGTACAAAAGCATCCTCGTGTATTCCATCGTGATAGTTGTGGGGGGCACACTGCTTGGTAGCCTAGAGCCGGCGCGTCCACAATGAGAGTCATGGCGTCCGCTGATAATGCATATTTCGCACCTTCTATAAAATAATTTCAAAATATGGTTGTGTAATAGACGGTATATACCATGATTTTCATGCTTTTTCCATACCGTCTCCTAAAAGAAAACGATTAAACTATTCACACAAATAACTGGAGTTAATACTTGATGCTTTTCATCTACAAGCTGGTTCAAGTTGAACACCAAAACTTTCGTCAGTCACGAATGCCGCATGCAATAGCAACCCAAATGTCACATGTTTGGTATCATACTGACGGCCATGGACAGTGGAAGAGGGTGAAATCGCCAGTTTTGATTTCAAGGACCTAGAACTGGTGCTATCACCGAAAATGTGGCCCGGCCAACCACAGTCCCTCAGAAAGGTAAATAATAGTCAGGCGTTACCTCCCCCCCCCCCCCCTGTTTGTTTTTCTGGACGAACGGCTTCCAGGTGGCCCAGGCATGTTTGTACAAAGTTTCACGCAAATATTCGAAGATCTGACTGCGTTTTATCAATAGCAAGTAATTTTTAACGCCAATAATCGATTATATTATGAAACTATAATAAGTAATTACGAGGCGATGCCGGGATTTGCATATGTTACCGCACAAAGGTCCACATGTTCACGCTGTTTTCATGAGATGAACCCTGAACGTTTGCACACGTGTTCTATATGCCCCTGCCAAACCATTGACGAATGTGTTTGTTGGTGTTTTCTCGTCGCCAAAAAATCGGGATCCCTTAAGATCCTAATCTAACACCCCCCCCCCCACAAAACACAAACAATCTGATGAAACCCCCCCTCGAAACAACCACCGTCAAAGGATCGGTAAGGATTCAAATAGGTATGTCTGCCAAGTGTTAGGGTCTATCTTCGAAAAACGACGTGAGCTTTCTTTGGCTGCTGAGTAAATTTGGGGTGGTACGCTTGAACCAGCCTGAACCACACCCCATTTTAGCATTTTAGCATGTTAGTACTGCATTGTGGTATTGCAGGGTGCCGACCACATGTTTTACTGTGTCACGCTACACTTTGATTTACTCATGCTCCTGTCATGTCAAGGCATCAAGTAATTTCCACACCCAATGGCGGCTGTCAGAGAGGTGAACTGTTAAATTAACACGTGTTTTCAGGGGACGATATGAGGTTCATCTGGATCGCGGCTCACCCTTGTTGAACTGGCGGCGTTTAAGCATCCTGCGCAGGCGTTTTCTCTTAAGCTGGTCGATGGCCTGCCTTTCGAGCACCTGCGCACTTTCTGCCTCGCCCATGAAGGCAATCATCATCAGGTCCCTCGCTCTCCACAGCCCTTCCTGAGTAGACAGGTAGGTGGTGTATCTGCCGAATGAAAGAACATAGCGCGAGCAGCGCGAGCAGCGCGAGCAGCGGGTTTAATGGTTCACCGAGGCAGGCAGGCAGGCAGGCAGGTTTACTCTTCATCTATTTCTGAAGTTGTTGGTATTGTTTGTGTTGCGGTGCGCTTGCCCTCGAGCCTGTACGTACGAGTGCTCGTTTTCAAGCGAGGAACGAAAGCTTAGCAAGCTTCTATTCTAGAGCGTTGGTGCTAGTAGTAGTGGTAGTAGTAATAGGGTAGTAGGTGTAGCAGTAGCAATAGCAGTAACAGTAGCAGTAGCATTCAAAAGTACTAATAGTAGGAGTAGGAGTAGTAGTAGTAGTAGTAGCAGCAGCAGCAGCAGTAGTAGAAATAGTAGAGTAGTGATACTATACGTCTTAAACAGTAGTAGCTGTAGTAGTACAGCAGTATTGGTAGCACTAGGAGTAGCAGTAGACCATTCTTGCCCGGCTTCCCAGGACACTATTAGCTTAGCTTGGGGTATAAGTTTGGGGTCAAAGAAGCACCATCCCCACCCCTTAAACCTCGCACTACAACCGGTTACGTACATGACGCAAACACGCCGCACAAAATAAACCAAGGGCTGGTGACGCCCGTCAGTGCCACTCACAGTGTCAGAAATTCCTCAAACTCAAGGAAGGCGTCTTCGTCACCGAGAGGCCTAGTGTCCCCCCTCTTCCCCGCCTCTTTCCGGGTTTCCAGGATCAGGTGCTCTGCGAACGCCGTCAGTGCCCTGCGCCACACAAAACTTACAGATTAGTGTTCCGAATTTGTTGTGAAGATCACGATCTAGATGATCTAGATAGATCACCTAGTAGATCCTATCATATCCGGCCGTTATGATATGTTGTGCAGGCTCTTTCTACTGCGGATCCAGTTTCAGAAAACACGTGCTAGATCGTGCAGCCCAGGAACCACATGCCCAGAAAGGTTGACATAATGAAGTTGGTGAATGGGAATCTGTCGGGATGTTTTGATTGGTTGTGACCGCGTGGGCTTCCATGGTTGTAGGAGCCTAACACCCCGCAACGTGCGCGAGAAACTACCTTGATGCGTGGAGATAACATGTATGGCACCGGCACGACTTTCTGGTGACAGGTTATTCGCCATAGACGACGACAGCGTCATTTTCTACATCCTGGGAGGCGGAAGTCGGACGTCCACACCCAGCTCCATAGCCGGTATTCCCACCAACAGTTATATACCGCAGGGCACGCGTGCGAGGGCCGTCGGGCGAGCTTAAATTTGCAAAGCAAAGGCGGTTGAAAACGTCAATATTCTTCTTTGGGGACATTGTTGCTGGGCTCGCTTCTGCGTTTTATGGCTGGTAGACACTCGAACACCTCTCACGACATTTTTAATCTTCTGTTCCCGCATCAGTGGGACAAACCACCGATTCGGACGATACCACGGGTCGTTAGGGGGAGAAAGCGAATACCGGGCAAAACTCCCGGTTGCTGCCCTTTGTTTCCCAATGCTTAGTAAATCGCCGCGCAATATAGCAATGCGTAGGGCACAGCCGTGGTAAAGGTAGAAACCGCGCAGAACCAACGCGAGCGTGTCAACGCTCGGTAGATATCCGTGGGGCGTGTGAAATTCGAACCTTCGCTGGGTTTCTGTTGTTAGTGCTGTACCTCAACTGTGCTGCCGTATGATCACGAGCGTCCCTCACCTCGGCTTGAGGGAGAGGCGCTGCTGCGTGCCCTCGATGGCGAAGGTGTCTCTACGTCCGGTCGTGTGGGACATACGGTATTCGGTGTCCTTGTGAAGCGAAGCAAACGCCACCGGTCAGCGTCAAGGCACGATGCAAAGCACACAACACGCACGTTAGCTTCGGGGATCGTTGCCGGTACGGCAATTCCCCCCATGTTTCTGCTGTTTAGGTATGGCGTCGTATTGACGTCGTGGGGGTCGAACAGGCATGCAAGTCACCCCCTGTTTCCCGTTGAGAGGCATGCACGTTGTTTAGGATGGCCACTTGAGAAGCTCCATACTATTAGGGCCGTGTTTAACGACACGAGCAAATAGCAAAAAACTTGCTATTTTGGCAACAACAAGTTGGCAAGTATTGGAAAATACTTTCTATGGACAAACACGATGAAATGGCAAGAAACTTGCTATTCGAGCCACGTAACGCCTTCAGTTTTTTTGTCAAACCCCGTACAGCAAGGATCGGACAGCTAGACGACACCCTCGTCGAGGCATGGGTGGCCTGGAGACGGATCCAAGCATATCTCGTAGATCCCAGAGGTGGACAGACCTCCAGGGCGATCATAGTCACGTTGTTCGTGTCTTGGGAAAGCTGGAACGACTGTTTGATTGGGATTGACATGAGCATCAGCCCCAGACGGCACCAGTGCCACGCCTACATGCGGTTCGTCACCCGCGCCAGCAACCCCTTCAGCAGTGCCGTCAGCCACCATCATCTGCTGTCAGCACCACCATCTAACCCTCGGTATCTTCCTGTGTTGCTGCAGCTCGTGCGTCTAGCGCAACGGCGTGTGGTTTGCATGGTCTTGGGTAGACGTGGTTGGTCGCAAATGGTAAGTGAGATAGCAAATTTGACATTCCAAAAACTTGCCAACGAACAGCTACGGAAATATCCGGAAAAAAACTTGGCAAGTTTTTGCTATTTTGGCAAGTAAAACTTGCCAAAAAATGGAAATTTGGCAATTTATTTGCTGAATACGCGTCGTTAAAAACGGCCCTTTGTAAGTCGGGTGAGGAGCTCCAAACCACCTGGCTTTAACAAACTATTTACACGTACCGAATTTGGAGCGATCCCAGAGCGTATGCCGGTAACGAAACCGATTGCAAAACACACGATGTTGGGTGGTGTTGTCCCTGAAGGTCCCTGAAGGTCCCTTAATGTCCCTTAATGTCCCTTAAGGTCCCTTAAGGCCCCTTAGGGTCTTTCAAGGTCGATTCAGAAAGCGCCATCAGTCACAAGTATTAAAGTATCGGCTCACAAGGCAAAACCAAGTGCTACCCCATACCGGTATATATAAGACATCTTGCGCTTCGCGGGCTTGTGCAACAGCTACATAAGTCGGAATGACGGCTCGACACCGCGCTACTGTAGCGATGACTCGCTGCAAGGGCCGCGCCAGCACACCCCAGAAAACGGAAAGTCCTTATGCGTAAAAGCTTGTCGATCAATATACAGGTATGCCACTGTACCTTGGCGTTGTGGTAGTGAAGAAGCCTTCGGCAGCACTTCGACTGGTGCTTTCCAGAACCCCACAACAACTTGAACGGAGAGCCCCCCACCGACAGCACTACCTATATTAATACAGTCCATGGTAAATCGTGTCAGGCGAGAGGGAGGTGGGGGGAGAGGGAGGGGGAGGGAGGGAGGCAGCGGAGGAGGGAGGGAGGGAGGGGGAGAACATTACACCGTAGTTGTACTGCTTTGTTACTCGTATAGAAAACAGCGGACCGTCTCCGGTCGGGACTCCCTCTCACGGCCGGCACTGTCCTGAGGAACCCGCTTCAGGGGCTACCGCACCCCAATCTCCAGCGTATCGAGAAAACCTACTCCAGATGCAACCACAGTATCTTGTCTCTTTTCAGCACAACGGTTATCCGCCGTGCTTGTGTGAGTCCAGCAAGTGCGGTGCCTTGTCATCAAGCCTCAGAAGATGAGCGACTTCAGATATTCAGTACCTATGTCGCATTGAATAGGCTAGACCAGGGCATTAATTAGCTGTTGCGCTGTCGCGGGCGCAACATTTGGGTCAAAACAGCCGTTTTCCGCAACAATCGCCGCGAGGCTGGTTGCGCGCAGCGCAACACGCGATTTTGGTCGCGCAACAGTTTTGGTCGCAGGCGTTTCTGTTTTTTGCGCGTTGATCTTTTGCCGGAAGCGAGAAACATGTTTGGGGGGTCGTTTTTTCTACATCGCCGTAGGCGAAAAAAACAACAACAACAAATATATAATTCGGCGTAGGCGTTTTTGTTTCAAGGCACCTTTTGTCCAATTGGCCATAGTTGAACATTGTTTAGGCCCCTTTTCAAATTCGCCATAGGCGAAAAAAATATGAGGCACCTACCAGTATAGCTATTCGCCGTAGGCGTTTAGTGTTTTGTAGGCAACCTTTTTCTAATTGCCGTAGCCGAAAATAAACCGAATGACTTTTTACTTGATTTTCAGGCGTATATTCGCGCATATATCGCACTTTTTTCGTCTCCGGCGGCCCTCTGGCCTCCCGCCAACCGTTGAACTTGCGCGCATTGTCCTGAAAGCAATGATAGAACGTCCCACTCCAGCACACCAGACGCAACCAAAAACGATTTTACGGCCGCGATCAACAACCGGAGAATCTAAACAACGTGGGGGAGCCTATATACGCGATTTGCGCTTGCCCGACTCACAAAAGGTTGGGCTCGGTCGTACTTGACGCCGAAGAACTGCAGCAGCTTGGGGTGTTGGTCTCTGCCAGCTTCTTGCAGGGCAGAAAAAAACGCCTCTTCTGTGAGGTACACCCCTAGGGGAATGTTCACCGAAATCACGTCACCGCCGACGTCCATATCGAGCCACCTTGAGTGGGCGAACAAAACAAAATCAAAATGACGGCAAGGCAGTAACGTCGCTTATCTCGTTACCGGCGGGATGGCATCCCTGTTAGGGCTCATTCCCAGTCTCAACAGTGACTTCAGGCCCTACTACTACTCTGCGCCAGTGGCGGGGCAATCGGAAGACGAGGCGAATAAAAACGCGGGAAACGCCGTAACTTCCCCTGAGCGGGTGAGCTTGGAGCGGCGCTAAATGAGGAGCAAAGTGTCGCCAGCCCAGCAATGGTCTTGAAAAGCGACAGGGAATGGGATGTTGGAGTTGAAGCTTGCCTTGTGTGCCATGTGTAGGCCCTTATATTACAACCGACCGACGCTGCGTCGTGAGCATCTCGCTTGGTTCGCCCTTTAATCGTAAGAGGGGAAACACAAAAACATAACCCCCCGGGAGCGGGCCGCCGCCAGCGGCAACAAACGAGGAACCCATCCAGCAAGTGGTATTAACACAGTAGGAAATTTAATATCCGGGTTAGCATTTGCGAGCAGATGGTAGGGGGGCATGCAATGAGAATGATGTGCGGTGCCCAAAACGCCCGGTATTACGAACTGAAGGGCAGAACATTAACTAGATACTCCAAGTACCAGGAATATGTTAAGCCGGTAGTGGGTACAGAAGAGAGTTCAACGTTGTGCATACGAGGGTTCTTCTTATTGGTCCGGTTTCCCTTGGTTTTCTTCTCTCGGGGAGGGAATGTTTTTGGGTGATCAAGGTTGAAGCTCACTCATACTGCACGTTTGCCGGATACCAAACTCAATAACAGTAACCGGAAAATAATATGTCCGGTCTGTCCTTTTCACTCCCGTAGCGCGTGTGATCTCTCTTTGTTGGTCCTTACCGGTTAGTAGTGGTTACCACCACGGCGGGGGTGGACACTTCCAAAACGTGCACCGTCTTGGTGTCGGCGCTACACGCTTCCAGCACCCTTTCGCACTTCCTGAGGCAGGACTGGTACCTGCTGCTGGGTCCGGCTCCCCCGCTCGCCGTGCTCAGCGCGCAGGGCAGGTCCCAGCCATCGATCGACAGGATTCTCATGCCGACCTACGACCGAGGTTTGCGTGCGTCCGGTACGAGAAGGAAAATTTTGTGTCGCGTACCGTGGCTTGATAAAATGGAGCTTACTATTTCACTATTGATTCAAGGGATAATACAGCAAATATTCAAGGTGTTGATGATGAAATATTCGCAAACGACTATGCATAAGCCGCTTGCGTATTGTAGTTTCTTACACAAGTCGCCCCCCCCCCTTTGTTTCGTATTTCGACCGCACACAACAGTCTCTAGGATACAACAGTGCCGAGTTAATTCGTCGACATACTCTGCCCAAGTTGCTAAGGGTTCTCATTGTGAAGAACACAAGCGTTCTGCAAAAGTATGCCAGTGGTGCTTATCACGATTTACAGAGGTGACCAAACACCAGGATCAGATAACCGTCCCTCTGCTTAATGCTTAATGCTTAATGCTTGATGCTTGATGCTTAATATCTTAATGCTTAATGCTTATTGCCAAATGCTTGGTGCTTATAACCCGTGGAACGGTAGGAGTAACACATATCGTTTCTGAGGGTCTTCAGTTGAATATATATATATATATATTGATTACAGTATACGGCTTCAACCCTATACCTTACGAAGTCAACAACTAACGTTTGAGAATATTGGAAAATTAAGCCCGTCATGCAATCCCGTTGGCTCGGTCTCATTCGGTATCAAACGGAAAACGTCGTAACATGCGCATCGGGCCTAAACATATTGGGCAGTTCCTCAGTCCCTTCAGGAGTTCCGTCAGTAGACAAGCATGTTAGGGTCAGAAAAGCAACGCTAACCCCTATTTGCACCCCCTATTTGCAATCCTTAGTTGCAATCCCTACCATAAGGCCTACCATAAAAACGCGTGCAACGATAGAGGTAGAGGTATACCTTTTTTGGCTGAAACGATTTCTGAATGACGGGAGAGGCTCCTTAATACGAACATCGTCAAAGTAATCATTCTTGCGTTGCCGTATTTTTCGTTTTACACTCAAGACAGGGGGTTGTTCGTTGGCTACGTAGCACTGTTAGCTTCCTCCAAAACCAGCTCTTGGTTAAAGTATAGAGTTCTCCAAGTGACCACCCTTATAAGGCAAAAACATGGTGCAACTGTACCGTAGCATGCGTCGCAAGGCCTACCACAAGCCCTACCATAAGCCCTACCATACGGCCTACCATGAGGCTTACCATAAGAGAAGGGTGTTCGGCGGCAGGGCTGTCCTCCTTCCAGCCAGCGACGACGACCATCCCCTCCTCGTCCTCCTCCACCGTCAACCCCAGAGACCCGCAGAAAAACGCCAGCTCTATTATCTTCTCCCGCGTGCACCCGATCGCCTACCGCAGCCCCAAATAAAATAATGGCGAGGATGTCGGGGCGGAGATATATGTTACGTTAGTGGCGCACCTAACATTATTGTTGGGTTTTCCTCAGTCCAGCAGCTTTATACTGTTACTACACCGTAAGTCATCAGTACTATTTGGGGTATCAGTGTATTATTAATAGTGCTATTACTGAGTGATTATTACTGTTACTGATATTTGTAAGTCACCTGAACACTGATACACTGATTTTCATATAAAACGAAAAGACTACTGTAGGTACATAGCGAATACTATGGGTGGGTACGAGAGTTCCGCCGCGGCAGTCACAAATTCTTCGACCGCAAAAAAGGTACAGTACCCCTATGGTAGCACGGGTTTAATATATGTCACTATGTGACCAGTAATATAGATCTCGCGCCTGCCGCCTAAAATCGTTTGCCGGCGGTAGGGTGTTCTGATACGCGACTTGGGATGGGGAAAGGGGGTGCCAGAAACAATCTGCCTGCCGTTGGAGCAGAGAGCCTTCCGCTAACATACACTTAGCGTGCTCGGTGCTTCCAAAACCTGCACGGATTTCTGAAGTGCCAACAGATGCATCAAGACAAAGGCTGTTTGTTCCCTAAGCGGGCATGGGCGGGCTATCCACAGTAGATACGTACCCGTAGCACTGTTAATTCACAAAGGGTCACCCACAGTGCCCTTATTGCTAGGCTGTTTCAACTCATGATTTTCCAAATGGCGTGCTGAAAATCTCGATCTACGGTAGGCCCCGCCGAACGAACACACGGACTCCACGGCCGTTGTTTTAGGGGCATGGTTAATAGTGTCTCCTGCAGCACGCGTTACGTTTCGCTGTGCGTGAGCAGCTCCGGAAGAAAACTCACAGAAGGGAAAAAACTGGCTAGCTCCCACGAGCATATCCGCCGGTCTCCGTCGGCATCGAGATGTTCGAACAAAGAATACGCATTCTGCCTTTCGTTCCTGCGCAGGGACGGGTGCAACACATTAGCGCAAGGGGGGGAAGGGGAGGGGGGGGGAGGACTATGCCTGGTGTTGCTGCAAAGCAACGCTCGTGGTAAGGACGCTCGGGAATGATGAACCAGCCTTCATGCGCACCCACGTGCGCCACTGCAACATGGTACCCTACGTCGACAACTCGATCGGGAAATATTGTGGCGTCGGCAGCTAAAATCTACCGCCCCCCCCCACTCCTCAGGCCCCGTATTGCCCCCCGAGGCAACGATAGAGGTAGACAGGCAAACCTTTTTTTGGCTGATGTTTTTTCTGGGTGACGGGGCTTCTTACCCAAAAATCGTCGGAAGTTCCTTTATTGTGTCGCAATATATATATTTGTATACCAATAATAGGAGTGCTCCTCGGACATAACGTATATTTTCCTCCAAAATCAGTCACTGGGCGACTTACCAATGACTTGCTACACTAGCGGCATTTCGTGCCCGCAGTTTTCTGATTGGTCAATTTTTCTGGTTTTAAGTTTTGATTGGTGGAAAATCCTTGGTCGACATTTCTCGTCATCCGGAATCGTGACGTCAGTTTTCAGAAAAGTTGACCAACCAGAAAAAAAACATGGTGCACCTCGACCATAGGTATGCATCGTCGTTTTTTTCTAGCTCGTCTAGCCCTTTTAAGCTCTTCTCACGCACCCTCCGCTGTTCCCGCCCTCAGTCAGTTCCATTGTTTCCATTGTCCTGACCCAGTTGGTGCCAGCGTTTTCCAAGTCCAGCCCTCCGTCCATGGTTGTGAGAGTGCTGTAACCCTCACCCTTGGTTGGCAGGGTGCTGCTACCCTGATCCTTGTTGAAGGGGAGTTAAACGCGACATGCAGTGGACGGAAGCAGACGCCACGTTGCAGACCAAATAAAAGATGCGGGTTAACGCACATGTCGGAGTTATCCCCCGTATCGAACTTATCGCACAGGGGTGCGTTAAAAAATCAAAAACGAAATTTTGATTAGGTCGATTTTCGCTCAGGTATCGGAGTTATCATACAGGGGTGCGTTAAACAAAGCAACACCGAATGTTGAATTAAGTCGTTTTTCGCCGAGGTATCGGAGCTACTGCACAGGGGTGCGCTAAACAAAGAAAAACGAAAATTAATTGTTAAGTCGATTATCGCCTACAGGGGTCCGTTTAAAAAACCAAGAACGAGATTACATAGTGTCAATTTCCGCCCAGGTATCGGAGTAATCGCACAGGTGAGATAACTCCGGGAAACACGCACTCTAGACGTGAAAGGCTGCCTACTACCGCGAATGGCCCCGGGACACTTTATTGAACTGCAACGATCTGTTGAAGCGCTTTTACACCGCTGTTTTTATCATCGAGGCTCCACAACCTTTCTGCGGAAATAAGTTTATTGTAATGCCACGACACCCGGCCCCAATTTGGTAAATTCGCTAAAGCCTGGTACAATATAACGCCATTTTTGTTAAAATTATTTCACACTACGTAATTCAAGTCTTTAATAAGTTTTGACCTTCGAAGGATACAGCATGGTGGCGTGGCGGTGCACATGTAGAAGGGAGGATGCCTCTGTACGTCTAAAAAATATGCGGTAACGTATATGAAATACCAGTCGGATCACGCATACAGCAGTACCTTGTGTCCCAGAAAGACTGCTGTGGTTTTATTCAGCATCGCACGTATCGCAGTTATCACGCAGGGGGGCGCGTACAAAATTAAAAAAAATACCAGAACCAAATGATGAAGTTCGATTTCTGCACAGGTATGATATCGGAGTTATCGCATAAATCGGGGTTATCGTACAGGGGTGCGTAAAAAAGAAAATAACTGAAACATATAAAAAACGATGGATCGCACCTCTGTGCGATAACCCGCATCCTTACCGTGTATCCTTCGGGCGTTCGCGGACTTCTAGTAGTTGCACTGGCGATCGTGAGATCAACCGGGTTTGGATTTTGTATGTGTGCACATCAGCGTTTTGCGTGGGCATACTGAGATGTTCGTGCGGTGAGGATGCTATGCACCCCCGCACCCGCACCTGCTCTGTAATATAAATACTACGAGTATACGTGGCACGTAGGGGGCAGGTAGACTCCCCAAATATACTCGTATCATACTGCAGTCGGGTTATCCTAATTCCATGTTTCAAGTGCCTGCCCCCCGGGCATGTTCGATCAAACGAATGAGCAAAGGTGTTTTTTAAATATACTGATAAACATATTCATTTTACCTTATACTACCAGGTACCAGGTACCAGATATACCTGGTATGGGCGTTTTGGGCGTGGTCAACATACCATCTTGGCCATATTCATATCATATTTCGGTGTGATGCGCGTGAAGTATTTGACGGTGCCGCGCGTTTCCAACAGCAGTACGTACGTAGCGTTTGTCGGATGATCTCACTGACATATGTTACCTGATAAATACTTGCCTACTGTAGATAACACCGAGAAGGGTCATGTTAGACCAAGGTACAGTACGAGTACGTACAAACTCGTAGTATGCCCGAGTACACCCGCGCCCAGCCCAGCCGACAAACCCCGTGTGCGAGAGTCAGGGGTGACCTCACTCCGTGGGTTATTGATTGCATAGAATCGCCAGGAAGCGGAGTGGGTCAACCAAACTCGAATAAGTGTCACTGGGACCCGCGTGCAGAGCAACATCTCTGGACGCTACTCGTATGAAAAATACAATCACCGGTGTACCTGATATACACGCACTCGTGTCTTTACGTACAGTACGTACTCGTGCATTTAGAGGTATGATACAGCAGTGGTACAATTTTCAAATGAACCGTACCGACGATAAAACCACCGCTTGAAAGTGCAACCATGTGCTGCGAGCCGCACGCCAGCGCGTGCAATGTCTTGAGTGCTCACCTCACAGGGCTTATCCTGTACTCTATCGCCACCCTAGGGGCCTGGGCCCTCTGTTGTGCTGTATCGATACAACGGACGGTTCTCGCGTGTCGATGACCACAGGCGTTCTTCGATGACGTCAAACATGATCGTGATTACTACCGCTGTTGCCCAAGCAAGGCTTGTAAGTCCGGCGTCGGACACTCCTTTGGAGGCTCCATCATGCGCTCTCATCCTACATCGGTTCAATGCAGAACAATACTCTTAGGCAGCCGTGAAGCATAAAGACTCCAGAGTCGACTATCGTCGCTCGTCGGTTCGTCGAACCGACGACTGCCCGACGTTCCCGCAGACAGTTTCATTGTGTGGCCTCGCAGGCCATGTGGAACTCCATTTTTTTTCTTCTCGTCTGGTTTTTTGTTTTTTGTTTTTTGAGTTTTTGAATGTCTCACCTCTCACGAAGGAGCCACAGGAGTCATCTGGAGCCAGGAGCTACTACTGCTGTGGTACGATTACAACCATCGACGAAACTTAGGCCCCGTGTACATTTGTCGCTACCATCAGCACCTCTTCACGCGTGGACCAGGTGCGCACACGGAAGGTCTGTGATCTTGTTCCTTGTCCGTCTCAACTTCGATGTGACATCCGCAACAACGTTGTTTTTCACCTATACTACCACCAGAATACTACTCGTACTCGCATGCATGTACAAGTGCTCGTAGAGTCAACCCGATCCCCAACACTACAAGTAGAGTCGACCCGATCCCCAACGATTGACCTCCACGCGGCTTCGTGCGAGCTGCTATACGAGTATCGACAGTCGACACACACACTGGCGACCTGCGCCAACTCTCACCCGCTCGGGTGCCTTGTGCCTTCAGAGCCACGATTTGGCTAACAACTCGCTTTCCCAGGCGAAATTTCGAAACTCGCCGAGCATGTATGTACGAGTACACAAGTACACAACAGCAGTTTACCTGGTAGTACGAGTACCATGCAATATCCAAGGCAGATCCTTGCTTTTTTGTTTTTTTCCTTCTGTTACGGGATTCGGCACGATACCGCAGTCCGTGAAGATATAAGACGTACGTCGTACGAGGTAGCAGTTACTGGTAGAAATAATGTTCCGCTCCCGTCCAAACCGATCCCGTGCAGGTTGTTATGCGTATACGCATACGGCATGAATATCCCCGTTCCCGTCCAAACCGATCCTGTGCAGATTGTGATACTCGTATGTTTTGTGTGTGGGTGTGTGTTTTTTTTTCTCCCATTATTATCTTCGCCCGTCTTTTTCTCTCTCCCTCTTTTTAGTCGCAACTCAGGTCCGGGGTCACTAACCCATTTAGGACTGCAGACCCGATGTGGGGACAATCCACTCTAATTCTAAGTAATTTGTCCGCAAAACGGGACTCCAGTCCTATAAGGGCTAAGTACTTGTAGGCTCTTCTCCTCCTTCCCCATTACGGTTCATATTATACTTGCTTTGCGTTTTTATCTCGAGAAGAGTTCAGCACAATCTTCCCTCGCCGACCCTCGTCGAATTGTCGTACAGCAGTATGAATATCCCGATCCCGTCCAAACTGCGCATACTGCGAGTGCTCGCAGTACCAACATACTGTCAATATGCGCAGTATACTCGGAGTATGAAGTACACTTGGAACATCTACGGGGTATGCACAGTTTCAATACTCCCATCCCCTTTTACAAGCAGAAAGCCTTCACAGGTGGTCCTGGATGGTTCCACGAGTGGGTGTTGGAGCAAATTGCGTCAGGGGGGAGCAACAGAGTGCTCAAGTCTTATTAGAGTATTGACATTATTTCGAGAAAAACACTGCGAGTATCATACTCGCAGTATTTCCGGATTCAATCCTCTGGATGAGTACGTACTGCAAGCATGTACGTATGATGTTTGTACTGCGGGTGTTGCTTGTACTCGGAGTTCTGTGCGACGCATACCCCCAGTACTCGTATTACTTGGCAGTACTGCTCATACTCCCGGTACTCGTAGTATTTAGGCCGACAGTACTACAATACCCTCAGTACTCAGAGTGCGAAATATGCTCGATACTTCGGGTATACTTGGAGTGTGATGCATACCGGGAACATCTGTGAATGCTACTATACGTACGAGTACAACAATCATACCGGGAACCGATAGCAGCCGACGTAAACTCAACAAAGGGGACAAAGACATCGGCATTTTCGACACCAACATCAATTTTACCGGGACTTTATTCGTTATTATCCTTCTTCTTGAACGACGCCCCGTCGTACAGCAGCAGCAGTAACAGTACTACAGTAGTAGTCTTGTCAATAGTAGTAGTAGTAGCAGTAGTAGTAGTAGTAGTAGTAGTAGTAGTAGTAGTAGTAGCAGTGATAGCACACAAATCATACGTAGGCAGACTTGGACCACGGTCGACCCAGCCCCATCAACAATAGCAGCAGCTTGAGAGAGTATAGCTGCTGTACTTGTTTACCGCAATGAGAAAACGCGATTATCCCCTGCGAAAACAGAAGGCGGTGTTGCCGATGAATTAGACGACCACACTGGCTTGAGTTAGCGAGCAAGGCGAATAATGTGCCCGAATAGCTCGTCTGCTACGGCAACTCCTCCCCGCCTCAACCACTACAATGCCAGTTATTCTAGGAACGAAGGCTCGATCTCAGCCCGTAATCCTCAAGCTACCGGTTTGTAGTTGGAAGGGAGGTGGGGGTGGGTAGAGCGGCTCGTCGCTGACGTGGCAATCTATTCTATCCAGCCTTCGCTTACTGAACTATCGCAAACACTCGTAATTCTCCGCTGTAAGCCTTGCCGCACGATGTTATCCGATCCATGTGAAGCAACCAGACCTGATTGGATGCGTGTATCAATTTATATAGCACGCTCGAAAGGAGGACGGACGCAGCAGTTTGTAGCAACAGCAGGGGGATCGTTGATACATACTACAGTACTCGTACGTTTATAACTCGCACCCAGTACATACCCTCAAGGAATACTCTCAATATTGTCCCAACACATCAATACATGATACCATAGTACACAGGACCAACTATTGCCAGTAAAAGTAGGTTAATATGTAGGTTTCTGTCTGCACCGTAGGTCTTATTTACTAGTATTTACTATGGTGTCCTGTAATAGTACATGAGACCATAATTAATAGGACCTACGTTTGACATAAAAACACATACCGTTCCCTCTTTTTACTAACAATATTTGGTCCTATTTACTATGGCCCTCCGTCATATGAATAGCAGACCTATACCGTAAAGAAAAGAGCGTTGAATTCGCACAGGGGTTCAATGATTTATCGACAAGGTTATATAAGGGTACGGGCCCTTATAGGACTGGAGTCCCGTTTGGGGGACAGCTTACTTAGAAATAGAGTGATTTGTCCCCAAAACGGAACTGCAGTCCTAAAAGGGTTAAGTCGAACATCGTTCTATTTTCGGAAGGCTCTCGAGCAGATCTTTCCTAAAAAGTCTTGTTCGGTTTTGAAACCTTTCCGTTTTGGAAATACCGATCGCTGAAAACCGGCCACGCCCCCGTGCGAAGCCAACGCTCTTTATTACCGTATACCTGGTATGATACTATCATACAGGGATCCGCATTCGAAGTTTCCCGAAATTTAGAAGAAATTTCTAAATCCGTTTTTGTTTTTTCGTAGATTCAGAATAAAAACGAACAGCCCAGAATGAAGATACGTTTCAAAACCGAAGGCTTTTTGCCCCACCGATTCGTATGACGAAACAGAAGGCATGCTCGGTAACACCAGGAACTGGAGCTCCCTTCTACCCAATGCCGGCGTCGTTTGAGCCCTTGTGGCCGGCACACTGCTATCCGATCTGCCGACAAGGCTTGTTTCTCCGAGCTGCTGTAAATCTGCAAATCGCTCGTCCCGAGTACGCCCTCTAACAAAATTAATGGGGCTCGAGCCAGCATCTTAGCCCAACGAAGCCATGGGTGGCAGGCACCCCACAACCCACAGGGTCATTGTAACGTCGGCCGTTTCAATTTTCGTTGCTTGCATCGCTTGCGAGATCAATCTGCTCGTACTCGTTCGTATCAGAAGTGAGTGGAGTCGCGGCGCGTAAGTTTTCGTGTACATCATCCTCGTAGATCAGAGGCTGAAACCTCGCCGACGGAAGCCTCTTTTTCGCTGCAACGTCTTGAGGACGTCTCCCGAGGTCAGATGGACCGCTTGGGAGGCTGCAACTCGTCGTGGGGTGCCGTTTTGAGGGAGAACGGGCGGGTGTTCGACGTCGACCCTTGATCTACTCTGTTGAACATTTTGGGGGACATCTGTCACTTGGCGAATCTGGACAGAGGGCAGCCCTGCCTCTGAAGGACACGACCATTTGCGTCGCCGATTGCTCTCCTCGAACCCTCTAGTAGAGGACAGCAGCCACGTCAAATGTCCCTTGCGCCCCTCTTTCCTAGGTGGAGCACGACTTGCACCTACAAGCAGCAGAATCTGCGGAAGTTTCCTCGATCGGCGAAATTATATTATTGTAGATATTTTGGTTCGAGTACTCGTAATTTGCGCATTTCGCACGGCAGTACCTGCACCGAACGAGTACGAGGAAATTGAGCCCACGAACGATACAAGCAACCAAATTGGAAACGGCCGACGTTACAATAACCCTGTGGGCTGTGGCGTGCATGTCAACCTTGGTTTCGTTGGGCTAAGACGCTGGCTCGAGCCCCATTGTACTCGGGGCGAGCGATTTGCAGATTTGCAGCAGCTCGGAGACACAAGCCTTGTCGGCAGATCCGGAAGCATTGTGCCGGCCACAAAAACTCAAATGACACCGGCATCGGGTAGAAGGGAGCTCCAGTTCCTTGTGTTGCCGAGCATGCCTTCTGTTTCGTCATACGAATCGGTGCGGCAAAATGCCTTTGGTTTTCAAACGTATCTTCATTCTGGGCTGTTCGTTTTCATTTGTGATTCTACGTTTTTTTTTTTTTTTTACTTTTCATAATTTTCGGAAAACTTTGAATGCGGATCGCGGATCCCTGTACTGTAGAAGAACACTGCCCACCAAGGGTCAGTCGAAAATACATGTTATCCCGCACTGCTGTGATAGAGGTGATAGAGGTGAATCGATGTTTCTCTTGGTCATGTTTCTCTTGGTCATGTTTCTCTTGGTCTTTAGGCTAGGGTAGGCGATTTGGTGGGTATGTTGAAAATGTACAGTATGTTACCCCACTGCTCTTATAGAGGTGAAGCAGTCTTTCTTTTGATCATGTTGCAAGGTCTTTAGTCGAGGGTAGGCGATTTGGTGGGTGTGTTGCTGGGGTCAATACCATAGCTACCCGAATACTCGGGGTAAAATATCCTAATTGTGATATTGGGAAGTTGAGCACTGTATTACATGCCTATGTATACCCGTTGGTAGGTTCTACCCCGTTCTACCCGGGGTTGGTTACACTGAGACACCCCCCCCGCCACCGGAACCTACCCCCGGCAATAAAACATCAAGCCAAGATGAAAACGCCAAATCTATCACCGGGGTTCGTTAGATACCAACCCCCTGAGCTGCTACGCCTGCCAAACAATGCACAAAATTTGACCACCCGGGGTTTGCTTGAGATTAGATTACGGCACCGCACGTTATATAATATGATTTGGAGAATAAGACACCACCCCTATGAGGAGGATTGTCCTTGCCACGGGGGAGAGTGCCTCAGGGGTACCGTCTCGAAGTCATTCGTCGTTGAAGCAGCTGCGGGCTGCTGGTAGCATCCTCAGGTTTCAAAACGAGAGGCATTACCGACCGCCGCCGATGTGCGGTACCAGGGGTATACCAGGTACGCACGAAGTATTGTGTACTGGACAGTGAGAACTAGGGCTTAGAAACTGGAAGCACCGGTCCTGGCGCAATTGTGTACATGCTCATCCGAATTTTTTTACAATCCACGTCGCTCTCGCTGATATTTTCAAGAACACTCTAAAGCACCATTGTTTTGCCGACGTGTTACAGTAAAATCGGCACGACCTTGGCATGAAAGGTAGAAAACTCGTCGTTCCCAATTAGCGTGCAATTTAGTGTAGGCAGTGCCGGAGACAACATAAGAACATGAGTGTCAGCTGCATTGCTAACACCGTCGTCCATCAAGAGATACGGTTAAAAACATTATTTCCTTACATAAAATAAGTACTATCGAGAACCAAGGGTACTGCTATTATGCCGCGCTCAGTTTGGCAAGTTTCGATCTGAAGTGTTGACGCCGTGTTTATGGCGCATGCGTTTTGTTTTAGTAGGTGTCGACCTATTTACTTATTTTTATTATGAATAAAAATGGTGGTTGCTTTTTTTTTTTTTTTCGGACCATTGAATCGAAGGTCATACCTCTCGAACAGCCCCCCCCCCCCCCTCCTCCAGCAATCAGTGTTTCCGTTGGTGCATTAACAACACCGTGTCAACTTTTCACATTCAAACACGAAACATTGAACGTAGCGTGAACAACCAACCGGTCCGGCAGAGGCTTGGCTGGCCCGGCTCGTATTGCTTCGTACTGTCTTGGGATCTCTCCTAAACCTACTGCTGTACATGCTGCTTATTACATTGGGGTGCCCTCTATAGTGCGGTTATGGGGCAAGTTAGTTTACTGTACATGGTGCTTATTAGAGTGGGGTGCCCTCTATAGTGCGGTTATGGGGAAAGTTAGTTTACTCGCACTATATCGGGCACCCGCACTGTGTGATTTCGGGACTGAATAGTGCGGGAAGGCGCACTATTCACGGTACCACCGGGTTTCAGGGTAGGACGTGTCTGAGTACAGCCAAGAGCGAGGGTAATGAAGATGGCACGGTAGTGTAGATGACAAGCGAGGGCCATTGGGTAAGATGCAGTGCCTCTACAGGTAGAAACCTGTGTCCGCTCGCCGATGAGTGGGAAGATATAACACAGCATATTCCGAATAAATGCTGCGCTGTAAGCAACAACCAGATCCTACAGCCGAGATGGCAGGATGTTTGGTCCATGACGTGTTGCGCACTGTACGCTGAGTGCAACAAAAGGTATGTCTGTGCACAGCCCATGTTGTTGTTTCATTCTTCATTATGGACACGCTTGTTGTACATTTTCGAAACGATCACAGGGCATCCATCACCCTACAAGAAAAATACAAAAAAATTCCTTTTTCATATTCGAAGGAACGCCTTTTTATCACGACCGAGGCACCCACATGGAAAATTAAGAAAGGGGGAACAAATCAAGAAAATATTACAGGGACAGCAACTACCTACGTAGCCCAAAGTCCTACTTCCCGGACGCTCTACCTCAGTGTTTCCAAGGAAATCTCCCACCACACAACGCCAGCCACCTTTTGGGCGGTGATTGGTTGGGTGGTTTGAACGCACGAACAAAAACAAAGCCCAGCTTTGAAACTCGCAATCACTTGACCCACTTGACAAACGTCCAAATCAGTGAGCCGATAGACCCGGTGCTGTACCGACAACCTACAGCAGTGCTTTTGTATGCGGCTAAAACGGCTGCTTGCTTTACGCGTCAAAATCCGCCCTGACACCAGCCGGTCGCGATGGATTCGACGCATGCGCTTCGATCATCAACATCCTTGCCCTCTTGATAATACAGCTGGCCTCGCCCAAGCCGCACCCTGCCGCGTATTTTTGAAGGGGGCCGAAGTGTTGGGAAAGTTCCGCGTATGACGGCGGCTCAGCGACCCCCCCTCCCATGTTCCCGTCCTCGCCATCCTCTTCCTCCTCCTCCTCCTCCTCCTCCTCCTCCTCCTCTCCCTCCTGCTCCTCCTCCTCCTCCTGCTCCTCCTCCTCCTCCCCCGCCTGACGCATGCTAGGATAGAGGCGCACCTGCATACAGAACATCTTCTGAGGGTGGTCCCTTGAGGAGCTCTGTACTAACAACAAGTCACACAAAAACTGACGGCTTTGGAGGAACAAAAACGTTTTACTCGACGAATAATCCCATGGCCTAAGGGTCCATCTTAACGAACATCGCTTTTTATTGAAATGGGATTTTTGTTTTTTTTTTTCGTTTGTTTTGAATACGATTTCTCTGAAAAAACGTGTTTGGGTCTTATCGAGGAATGGTGTATTGCGTCAAAAAATGATAATAACGCACAAGGGTCAACGAACACCCGTGAGCAACCAACGAGGCGACCTACGGCCTGTGTCCTCCCCGGGGCGCCGCTGCCAGCGAAAAATGATGTCTGCCGGCACCGGCTAGGAAGCTATCACTCCAGGGATGTCTTGGGTGGGCTGGCGCAGCCCCGAAGCCCAACGCGGGCAGCAGCGACGGGGATACAGCGATCGAACTTCTACGCCAAGTCGCGACCTGGTCGGTGCTCGTGTGGTTTGGGAGGCAAAGAGGGGTGAAACATTGGATTTGCGACGGCCTATGTTACTTTTTAGGCACCGCAAGCGGTCTACTTTACGCTAGGGCCCGTCGGACCTCGCGCTGCGGCTGATCCGGTGGCCGTGCCTCTCGGGAATGGTGGATCTCGCCTCTGAATCAGTCGACGACATGGCTCAAGTTTGCGTGGCTTCCTTCGGTTTCACGGAACACGCCACGCCGAGTTGGATGAACTCCCAATTCAACAGAAAAAAAAGAGCAAGATAAGTCCCAAAAGACTTCTTGTGGAATTCCGTTTTATTGAACTACTCAGTTTTGAAATCGAAATATCTTGCTGGTTATTCACGTTTCGACCAATCAGGTCAAATCAAAACAAACGAACGAAAAAAAAAAAACTCAAAACAAACGAAAACAAATGTTCATTAATACTGGCCCTAAGTATACGAAAACCATTTTGATGGCCTAAGTACACCAGAATGAACATTGCGCCGATTTGGGGTCAAGGAGACTTTAATACAAAACTAGATCATTCAAAAACAAAACTCAGCCGAAAAGTGCTACAGGCTGGTTCGAGCATACCGCCCGAAATTTATTCAGTGGCCAATGTCCACGCCGTTTTTTGGAGATAGACCCTGAAAGTTGGCACGCGGTGTTTTGTGCGCCCTACCCGAGCCTTTCACGGATGTTTTTTTTTTTTTTTCTCGTCAGATATTGTTTGTTTTGTAATTGCTAGGGAAGTTTGGGTCTTAAGAGATCCAAAATTTCCGACGAAAACAAAAATCAGCCGTAAAAAGCTCGGGTAGGGCGCATACAACACGCGTGCCAAATTTCAGGGTCTATTTCCAAACGACGGCGTGGGAAGTTGGACGTTTGTGCGGTAAACGTGCAAAAATAGGCGTTGCCTCGTAATTACTTAGTTTCAGTATAAAATCGATTTTGGGCGTTAAATATGACTTACTACGATCATACGGAGTCAGATCTTCGAATATTTGCGTGAAACTTTGTACAAACATGCCTGGACCACCTGGAAGTGGCTTGCTCAAAAACACAAATTGGGGGGAAAAAATGTTTTCCTACGGAAACGCCTGACTCCTGTTGACTTCTTTGAAGGCCTGTGATTGGTCGGGCCACACTTTTGGCGGTAGCGCCAGTTCTAGGCCCTTAATGAAAACCCCGTTGATGTCACCCTCTTCTACTGTTCATGGCGGTCAGTATGATACCAAAAATGTGACATTGGAGTTGTTATTGCATGCGGCATTCGTGACTGACGAAATTTGGGGTGATATGCCTGAACCAGTCTATCGTACCACGCATCTCCTCCTCCTCCTCCTCCTCCTCTTCCTCCTCCTCCCCCTCGCCGTCGAAAAACTCCGAACCCTCCACCGGCAAGCCATTTAGGGCAGCCGTAGAAGGTTGTTCGGAGGAAACGCACGCGGAACAGATGCGGTTGGGTTCGCTCTCGCCGTCCTTCTCCGGGTCGCAGCATATAGCGTGCAGTCTGCCACCGCGTCCTCCTCGACATTGGTGATCGTCGGGGGCTTTCGGTGTGAAGTTGCGGAGTAGGCAGAATTCACCTGCTGCATATAACATCGTTTGTCTCTACCGCTGCTCTGGTGGCAAGTAGGGGTATACTGCTGCTGCTACTATGTGGTGGGGCATGTGTGTGTCGGAAGTTTGGAATTTGTGTGGGTTTAACCGCATCTGGCGGGTGGTGACGTGATGTGACTTCACAGACCCGCACTATAGTCTTGAAATAGACCGAAACCGCACTATAGAGGGGTGCCCCGAATACTGCGGCACCCAAACTATAGAGCTATAGAGGGGTCTAGCTTGGGACAAGCGATTTCACCCGCACTATACCGGGCAGCCGCACTATAGAGGGCACTCCACCGTAACGGAAAGACGACGTGTACGAAATGATCGCGGGGTTTTACGGGGACTAATTATTTCGCGCGTGAACGCTAGTTTAGGCGTGGGGTGATCCGGTAGACATTTTTTCTTCTTTCGCTTGGTTATGAAGATGTGCTGCTGAACGGCACGCGCAACCTCAGCCCTCGGCGTGTTGAAACATGCTTGGCAGCGCGCCATGCCGTTACCAGATACATCGCCAACTCGAGTAGACGAAAGACGCAAAGGTGAACCGCTGTGAAAAATTCTAAACGAAGCATTTTCATGTTGCACGCACGCGTATCGTTTGTGATTTGTTCGGCGTTCAACCCTCCGACCTCACGTTTGTTGTTCTGTTTCTTGTTTTTGCAATTTCATATCGTCCCGTTTAAATGTTTAAAACTGGCCCTAGTACTGAGTTGTATCGCTGGAAGCTGATCACTATGATTATTTTGATACACACAATCGTATGAACTGCACGGTTCGGTGGAACGAACCTCACTTGTCGTACGTCCGACACCGTCCGCCCCTACCCCGTACCCGAGGCTGTTGGTATCGTGCCAGTCATAATTATGCGCCCCGTCTCTATCGCGTTGATCTCCCTTTTTTTTTCCACAGGCGAGACTTGCGCCGCCACCCTCCTGTGACTTGGGGACATCAGCAGTGAGCACTGGAGGTTTTGACAGCCACCACCTGATCTCTACGACTACGCATACTACGCCTGCTACTACCGTGGTGCGAAGCATTCGTTCTGAGCAACCGGCAGCCTGCACAGATCATGACTACCCGTCAGACCAAGCTCGTGGAAAGAGAACCTCCTCGACGAAGCAGCAGGTGGGCACCCTATCTGGTAAGATGGGTTTCGTAGACACTGTAGTACGTGTTTGTTTCTGCTCATGGCAGCGTTTCTGCTCATGGCAGGGCTCCTGCTGACGTACAGCAGGATGTAGGCTGAGGGTAATGGTGCGGGCATGTAGTGAGCCCACCTTTGCGTCGCTGGGACCTTTTGTGCGGGCTGGATCGTTTTTTGTTTTGTTTTCTCGTGGCCCCGGCCAAAAACGTCGAGGGACACGATAATGTAATCCACGCAAGGGTCGCAAGGCTTGGAGGGGAGGGGGGTGGGCAAGTCGAGTTTGTCCGCGTTCTCTTCGGAATATTTTTTCGAGCGAAAGCCGGGACGTGCTCAATCAGACCTGCAACTCTCGCATACGTTTGTGCTGATGTGGCTTGATAAAGCAAGATTATGATTTTCGTACAACCCTCTTTTCCACCGCCCCCACGTCCAGAATTAGGAATGCCAGGCTGTGCACCGAAGCTGCCGCGACGAAGCCGAGCAGGGTGGAATTTTCGCTTCGCACAAACGGGGACGTTATGACCTTGCTGGCGGAACTGCTATCCAACCAGTATGCGTTTTTCGCCGCGGTGTCGAGGGAGTGGAGAAACGCCTGGGGGAAGCTGCCGAAAGTCACCCGGGCCATAACGGCTGACACCTCTGTGTCTCAGCTGCAGTGGAGCTTCGATGGCGGCCTGAGGAAGCAGCCGGTGTTATGCAAAGATATTGCCGAATATTGCAGCGTAGAGGTTCTACGGTGTGCCCACTTGAACGGTTGTCATTTTGATGTGGGGGCTCTTTTCATGGCTGCCGCCCAGGGGAAACTCGAAATGATCGAGTGGGTTATCGATCAGAATCGTTTTTGGGTCGGCCAAGTTTGCAAAGTGGCTGCGGCGGGGGGAAGCCTGCGTATTCTGAAATGGGCTCGAGCTAACCACTGCCCCTGGGACGGCCACATTTGCGACGTGGCTGCCTCTTCAGGGCATCTCGATATCCTGCAGTGGGCTCGCTCAGAAAACTGTCCTTGGGGCGAGAACGCGTGCTCTTGGGCTGCCAGGGCCGGGCACCTCGGCGTCCTTGAGTGGGCGCACGCCAACGACTGCCCCTGGGACCACAGCACCTGTAGCTCGGCTGCCGGTTCAGGGCACCTCGACATCCTGCAGTGGGCACGTTCACAAAACTGTCCGTGGGATGCCGACACTTGCTCCAAAGCGTCTGAGAGCGGGTACATCGGCATTCTTCAGTGGGCCCGAGCTAATGGCTGCCATTGGGACTCTCGGACGTGCGAGGCTGCTGCCGCCGGAGGTCACTTGGAGGTTCTTCAGTGGGCTCGGGCGAATGGCGCCGATTGGGATGAGCGCACGGCCTTCCAGGCTGCCAAGGGAGGCCACCTTGAAATGCTCCAGTGGGCGAGGGCTCAAGGGTGTCCCTGGGACGACAATGCGTCTAGAGAGGCTGCTGGAAGTGGACGCTTAGATATGTTGGAATGGATGACGGCGCACGGCTGCCCTTGGTCTCACTCCGCCATCTATAGGGCAGCTGAAAGTGGGCACCTTCACATTCTAGAATGGATGCGACTGACTGACCAGCCATGGGATGACTCTATGAGTAGTGTATTCCCGGGGGCTGTAGCGGGAGGCCAGTTGGGTATTCTTCAGTGGGCAAGAGCTAACGGCTGCCCCTGGGAAGAAGACACATGCACCCTTGCTGCGGGCGAAGGACGCTTGGATATACTGCGGTGGGCGCGGGCACAAGGCTGCCCATGGGATGATTACACGTGTTGGACTTTGGCTGGGTGTGGCCATTTCGAGGCGCTTAAGTGGGCACGGCGTAGCGGTTGCCCCTGGGATGAACACACGTGTTCCGGTGCTGCGGAGGAAGGCCGTCTGGACATACTGCAGTGGGCGCGGGCACAAGGCTGCCCATGGGATGGAGAGACGTGTAGCGCAGCAGCCGAGGAAGGCCATTTCGGGGTGCTTAAGTGGGCACGGCGTAACGGCTGCCCCTGGGACGAGCGCACTTGCTCCGCTGCTGCTGGGACAGATAGCCTAGGCATATCGCGGTGGGCGCGGGCGCGAGGACTCGGTTGCCCATGGGACGGACGGGCGTGCAGCGCAGCAGGCAGCTATGAGCTCCTCAAATGGGCACGTCGTCACGGCTGCCCCTGGGACGAAAGCACGTGCACCAGTGCTGCGACAGTAGGGCGCCTGCACGTATTGCAGTGGGCGCGGGCCCAAGGCTGCCCATGGGATCACAATACGTACGCGGCAGCTGCACGGTGCGGGGACGAGCGTGTGGAGGAGTGGGTACGGCTAAACGGCTGTCCTCAGGAAGCGCCGGGGTAAAGTGGCAGTGGTTCGGGGCGGTGGTGAGAGATGTCTTTATCACCAATGCAGTTCTGGCAGTGCTTCGCTCTTTTGACCGTGGCCCCCCTGTTTCATACCGTAATAGTATACCGGATGATGGATGTGGTGGGTGTTCATGACACAAGTCGGTGTATCTCTGGAGGATGCAAGGGCCCATTGTACCTCCTGCTTGGTGTCCATGTGTCTGCTGGTATAGACAAGGGAGGCACGATGATACGGTACACATGGGAACCCCAACAACAGCAGCGATTACCGTTCCTGGCTATGAATACCAGTAGTAGCAACTGCGCTGTTCATACGTACGATAAAGCGTGTTCATTAGATCAACGTTCCTTTCGTTTACCAAACCCACTACTACGAGTATTAACAGAGTACGTATGCAATTTTCATGTTGGCTGCCGAAAACTCGTGCTGCGTATAGTATTTCTCTTATATACGACTTCTACTGTACCAAACCACTTGCGCGCAGTATTGCTCTTTTGACCACTGTAACAAGATCACTTCCGTTAAGTATTCCATTTTTGATGCAAACATAGTAGTTGGACTTCCCCCTTCTAGATACGCTAGGTTACCACCTATGGAACTTCAAACATACTGATATAGATAGATGGCAGCATACGCGGGTGGTACCTGTGTCGATTGATGTCCACTCTGACTCTTTACTAAAAAAAGCTGAACATCGGAGCCCGCTTCTCGTAGATTGGGTTAAAATCCCCGAAATTCTTGGTACCACAGTGACCTTGTTTTCTGTGGCACGTTTCGTTGGTGTAAGAGCCTAGAATATCCCCGATCTGTTTCGGAAGAGCAACACAAATCGAACAACGGCATATCACATCTATCTGCTGATACCACATGATATCGCATGGGATGTCACGGGAGATACTGGTTCAATGCCAGGTGCCTCCTTCCACATATTTTTCATCAGGCTGCATTCACCCTTTCCGGGTTGTGTTGTCAGCAACAGCAGCCGCAACGTTTCGATTGTTACCAACTCCTCGGGTCGACGAGAATCTTCAACAAAAACGCAACGTACTACAGTATACCTGGTAGTACATGTAACTACTGTACTCTACTGGTAGTACTATAACTACTGGTAGTACTGTAACTACTGGCAAAGTACTGGAGTCCATTCCGCAGGACGATGAGAAGAGCGATAGGCACTGCAAGCAGGGAGGGGTGAACACGAACCCAGGTCTTTTGTCGCTTATGTCATCATAATGTTTTGTGTCAAATTTCTCAGCAAGTTGCTGCTGTTGTTGTTGGAGTCGACCCAAAAGTGCGAGTGAGTCTCTCGAACGGCATATCGACATGTATGTACGTAGATTAAAGCTGGCCGCTTCGCTGTGCAATATATCATGGTCAATGCAACATGCAGAATTTTGCTACAGTAGTTACTACTACGACTGTAGGACGGGCAGGCACCGCCCATTGCGCAAGCGCACGCGACAAGTCGGATGGTTCATATCCTTTGACTCTCCCTTCCCCTCAGGGTCCACGCCGAGCTTGAACTTCTTGCAGGGTGCTGGACACCGGACTCGGCATCACCCAATCGAGGTCGCTGCCTCGTGCTGCCCTCCCCGCTTCACCCTCTGATGGTACCACCATCTCGCCCTCCGCCATGCTTTCATGTAGCTCCAGATATAGCACCAGTGTCGACCCTCTAACTCTCGTGTGCAGTGCAGACCAGGCCTACACCACCGCTCGCGACCGGCGGATCAGGCACAGCGAGCAGTCCCACGTGAGGCGTACGCGTAGCAACCTCTCCCCCCCCCCCGTATCTTAGCCTTTCTCGACGGTACAGTCGTCGACGAGCCTCGTGTTCGCTTGAGTCTGCCTTCTTCTACTCGGCTCTCCACCGCCCACGCAGCTCAACAAAGGTTGACCCAATACATAATGTACCATTGCCGCAGGCGCAGGGCGTTTCCGCCAGTTGTCAAAGAAAAACACTTTGAGGCCAATAGAAGAACACAAACAAACGTATTAGCAACCTCGCTGTGTACTACCAGCTGGTGTGAACGACATTTATCGCTGCAAGTACGACCTCCATGTTTGACGATTCTTCCGCATCTATCCATGATCTATCCCAGGATTACAAGGTTCCCCTTCGGGAATGTGATTGACATTTGAATCCCGCAGGTGTCGCAAGCTGGCGAGGGAGAACACACAACCAGGCGCGTGTTGCTTGTACCAGCTACTCGTACATACCGGTGCCGTGCGTAGACACTGGGCAATAGCGAAGAACATGCAAATCTCTTGACAGCTTGAAGAAAATAAAAAACGTAGCCGCCGGGCAAGTAACGCACCGACCAGCCCGAACGAGTTTATAGTTTCCTGGTGGTTCTATATCTTGCGACCGCTGCCTGTTTATGCCGCGTCGGTCCCATACGAGCCCCCTTCCTTCAATCCGCCATTAAGTGCTGGCACCCGTGGCCACCGGTTACATTATTGACGACGTTCGTATTGAGGGACAGCGGAGGGCGCGCCATATCTGGCATATCATGTACGGACTGGTTTGAAGCGCTTTTGTATGCAATGCTAAGAATGCGACTCTTTCTCTCTACTGTATGGTCCGGTGGAAATAACGATGTGTTGAACAAATTATCGGCGTGACTCTTCCTCTAATTTCAAGTACGCCGACGGGTAATCCCTCCCTTTGAACGAAGTACTAGTTGCTTTGGGGTTCAAAGAACCAGGCCCGACAGCAATGTCTGCAACGGACGGAGGGCTATCAAGCTACAGTGGGGGGGCCTATATAAGGCGGTATAGTGTACCGAGGCTTTTGACCGCCCTATCTCGAAAGACCGCTCTATTGGAGATATGGCGGTTGACCGCCCTATTGGGCTTTTGGTGATATCCCAATAAGGCGGTAACCGCCATACAGCCTTTTAAGGTACAGCTCAGAGTGCCTCTGACCCAGAAGATGCCCCAGAGGGCCTCACGAAGAGAGATATCATAACTTGTGCTCGGAGAAGGAAGGTGCATCGTTGCAGCAGTACCAGTGCTGAACCCAGTAAATATGTGTCGTGTCAAATACACACCAAAGCACAGCAGAGCAGACGGGTGCACACACATTTTGCATGTTGAGAAGTATAATTTCAATTGAGCTCCGGGCGACAGAGCCCGCCGAAGACACACGCTACCCAGAGAAGATATATACTGCCGTACTGTTGTACGGAGATGACTTTTTGCTTTGCTACACATTCACAACAGAGCTCCAACCTATTATACGGCACCGTACTGCTACCTGACTACTGTACTGCACTACAGTCCTCCGCTGTGCCCCCCTCTTTGGCCTTTTTGAGGCTCCCAAAATTGCCTCATGTCTGCCTGCTGCACTGGCTTAGAGGCATGCGCTTTGATGAACGACATCCTGGCCTTCTGCAGATAGAAGGAGGCATCGCACTTGCCGCACGCCTCCGCTGCGCTCTCCAGAGAAACGAAGTGCGACGAAAGTTCCACGTAGGACGGGGGGGCACCGCCCGCGTGCCCCGTCGTGTCCTCATCGCTGTCTTCGATCTCTTGAGCATTCACCTCGTTGACGTGAGTGCCTTTTAACGCTTCTGTCATCTCGTCTACCGCATCGAGTTGCATAGCCTCTATGACATCCTTCTTGTCCTCCACTGGAGTGTAGAAAACACCCCCGCTGGGCTAAGAAATCCACCAGATTTTCTGTTTCTTATTAGGCGCATTTCGCCCAAACGCAGCACCAGGGCGAATTCTTTTGCTGATGTGGAGGCATAAATGGACCGTGGATAGGGCGGTAGCCTCCCTAAATAAGGCGGTAGCTGCCCTGAATGGGGTTGTTACCGCTATAATAGGGTTGGTTGCTATATAGGGCGGTTGCCGCCCTACTCGCATCTTCTGTCGTGTCAAGCCGATTTTGACCGCCTTATCTCGAACGACCGCCTTATTCAGACCGCCTTATATAGGCCCCCCTACTAGAATAAGGCTTCGTTATTTGTAGTGGCACGACCGCTGCTACGCCAGAGGGGCCGTAATAGGCCACCGCCCATACGCAACATGACCACCCACCCACCCACCCACCCACCGACGCACCCACATGTTATTTTCCTATTGCATTTTACAATGCAGTGTACGACCACAGTATCACATAACAAAAAAACCGCAAAAACACTAAAAACAACAAAGAAACAATAACTAAACACTACAAGTATTAAAAAACATAAGGCAAAGCGATACGAAACAAAAATACAAACCTAACGCACAAAGGCACAACAACAGCTGAAAAGGGGGGGTTAAAACCAACCGTTTTCTGCCCTACGGAGTGGAGCGCTCTACAGTACCTCTGACCCAAAATAACAATCGCGACTCTTTTTGGTATCCCCAGGAGCAGGAGGCCGCTTTTCGACGCTCCTCGCTCGATCGCCGAGCTTGTTGGCGGCACCTCTTCTTTCGTGGGGGACACGAAGGACTGCTGTGTGGCGCGGCACGGGTGTGAGGCCGAAGGAGGTCGGGCGGTGCTCGAGAGAGCCGGTGTTCGGCGGGGCATCTTTAAAAGCGGATTTAATGTTGAAGATCCACAACTATGCCACCACCAGTTCTACGGAAGTATTATATTGATACCGATCCCCAGGAGCAGGAGGCCGCTTTTCGACGCTCCCCGCTCGATCGCCGAGCTTGTCGGCGGCACCTCTTCTTTCGTGGGGGACACGAAGGGCTGCTGTGTGGCGCGGCACGGGTGTGAGGTCGAAGGAGGTCGGGCGGTGCTCGAGAGAGCCGGTGTTCGGCGGGGCATCTTCAAAAGCGGATTTAATGTTGAAGATCCACAACTATGCCACCACCAGTTCTACGGAAGTATTATATTGATACCGATCCCCAGGAGCAGGAGGCCGCTTTTCGACGCTCCCCGCTCGATCGCCGAGCTTGTCGGCGGCACCTCTTCTTTCGTGGGGGACACGAAGGGCTGCTGTGTGGCGCGGCACGGGTGTGAGGTCGAAGGAGGTCGGGCGGTGCTCGAGAGAGCCGGTGTTCGGCGGGGCATCTTCAAAAGCGGATTTAATGTTGAAGATCCACAACTATGCCACCACCAGTTCTACGGAAGTATTATATTGATACCGATCCCCAGGAGCAGGAGGCCGCTTTTCGACGCTCCCCGCTCGATCGCCGAGCTTGTCGGCGGCACCTCTTCTTTCGTGGGGGACACGAAGGGCTGCTGTGTGGCGCGGCACGGGTGTGAGGTCGAAGGAGGTCGGGCGGTGCTCGAGAGAGCCGGTGTTCGGCGGGGCATCTTCAAAAGCGGATTTAATGTTGAAGATCCACAACTATGCCACCACCAGTTCTACAGAAGTATTATATTGATACCGATCCCCAGGAGCAGGAGGCCGCTTTTCGACGCTCCCCGCTCGATCGCCGAGCTTGTCGGCGGCACCTCTTCTTTCGTGGGGGACACGAAGGGCTGCTGTGTGGCGCGGCACGGGTGTGAGGTCGAAGGAGGTCGGGCGGTGCTCGAGAGAGCCGGTGTTCGGCGGGGCATCTTCAAAAGCGGATTTAATGTTGAAGATCCACAACGATGCCGCCACCAGTTCTACGAAAGTATTATATTGATACCGTAAGGATATATGGCAAGATGCCTGTGAACCAAAGACCTTCTCCTTTTCGTCCTACATGTGATTCCAGTATATCAATTTTAGTTAGAGACGAAATAAAGGCGTTTATGACTTGAGTCGAACACGCGCGCAAAATCCCGCATATATATGAGCCACCGTACAGAAGTCGTCCGCAATTAGTAGTAATATGTTTTTGAGCTGGCGAGAGACTCGATTTCTTATTTTGTTGCCACCGTTAAACACAAGCTACTGTAAGTACTCCTGGCAAAAACTATATGGGATTAGGTATGGCACCCAACCCTGAGTACCGTGTAATCGGCGAAACGTATACCATGCAAGGCCAAGGGAGCGAAGCGACAGAGGTCGCTTCAACTTTGTTTCGTCCCAAGCCGTGTCCAGGCAGCCGCGGTCGCCAGGCTGCTGTAGTCTTCGGGTCCTGCAGTTGTGCGTTGGGCGAACCCCATTAATTGGCTTTCTCGATTTACTTGCATGGAAGCTTCCATATAAGTAGATATACTTCCCTGGAAGTTCGCCGAATCTTCCAAAGAAGTCAGTGGAAGTTTCCGTTGTTGATGGGAGTGGAATCTTCAATAAGTCTGATTAACTGAAGCTACCGCAAATCCCCTCGGGCGAAACCTCCAAGAGCTTCTACCTACCCTCCTACTACTACTGTAATACCAACTTCTACGAGCTTGTTAAACTTCCATTACCTTCCATAAGAGTCCACGGCACTCCAACTACTCCCACCAACTTTCATAGACTTCCATCATCTTCGATCGTTTTCTGAAACGTCCGGGAACTTCGCACTGACTTCAATCTACCCTATTTTTCCTCCATGGACTTCGTCTATTACGCAGGACCATAGTAAATAGGACCAAATATTGTTGGTAAAAATAGGTAAATAGGTCAATATATAGGTTTTTGTGTGTAACGCAGGTGCTATTTAGTCGTGTTTACTATGGCCCCCCGTGATAGCGACTTCGATCGGCATTGACTTACCCGTTTTCGAAGTACCTTCACGGGAGGTTCAATTGGAGTCGGGTGGAAGCTTACTCCCATGGAAGATGGTGGAAGCTTCTTTCCATGTAGTAAGTGGAGGGAGTCTCCCACTGAAGTACGTAGATGGAAGTTTCCGTTGTTGCTGGAAGTGGAAGCTTCCATTGCTTCCATCAACTGGAGCGGGTCTTCTTGCAATTAGGAGGTATGTATGCTGTTACAAGACTGCACCCAGGGGGGAGGCTAAAAGCCGCCCGCTGCGCTCGCTCAAGGAAGAAAGTAGAACAAAGCGAAAGGCAGGCAGAGGGCGGAGGACGCTCATGACTTGGTGCAATAGGCGACTTGCTAAAGCCAAGAGCTCGGTGGTAACGGAAAGCACCACAGCCGGCCCTTCTCGTGCCCCCGCTAGTCGGGGTTTAGCTCGAAGCGTGCTTGCGTCCTGTGTTTGTGATGGTGGTCTCTGTGTGGTGTCATTTGCGCTGTTAGGCGAAACATGTAAATATCCACTACAGTAGTACATACTACTACTGCTGTAATGAGGGGTTGCATCATTTCATGCCTTATGTTGTGGTAAGCGAAAAACCGACGGCTAGCCGTGTTGTTTCACGTTTATATATGTTGTGTCTTTTGGTATGAGGGAAAAATAGTCAATTGGGTTATTCACGTCTATATCCGGTTTGTATTTTGGTACTATTAATGAACAGAACTTTTACTGCTGTGTAGCTGAGATTTTTCACATTGTGTACCTGTTTTGTTTTGTTGATGCGTATGGGAAACACAATGCTCGAGTTGAGGTATTTCATGTCCACATCTCGTTTGTCTTTTGATACGGACGCACGGAGACAAAATACGGTGATGTCGTGTCTAACGTGTTGTACGCGTTCTGCCGAAGGGTCTGGTTATTGCTTAGTTGTTTCCTTATGGCGTCATACGTCTGGTCTATCTGTGCTACGGTAAATGTGTATAACCCCCTTTGTTACTATGGCCCTTCACTTGAGGAGCGCTCCATCTCAAATAACCCGGCACGAAAACAAATAAGCCGACACGAACAATCCCGTGCTATACCGCGAAACGTTACTGTGAAATATTACTGGTATTCCAACGATGTTGGGGAATTCATCAACTACGGAGCTCCACCTGCTCTATTACTTAAGTATGGTCTTGGCCCCAAAGCTCTACCAACACCGAAAAAAAGATCGGCCTTCGTGCTGGAAAATTGTCAGTCTGTACATTGTATGTATAGTGTCGGGCGGCTTGGTTTACAGCGTCGTTGCCACTCGACGACAACCGATCATCGTCTTGAGGGGGGCAACGGTGGGGGGGGGGGGGGGGGGGGTGTTGTGTATTGCCGTAGTCGTATGACCATACACAGATCCTCGCATCCCTATAATGTCGGGACGGAGCACGTTGGGTTTTCACCAGCCTAGAGGGAACGGGAGGGGAGAGGGGTCACGTACGGCGGGGGCTATTGTAGGGGTAACACGTTAAGTGTCGGAGGCTTCTCGTTCATGGAGGAGTTTTCCCTCGTACTAACCATCCTCGCGCTGAAACTCGCTTTGACGCCAATACCAATCTGCTTAGGCGTGCAACGATAACAGATGCCTTCTTGGGCATCGTATGCCCGAGCTGAGGTGATACTAAGTCATAAAAACGCTTTACCCAAACGGTGCTACCCCTGTTCTTGCCGTACTCGTTTGCCCGTGTGTCGGGTTTCCAATTAAACGGCCCGTGGCGGACGTGACATCGTCCTGCACGATTATCGGCGTTATTTTGCGATACTTTCCGCCACCCAGGCGTCGTATGGACCCCTGGCGTACTATGGCTGCAACCCCGCAGGACCTTTTGGACTGGAACGTCGACACTGACGTCTGCGCGGAGCAGAGTAGCAATGGGAAGTAAGAGAACCATATTGGCCGATACGAGATAGATGACCAGCCGACGGCGAGTGGAGGCAAAAGCAGGGGTTGTGCGAGAAGGAAGGTCTCGTAGACGGGGTTTTTTGCCTATCGCGCAGCAGGTCGGAATCGACAGAGGGGCAGCGCTATCAGTGACCATGATCTTCAGCCCACGAGCATGTATCACCGGGGAGATAGACTGGTTCAACAACACACGGTCGCCACCGCCGCCCAGGTGGAGGGCACCAAGGTCTCCAACAAACGCCACCACTCGAGTGATCTCAGCGTCGCCCTCTATTCCGGTATCGCCAACGCTCTGCGAGCTGGTGATGACGCCGGCGACATCGAGCGGGTAATGGTTGTGACGTCGACCTTCGTGAGCGGATTGAGGTACATGGTGCAGCCGTACCTATATGCCATGGTCACCGTACAAAAATAAGGCAACCCAGACATGTTCGTCACTTACACCTGCAATCCCGGTATGCTTGTACTCGTGCACCTCAATAACATTCGTCACCCTGCTGTATCTCCGCCCGGGGGACGTGGTCCCCTCTTCCTCGACCTCGCCATCTCAACCGTACCCCTTCATACTTCTCCTTCGTTTCGGCCGCCTCCGTCCTACCCGCGCGCAGCTTGGTCGGAGATCAGCGACGCTCTACTCAAGGGCCAGACCACCACCGATAGGCCGGTCATTGTGGCGCGGGTTTTCCACGCCAATCTCTGTGCTCTGGGTTGATATATCTACAAGGACAGCCGCTTCAGAACTGCCGTCACGTGGTGTAGGGTGGTGGGATTGAGTCATGTTGCATAGTCGGCGGTTTCCTGTGACCTTCCTTCTCCTCTCCAGTTGTATCGTGCTAGCTCCGTCGATTCCAAGTCGCAAACCTCGCACCCTTCCCCGTTTATCTGTTACCTTTGCTGTTTTGTCGATATCAGTTTCAAAAGCAGGGGATTTTCCATGCCCATATCGTGATTATCGTGGATGACGACGAAAATCTCCAGCGCTCGAGGATACGCGACCAGTACGTGTCTGCGATACTTCTCGACCCCAACTTCCAGCCGGTGCTGTTCCCGTCGGGTAGTTCCGAGCGTGGCACACAAATCTTGCAGACACAAGTGCCTGAGGGATGGCCTATGTTTCAAGAGTTACTCCAAATAGTTCCAGATTGATACTACCCTCTCCGAGGACGGGGACATACGTCGTCTACCTCGGACGGCGGCATGCGGAGCCATGACGCATGCTATCGTAGAGGTGCACCGTGTTTTTTCCTTCTAAGGGTGGTCACTTATGGTCACTTGAGGAGCGCTAAACCTCACCCAAAACTGCTTTTGCTCGAAACCACAACTGACCACAACTGACCACAACTGACCACAACTGACCACAACTGACCACAAGTGATTCCCGATGCACAATTGGCTTGACATGGCTTGACATGGCTTGACATGGCTTGACATGGCTTGAGATGGGTTGACTGGGTTGACTGAACGACCGACGAATGTGGGCTGAGGAGCTCCGTCATTCAGAAAAAAGTTCAGCGCAAAAACGCCTCCTCCATCGTAGCACGCTTCCCATGCGAGAGGACGATAAGCCTTGACCTCGGTGCCAGGCTTGTAAAGGCTTACACGGTAGATCCTCGAGATATTAACTATGTGAGATATATGAGTGGGCAGTTGGCGGGTCGTTCCGTGCGGCTCACCTCTCAACCTCAGGCGCGATGCTCACATCAACGTCGAGGTCTGCCCCTCGGTGATATACGTCACATACCCCTAGAAGTACTCGTTCAAGAGCAACAACCGAGCTTTAGCTGCAATCGGGTAACCACGGGGGGCCGCGAACGAGATCGCCAACTTCAGTGAGGCACGTTATCTGGGCTCTTGGAAGGCAGTCCTACCACGGATAATTTTGCGTCGGTGTTGAACCTTGCCCTTCACGAGGCCGGCGGGTGAATGGGCTGAGGTCTCTTAGACACGAGAAACGCTTCGGAGGAGTACGAACTACGATAAAAGTATACCGGTATACCCTTTTTTGGCTATTTTTTGTGTGCTGAATGACGTATTGAAGGCTCCTTAACCTTAACCGATAATCGCGTAGGAATGTAATTCTTGTGTTACACATGGTTTTCGTTGTATACTTAGTGTAGGCCTTAAGAGGTTCCGTCGAGTATGACTTTTATTTCCCTCCAAAATCAGATTTTACTTAGTATTACTCAGTATTACAGTAGTATAGAGCTCCTCCCGTGAGGGGCCTCAGCAAAGACATTGTACACCTATACCGTAGCATGCGTTCGTCGGCTAATCAAATATTACTGTTCAAGGAACGACCAGGGGACCAGGATAACCGTTCTTCTAACCACCGTCCGAGGGGCGTCGCGACGTCGGGCCGGCAAAGAGGGAATAACAAGGAAGGCGCATGAGCGTTACCGGACTATCGCCGGGATGCCCGATTGCCACCGAGCTTGACACCGATTCGCGCATGCGCCGGGCTGAAGGGGCGCTGCATTGGCGGGAAGCCGGGGAGGAAAGCGCCCACGCCGTCACTGGGCTATGACAGGGATGCCCGCCTTGTGCCGACGATAGTTATGCGTCGGGAAGGGGGGGGTGTTCTAGCGACGCGTGCATCAAAGTTTACTGGTATGAGGTATGACGGGTCCTGACCAGTATCACGCCGAGGGTTCATTGTGTGTAGGCAGCGATTGGGCCGTCGAAAGGCTCTCTGTTGTAGCATTGGGGGTGTAGGAAGGAGTGTCCATGGCGGAGGAAACCTTCATTCCCGACAGTGAATTTCATTAACATTGATCGACCGCGTTCATACTCGGTGTCTCTCGACGCCCCCCAGTGAAGCGAGGAAACACAGTGCTAAACTATAAAGTGTACCTGTCACGTATTGCGTATCGTTGTAATCTGCCTCGTTGCCCATTATAGCAACTTCAATGACGTAATTCAGAGGGATTTGGAGGACTGGGGCAAAGCACTCTCTCCAGAAACTACAGCAGCAGATGAGCCACTCGCAGGAGTACGGTCGTGGTCTACTTTGGGTGTCGAGCTTGCAGTATATCAGAACGCACCTGCTTTTTTTTTTTTTTTTTTGTATTTTATGCATACTGCTCCAGAGACACTACGTTAGGATACCTATACGCGTGGCCTGTGCATTACAGTCCAGATCAAAGCAATCAAACAACTATTCCAATGTATGTTCCATTTGCACGTGGTGCCCAGAAACGCCATACTCTGCTGGAATGCATGGAGCTTGGGATTATTATCCGCAACTTCTCACGTAATCCCTATTTTTGTTCGTTCATCCCATTTATCATCTTCGCTCTTATTTTCTCTCTCTTTTCTAGCCGTAGCTGAGATCCGAGGTCACACAGTAGGCTATTCTCCCTTCGTTCCCACTACGGTTCATTCCTTGCATTTTTATCTCGGTAGGACGTCAGCCCTTTGTTCCCTCGCCGACTCGCATCGAATATATGGAGCTATTCAACGCACCCCTTCGCAAATAAATAATACTTCTAACAACTTCCTAACGTTTGTCTTCCATAAAACAGGTAGGTGTCCATTCTCGTAGGCCTACGTTTGGAATTCCCGCCAATAACAATTAGCCACCACTGGTCAATTCCCAAATTCGCCATTCCACCAAACCACACACCAGTTTTAATATGCGTACAATGTAGCATATACCATGGTATACCAGATCAGAGAATACTCAACTATCTGGTACGTGCGTGACTACTCGGACTGGTCGGTAAAACATGTCCTAAACTACAACATCATACTTAGTGTAACATCATGCAAACTTTTGTATGAGCGTTGTCAACCCCACCCACGTATTTCCTGTGCTTGGGACGATGTCATGATGGTGTTTACTTCTACCGCTATGCACCCCTGGATTAACCACTATATACCCGAACACACTGCTCTATATACTCTTAACAAGGGTGGGGGGGGTATTAATGTATCACTCAATTTTCGCTACGTTCGCAACCATATCATCTATTAATACTACTCGTGCTCAACGTAGCGTGCCGAGTATAGTGGAAAAACTCGTGGAGGGGGGTTTCTTTCCTCTCGAGAGAGGATGGGTAGGTGCCGCGGGCAGACGCCATGACGCAGGCCGGAACAGAAGGTCAGGTATCAAGTACTTTGTTATCCATGCAGAGTTCTCGCACAGCACTGCACCATAACGGCATCACACCATCCAATATCAAGGTTATGTGGCACCGGGCGGCCAGTCATCCCAACTGTATACCATGAATGTTTCCCGCCAATTGGTAATTCCCCGACTAGTCAACGTATATATGTGAATGTGTTGTCTTGACATTGAACCGTTTTTTCGAACAAACAATATTAGTACACCCATTGTCCGTCCGATTATTATTATGCTAGAGACATGCCGCACTAAATATGTGGTCACAGACTGCGAGATAGAAAAACCAAAACATGTCATAGTCGCAATTGAATGGGCAAAGCAAGAGAGCTGGCAACGTACCGGGTACATAATATGTACGAGAACACAACACAATCCAGACCGAAAAATAAGAGCAAGACGACAATGACACAACAAGAATTACGAAATGAAACTGAATACAAATGACGCAAGGAGACCAGAAAGGCTCCTAGAATTATATCGTACGTGCTCAATAGGAATAGATAACTGCTGCACGGACAAATAAGTCTTTGAACCTGTAATATTGGTGTATTGTGCAATTATGTAAGTATTGGGTCGGAATGAGCCCCCCCGCCGTTGCTGAAGACTTTAATAAAATAGTATCATCCTCGTGCGAGTATCGTGCTAGATGCCCGTGAGAGGGTAACAAGCTGGATTTAAGTGGCATTCATGCATGATATTTCCGGTAATGATCGTGTGTGCAGTACATTCAAGTTAGCAATGTAGGATGGTCCGCTTTTGAACTCCTCCTCTTTCCACTCCGAAGCACATTTGTCAAGGCCTTACTCCAAACTCCGAGTACACTGTCAGGCGTTGGAACAGGTCTCACATGTACTCCATTGCTCCGATATTTCGAACCTCCCCCGTCGATTCCGCGGTTTGTTCGATATATTGAACAACCAGATTACTACAGTAGTAGTGTTATCTGCCCTCATATCTTTACTGGGTTGGAACGAGGCCTCCAGCCACTAACGGTGACATCGCCCATACGATCTGTTTTTGTTTTGCAGTTTAATATGATTGCCAATCACTTAGCCCGTCTGGACCCGACGCGTACTACGATTGTTTGGCCATACTTTGTATGACTGCCGGGCCTCCCTGACCGAGAAACGCTACCCAATATAATTGGAACACCATTGCTATCTTAAAGGTAGAGGCACACCCCGTTTTTTCTGAAGGTTGTTCACCTGAGGAGCTCCACACCTCACCCAAAAGCTGAGTTCAGACAGTTCAGAAGGTAAAAAAACTCCTACCCGATGAACAATATCATGGCATACACAGGTACACAACCATGAATATTGCGAACACGAGAATGAACATTCCGACAATTCTGGGTAAAGGAGCTGTACAATCCTACCATCCAGAACGCGTTTCAGCCAAAATGTGGGACTTTTATCGTTTGGAACACCATTGTAGTGGTGGTTGCCATAGTGTGCTTTACGCGTCATTCGTTGTGTATATCCACTCAAGTCCATCGGATTGCACGTTCATGTTTCCTCAAAGTCAGTTCATGGGTGGCTTACTACTGAAATAGTGCAGAGGTCCTATACTAGAATCAAGTGAGGAACCTCATACCGTAGTAGGTCCATCCCCATAGTATTCTTCGTTTGCCTCATATGCCTAATCTGCCTAATCTGCATCATCTGCATCATCTGTATCATCTGTATCATCTGCATCATCTGCAACCTCTGCATCATCTGCATCATCTGCATCATCTGCATCATCTGCATCTTCTTGCACCATCTGCATAATCTGCATAATCTGCATCATCTGCATCATCTACATCATCTACATCATCTGTCTGCATCATATGCATCGTCTGCATCATCTGCATCATCTGCATCATCTGCACCATCTGCATCTTCTTGCATCATCTGCATAATCTGCATAATCTGCATAATCTGCATTATCTGGCACAATCTGCATCATCTTCATCATCTGCATTATATGCATCATATGCATCATTTGCATCATCTACATAATCTGCATAATCTGCATCATCTGCATCATCTACATCATCTACATCATCTGCATCATATGCACCATCTGCACCATGTGCATGCATCATCTCACTCGCACCCCCATTTTCGTCTGGGCTTCTAAACCCTTATTTACGCTCAAGACTGCGACGCCTTAGGGGTCTCGTATATAGTAGTTTCGTGAACTCCGGTAATGCTATTAATAGTACCTAGTTCGTGTTCAAATACAGACCCGCTCGTGTCTTTCACGCTTTCGTGTCTCCCCGATATCTCTCTAATATAACCCAGCGCTTTTACTACTCAGCAGGGGCACCACGTCCATTGTCGCCATACCCACGAGTGAACGGCTTACAGCCCATTCTACACGAAATCTGCCTTCGAAGGTGAATACTAAAATAAAAAAAGCCACGAAAAACAAAAAGACGCAAACCCGAATTTTCAGTTTTACTCACGGCACCGTCGGACACATACGGCGGGTGATTTGTTGCCTTCGTTCTTTCAGTAAAACTACCGGCAGAATTAAAAAAAAAACAGGTCTACCTCAGATGCGGACCTCTGTAAGCTGTACACCAGAAAATGCATACGTACCGATACATCAACTGTGAGTTCGAGGGTGGTTGAAACAAATGTTTTCGACACCTCATCATGTCGAAATATTCAACTTCGACCCTCCTTACAAGGGGGGGGGGGCGTACCCGACACCGTCCCCTCCCTCTACATCTGAACAATAACTATATAAACCTGAATACAGGGGACGGTAGAGACCCCCCCCCCCCCCTCCCCCTGCTTGATACAAGGCCATCCAGAGTACTACAATACTACTGGGCGGCGCTGCGACCTATAGGCCGCAGCTGCGTAGTGACAGCGACTGCAGCAGTAGTTGAGCAGTATAAAGGAGCTATGAGCTCTCGCTCGAAGGTGGACCAGAAGGCCCCGAAGAGAGCCGTGGGATCGGCAGGCAGATACATCGATAGACCCCAGGTACCTTCCACACCTGTGTATACCCTTGCAACGAGAATCCACCAGGAAAACCAACCGCTGACCGCGCCTGGTGTCATTGACACGTTGCCTTCCCACCTGCTTCTGTACATGTCCTGTACGCCACTGTCGGAGAGATCGCGAACAGTGCTCGACACTGACATATTCAATAATGGAGTGCTTGGATTAGCCGTAAAACGGTGAGACTACGCTGAAGTACGAGTAACAACCTGCTAGTATGGCACATGGCCATGTGAGGGTATTACCTGCTGAGCTATAGGGGTAAAAGACCGATCGATTACCCAGCCCAGGGTAATCCTTATAACACTCTCCCCCCCTCTGAACGGCGGGATATTTGGGACGTCGGTACCGTATACGGCCGTACGTTGACCTACCCGCTTCGTTTCAATACCTGGGGATTTCAGAGGGGGGGAGAGTGTTATAAGGATTACCCTGGGCTGGGTAATCGATCGATCTTTTACCCCTATAGCTCAGCGGTAATACCCTCACATTTGACGTCGTCGAGGACACGGGTTCGAATCTCACTTCGAACGTTTTCTTTCATAGAAACGCTTGCGCGTGCGTCCCTAAAAAACACGTCTCCCTGGTTCCCCAGGTATTGAAACGAAGCGGGTAGGTCAACGTACGGCCGTATACGGTACCGACGTCCCAAATATCCCGCCGTTCAGAGGGGGGGAGAGTGTTATAAGGATTACCCTGGGCTGGGTAATCGATCGATCTTTCACCCCTATAGCTCAGCAGGTAATGCCCTCACAGCCATACAGCAGCAGTGCACCACCGAGCCTCGACCAAGCCGCAATCATAACAATCAAACCGAGTAGCATACATATGTAACGCGAGGGATGTGGTGTCATGTTACGTTATGTGACTCGAGGTGGGGGCTTGCGCCTCTCCGGCATCATACTATCACACATGTCAGGTCCGTACACCGATAGACACAACAATAAAAGTCATCGTAAAATCAAACACAATCAATCGAACCTTGGGGTTAGGTGTATGATACCCAAAACCCCGGCCTCCCCTGGTCAGTTCGTTGAACTTTGCGAGTTGTGAGCCACGTCTCATCTCCCTTCGTTTTGTCGAAAGGGTTATCTCAAATGGTACCAGGCAACAACTACCAGGTACTTAGTACCAGCCCGATCAAAAATATAGGGGCAGACACTTTTTGACACGGAGATGCTCAGTTATCACCCCCTCCCGGATTCCCGGCATTTCGCGCAATAATTTTTCCAGTAAGGAATTTGTCTGGGGTTTACCGAGCTCTCCCAGGCCGAAGATTTTTTTTTTTATTGTAGGTTTTCACTATGCTTTTGTTTTAGTACTTGTAACCTTAACAATAACTTCTATTCTGTTGGGATTATTAGCCTCATGGGAAACTCTTCATCCGGATGCATGCTGCGGTAGAGGTGGTGTTCCATGTTTTTATCTGAGCTCCTCACTTGAGGAGCTGCGTACACCACCGGAAACATGATTTTGGAGGAAATTGAAAGTGCTCCCCGATGAGCAGCTCCAGGACCTACCTGATTGCTGTACTATTAAGCATATTGCAACACGAGACTGAACGTCCGACGATTTCGAGTTAAGGTGCCCGACCGTTCACAAAACGATTCCGCCAAAATAAGGTATACCTTTATCGTAGCATGTGTCTCCGGAGGAAACACAAACGTCACTCCGAGAGCTACGTACAGCATTGTTGGATCGATATACACGAGGCAACACAAATACATTAAGCAATACATGTTACCAGAAAAAAAGGAGGTCGTGGGGGTGCCGAGAATCGATCTCCGGTCGTGAGATTCGTAGTCATTCTTTTAATTAGTTTTGCTACTTTGAAACTGCCCTCACATACATGTCTGATCGGACTGTACGAAGTGTTATATGTATGATGGTCAAATAAGTATCATGACGCAATCCGCATTTATTTCGCATACTACTGCTATGGCATAGTACCATCATCAACCCATTGGCGATCTTAACACACCACGCATTATGTACACAAAAACAAAAGTCGTTGTAAAAACAAACTAAATCGAATCCTGGGATATATTGTATGATATTTATAACCCCGGCCGCCCCTGGTGAGTTTGTTGAACTTTGCGAGCTGTGAGCCACGTCTCATCTCCCTTCTTCGCTTTGTCTATTAATAGAGGGCTATCTAAAATCTACTTGGTACCAGGCCACGTCTCATCTCCCTTCTTCGCTTTGTCTAGAGGGCTATCTAAAATCTACTTGGTACCAGGTAATATACTACTTCATACCAGCTCGATCAACAATGTAGGGGCAGACACTTTTTGACACGGAGATGCTCAGTTATCACCCCCTCCCGGATTATCGGCATTTCGCGAAATGTTTTCAGTAAGGAATTTGTCTGAGGTTCACCGAGCTCTCCCAGGCCCAAGAAAATACTTTTATGGTGGTTTTTACTTGTTTTTGTTTTAGTACTTGTAACCTTAAGAAGAACTTATGTTGGGATTATTAGCCACATGGTAAACTCTTCATCCGAAGGAAACACAAACGTTACTCCGAGAGCTACGCACATCATTGGGTCGACATATACGAGGCAACAAAAATAAATTAAGAAAAACATGTTACCAGAAAAAAAGGAGGTCGTGGGGGTGCCGAGAATCGATCTCCGGTCGTGAGATTCGTAGTCATTATTTTGCTACTTCGAAACTTCCCCTATATTTCTGATCGGACTGTACAAAGTACAAGGTTCCCCTCCGGGACGTGCCTGGGGGAGTGGCGCAAGGGCGAATCGAAAACCTACTAATAGCATGCGATATTGTATCATAAGCATATCATATTGTATACCTGCCTAAGAAATCCACTTAGTTTTTGTGTGCTTCCTGTCTTATATTATGGGGGTCTGGGTTACGTACAATACAAAAAAAAAGTATCCAGAGTCATCGCCAAGGATCGAACTCAAGCCTTCAAGCATAAAATCGTGCATGGTGACCGTTTGCCTATACTTTCAAAGATACATTTTTCTGTACCACACGATTATTTGTCACGGCCCGCGTCAGACACACGACAGGTCGCACATACATGATGCAAGCACAGCAGCAAGCAACAACACACAGAACAGCAGCAGAAGAGAGAGAGATGGTGGTGCCTGATGACGGATGCAAGCCTTCTGCGATGAAGCAACCACTAATTAATAGCCACAGCAGTATACGGTGGATCCGCCAGTCACGTCTGCTGCTTGTGCTTCTAGCCGGGGCTGTGGCGCTGCTTGTGTTCGTTGCATGTTGTGTGATGTATCGTGGTATTCAAAAGCGGTCATTAATTTCCGGTCAGAGTGGGCGTGGCTCTGTTACACACACAGCAGCAGAACAGAAAAGGGTAGATAGATGGTGTGGATTATGGACGGTAGGCTCCGATAGACACAGCTAGTCACAGCACTACAGCAACATCAACAGCAGCAGCGGGTAAGAGAGTGGTGGTGGTGGTGTCGTTTGGTGACGGATTGCTGGCTCCTATGAAAGCAAAACTACTCGTAGCAACAACAGAGCACATCACAGATCTGCCGTCGAGGCGCACAGTGTTGTATCACTCTGCCCTGAAAAGTAACGACAGTCTGTATATAGTTTTAATGAACAAAAGTTTCTTACATTCCGGGACAGCGGAGAGATTCGTACATGAGCATCGATCTGCAGGTATGATACTATGACTCGGAAAATCGCAGGCTTCGACAAAAGCAACTCGCCACGGTACAGCACGGATCTGAGGCACGCGCATGCATGATGTAATGGCTGCTGCTGCTGCTGCTGCTGCTGCTGCTGGGCAGCAGGGTTGTAACATTGAGGTTGTACTGTTTGTAACACGCTCTTTGTGGTGCTGCTGCTGTTGTTCGTGTGTGCTCCCCGTGCTCTCGGCAAGAAACGCACAAAAAACGCACGACTGAACATAGACAGGGCCTCACGCAGCGAAACCCGGGAAATCGGCTTATCCACTCCCGCGCGAAAAAAACCTTTGAGCGCCCGCCACGCGAGCCACAGAGCTCGGATCGAGCCCAAACCTCGACCAATGTGTCCGGCCGGGCGTCCCATGTCGGAGTACTTAGAGTTTTGCCGAAAAGCGCTCGCGCGAAGAGAAAAGTTGCGAAAAGTGCGAAAATTTCACAAACATAACTATACATAATATTATATATATATGGTGGTCAAATAAGTATCATGTCGTAATCCGCGTTTCTTTCTAATACTGCTGCTGTGGCATAATACCATCATCAACCCATTAGCAATCTTAACATACCACGCACTATGTATGCCGTATAATAGTACCTGGTGTAACACGTACAGTCAGTAGCATGTATGACATGTGTATGTATCCAATTGCTTGAATCTACTGGATATTAAAGGTGACGTAATGGGACGGTACTATTCAATTCCGGTTGTCTTTACATACTATTAATATATGTTATGTATGTGATGGCCATCCCTCGGTTGAGTTTGTTGTCGTCTCAAAATGGTTGTTGTTCGACCTCCCGAATGCGTTGGGTTTCTGATACATATATAATATATAATATATACGATAACCATCACCCCAAAGCGGAAGGAATAAGCATAAGAATAATACATTATCTTTTGATGTATCGTACCAACTAACTGACCATAATAGACACAGATTCTCAAGTACCAGGTACGTATATACGTATGGTCGGCGCAACGAGTGCATAGCAAAATTAATTGTTGGCTACTTCGATTCGGTTTACAACTGCTTGTTGAAGCACGCCGGATTGTAAACTAAAGCAACCTCGGTCGTGGTCGTCAGGGCTGAAGGAAGGAATTCATTACCGGGTAATAATATTCTACTGCTGTACAGTCGATAATACAAAGCGGGGCACCTATACCAATATCAAGTGAGTTGTGGGTGGTTACCAAAGCGCACGACAACATATGCACAGACAGGTTGTCAAAGTACCAGTCAGTCTTCCGGGTACCCGTCCTTTTGTCTTCTCGTAACTTTGGTACTACTGTGGTGGGACTCAGTCCTTTTAGGTCCCCAGGTGCCCTGAAATCTGGTCGGACTCAGTCATTTCCGACCCCCAGGTACCCTGAGGGCTGGTGGGACTCAGTCTTTTCGGATCACCAGGTACCCTGAGGACTGGTGGGGCCTATCAATAGTCCTTTTCGACCCCGAGGTAACCGGATAATTGGCGGAGCTCAGTCCATTTGGCCCCCCAGGTACACTCGAGGACAGGTGGGACTCCGTCTTTTCGCGCGCCCAAGTATCCTGAGGGCTGGTGGGACTCAGTTATTTCTGCCCCCCAGGCCCCAGGTATGGTGGGACTCACTACGAATACAAAATACACTCGTACACACTTCCTGATATACACTATAAACTGTATACACTACAGTATACCAGGTACACTATCTACTACTGCATACCTTGGTAAACTTTTATTATATTTTCAACTGTATACACTACTATACTTACACTATACACTTAGCACTGCACACTGTACACTACATAGAGTATGCACTGTTCACTGTACACTGCAGCGCTATACACTAAACACTATACACTACCACCAATATGCATACAGTCAAATATAGTATAGCTGTCGCTAGGAACTCGGGCAGCAGGATATTAGTAACTGTCGTCAACTTGTGTGCATTGGTATTTAAAACGACCCGAAAAAAGCATGCTGTCTCGCTGGCAGCGTTCACAGCTGCGCGATGAAAAGCAATACTCGTACACAGGAGCATAAGCAGACGGAATTCAATATTCCCGTGTTATGTCAATACACCAGGTATATGCACGTCGCACAATGGTACGTGGACAAAATAAATATAAAACTGATCACGCAAGCAAGTAGGTCGGGTAGAGAGACAGGTGGGATTGCGCCTCAGTGAACACCAGAGTCTCGGGTTCGAGATCATATACAGTTCCTAATTTTTGTTTTTGTTAGATGACAACGTATCGGTATACGTCGACTACAGAAATAAAAAACTGGTCACTCTGATAAGTTGATCGAAGAGAGAGACAGGTAGGATTATGCCCCGTGAATACCAGAGTCCCGGATTCGAGACCGTGTACGGTTCCTAATTTGTTTTTGTTAGATGACACCGTATTGGTACGTCGACGATAGGAATACAAAACTGATCACTCTAGCAAATTGGTTGAGTAGAGAGACAGGTGGGGTTACGCTTCGTGAACACGACAGTTTCGGGTTCGAGACCGTGTACGATTCCTTCTTAATCTATTTATAATAGAGTACAACGTAGCGGACATGCAAAATCATGAAAATACGCTGGAGTACAACGTAGTAGACAGGTACAATTCTGAGAATTTGATAAAGATCGCAGAGAGAAAAGTGCAGACATAAACAACTATTTAATCAAGTAAAAAAACGATGAAGACAATCTCGCGAGGGGCTCCTATCACGAGCGACTTGGTTCAAAATAAAAACTCGAGTTCGCTCGAAATATACGATTTTGACTGTATTTTTGTACTCGGAGGAGGCAACAAAAAACAACTCTTAAAACCCACCAAGCACGTTTTTGATGTACGTGTTTGGCTGGATATATGTCCAAGTGCACGCAGCCACATGATATATACAGCAAACTATTATCTTCAAGATGGACACAACAGTACAGCAGCCCCCGGCGCACGATTCTTTCCAGCCCATGAGGACTGGTGGGATTCAATCATTTCGGGTCCCCAGGTACCTGAGGACTGGGGGGATCCAGTCGTGTCAGGCCCCCAGGTACCCTGAGAAATGGCGAGATTGATTCCTCCCGGGTCCGTAGCTACCCTGAGGGCTGGTGGGACTCAGTGCTTTTCGGTTCCCAGGTACCCCGTGGACTGGTGGGACTCCGTCCTTATCGGCCCTCAGGTACGCTGGGGACTGGTGGGGCTCAGTCCTTTCAGACCCCCAGGTACGTTGAGGACTGGTGGGACTCATCCCTTTTACTGTAGTCCCCCAGGTACCCTGAGGACTGGCGGCCTCAGTCCTTTAAGCCCCTCAGGTACCCTGAGAGCTGGCGGGACTCAGATCTTTCAGCCCCCCAGATACCATGAGAACTGGTGAGACTCAGCCCTTCTAGCCCCTGAGGTACCCGGAGGACTGAGTCCTTTCTAGTGGGCCCGTGCTGTCGATTCATTGACTCAATCACTACGACTGGTACTGGTACTTTGGCGACCTTTGTGACAAAATCATCCAAAAATCGAACATTTGAAACGAAACCATGAATGTTTCTCGAAATTTCGTTCTGACGAAAACATGAAAGGTGGTTCAAAGTGGCGGCTGGTGAGCGTAAGCGTTTGCCGCCCTATTTGCTCAAATCGTGTTAATGGTTTCGACGAACAAAAAAAACAAATTATGTGACGCCCTGGACCCGGTTTTGGAATGGTTCGTTGTCAAATAAAAAAAGACATTTTGTTTACAATTGAATACAGTTCAGAGTAGAGAAGTTCAAGAGCGCTCACATTCCGCCCCCAGACAGACCCACAACAACTGTAGCTTCTGAGATGAGCAACTCCAACAAAAACAAAACTAGTTTGTTTTCTGGTTTTATCAGGCGTAAATAGTCCACGGACATGACAGTAGTAGTACCTCAAACTCTCCAGCACAATAACCTTCGCGCGGAGATTGGTCTATTGCATCTAAGCTTCTCACCTCTAGAGAACCTGTATCTTTACTACTGGGCGTAAGACGAGACGTACCTGCGCCTGGAAAGGGGTAATATTGCACGTTTTGTGCACCAAATTGACGCCGTTTTAAATTAGAAACTCTCCGAAAACTGGGTTCGGGACCACTTGAGGTGTGATTAAGTCAAAGGCAAAGACGCGATGTAAGACAACAATTGCCATACGTACCTCGTCATGCCTTCAATGCCTTGTTTGCATCAAGGTAAACGTCTTACAAAATACCTTAGATTTTACCATACGGGCCCCTTTGGTAAAAAAAAAATAGTACTTGAGTCTTTAATAAATATGATTCGTCTTTTTTGTACGACCTACAACATTAGTTGACTTTTGGTTTACTTCCGTGAACGTTTACGCGGAAGCAACAATGTTCACGTTCAAGGAAGTCAAACAAATTTCGTTGGAAATGATTTTTTACTTCCGTGGGAAGTAAAACAACTTTCGTGGAAGTATGTTTGACTTCCTTGAACGTGAACCTTTTTGCTCCCGCGCAAACGTTCACGGAAGTAAACTCAAAAGTCAAATACTCATTTCCATGGAAATTGTTTTACTTCCAAGAAAGTGTTGGTACTTCCAGGTGATTGCATTGGAAAGCGCACAACTATTTACTTCCATAGATGTAAAACATTAAAGCAAGGGCATGGATTCGCCCCCTAGTTGGTGCAGTGTACCACCCACAGTGGGCCCATCGCTTTTAACGTTCAAAAACTTTCATGGAAGTATAATTTTACTTTCATGGAAGCAAAAACGCTTTCATTGAAGGAAAGTTCACTTCCATGAAAGGAAGCAAAAACGCTTCCATTGAAGGAAAGTTCACTTCCATGAAAGGGATATCTTTCACTGAAGCAAATTGTTACCTTTATGGAAGTAAAAACTTTGATGGAAGTACATAAAACCTTTCCACCTAAGTTAATTTTCTTCCATGAAATTAAAAAGAAAAAGTTTATTTCCATGCGAGTGAAGAAAAATTTTATGGAAGTAAATACAATAAAAAATAATGTGGTAGACCCTTGTTGCAGGAGCAATACTATGTCTGGCATAATAGCACCATATCGTTACGCCTTACCGAACATGTCATAGCTCCATTTCTCAATCCTAGGCCCGCTCCCGACAAATGTATAGCTTATTCGTTGTGGTCTCTAGGGGGCGTCGGCGCCCTTGCATTTGCAAAGGAGGGCATGCGTTGCTGTGTTTGCATCACGAGACGAAATAGCTCAGCAGCAAGAATTTCGATCATGCCGGAGCTCCTGTTTGGTATGTACACTCTGCGGTGGCGGCGTAGGGCGCTACAGACGGTCGAACTAGAGGCCCAGGTTGGTTTCGGTACTATTACACAGTGCTCGGCGTTCTTGTCGAACATCTACGTGTCTGACTTAAAAAAGTATCATCATCAGCGGCCTGAGAATCTTTCATTTTTCAAATCTGGTATGGGTACCAGAGACAGGTATAAGGATTCTCGTTTTTGATAAAGATTAACTTTTCATGGTGGACCCGGCGTCCGATCAGTCCCGCGTTTTTCACCAGAAGGTTGTCAGTTACCTATGCTCTCTATAATATCCGTGTTGGAGAAGGTCGGAGCGTTAGAACTGAAGAAATGTCGTTTTCGCTGTAGGGAGTCATGAAACGTCGAAATTGTACCAGAAATAGTGTTGCAAATGAAACGAAAAATGATCTTGTATTTTTAAAGACTCCAGTGCTCTTATATCGTTCGTTCGAAGGGACCCCTACCACGAAAAACAAAACTCATGTGGTTCATATGCGACAAACGCATACTTTGTTCAAGTAGTAGGAAGTAAGGCACTTCTAAGGCATTTCCGTGGAGTGTTCTAGAAAAACGGGAAATTCTCCTCATCCCCGCCAATTGCGTCAGATAACACAAAACCCGAATCTCCTATTTTACAGTTGACTATCCGATGATAATTACTTTTTCTCTTTTGACGAAGCGAAAATAACTATATATATAGGCCATGATGACATGTGGAGGAATGTCAACTGCACAATGTCATTTCATCCAGCTTTTACCCGCGTAATGCGTATAAGTTACATTTTTCGGGCGACTGTCTCATGAAATCGGGTGCAACGTTCGGGAGACTGTCTACCTTCTAAATACGATGCAAACATATCCGTCTCTACAGTAGTTTCATTTATTGATATAAAACCCATTATTCGGTCGACTACTCTGTGGCGTCAGCTCTTCCTATAGCAGTAGCACTCCTGTTGCTGCTGTTGTCGCTGCTGCTGCTGCTGCTGCTGTTGTTTTTGTTGCTGCTGCTGCTGCCACCGCTGGATACCTCAACGCTCCAAGCCATTGACCAGCCGCTGCAATGTGTGTGTGTGGTATCCACACGAAATACACCCGGTCTTGCACAAAGAGACTACTTACTGAAGAGTACATAGGATGTACACAGCTGTGCGGTATGTGTATACGAGCACAGGATGGTTTCCATTTAATTGCAATGGCCATCGTGTAAATGTTGGTATGAAGCCTAATAGGTACGTCTAGAGTCAAAGTAAATAAGACGGTCCGGCCCGGTCCGTTCCGGGCCGGGCCGGGCCGGGCCGGGCCGAGCCAGGGTAATACTTGTGAGTTTCTGATGGGCCGGGCCTGGGCGCCGCCCGGCTAATTCAAACACGTGTAGGGCTGAGCCGGGCCGCGGCCCATCATCTCGAACTTTGATCAGACGGGCCTAGCTGCGGCCCATCATATACGTGGCGGCTTCACCTTGCGCACGAGGCGGCCGACGTGTTTTCACCGGCCGGCCCGGGCCGCGGCCCATGAGGTGTGATGCCTCAACAAGCGCCCCCGTGCACTGATTATTTGCCTACGATGATCTGCTGCTAGCGACAAGAATTAGCTTCCACTCCGCTTCGTTGATCTTGTACACATCTCCGATGAAAGCCTTGGCGCCGTCGTGGCTGTACCAAGTTCGCTCCGCCTCTCCACAAAGCAGGCAGCATTTTACGCTGTATCGCCCTGGTCGGAACCGCCGGCTAAAGCACGTGAAGTAGGCCCATACAGGAAACAGCTTCTGGCCGAAAGGTGCAACGACGCCAACCTTCAAGTGCGTTTCTTCGTCGAGTCGGGAATGATAATTGCTGCTGCTGCTATACATCGGAAGCCCCCGCGAAACAAGCACTGGCGTTTTACATTCTCGCTTTCGGTGACAAGCCGATAGAAGCAACTGGGTTTTCAGCAGCGAGTGTTGCAGCATCAGGTGGTGGTGAGTGGTGGTGGTGTTTCTGTTGCTACTTCTGCCAATATTGAGATGGCGTGAACCACCAATTCGGGCGGAAATCAACGGACCGCGCCGTTAGTAGAGCAGAAATGTGTGGGCAGTGTGGGTAAAGGTGTACCTCATGAGCAGAAAGTAACTGCAAATATCAATCTCATGAACTGTCCAAAAATAAACCAACAACAAATACCAATCTCCTCTTTACGGGAATACAAGGTACGTTAACGTTAATACGAACACTCAACGGCCCTTATATTTCCGTCCAGTTTGTTAATGTACACATAGAGAACACGCCATCGCATATGCCTCCACGTTTTAGCTCGGGACAACGCGTAGGCCGGCCCGTGGTCAGGCCCATTGAATGCACGACCCACGGAAATGGCTGGTCGGCCCGTATAGAGCCCGTGTCTCATGAACTTCGTGCCAATTTCGTTGGCCGGGCCGAGCCGGGTCATGAAAGTTTGAACATGCGATGGGGTGGGCCGGGCCGCGGCCCCTTTACTAAACAATGGATGGGCCGGGCCGGGTAATTGGCCTGTCAGATGGAAATTCGACGCGCCGGGCCGATCCGCGGCCCACGAAATGAACGATTGACGGGTCGGGCCGGGCCGGACCGGCCGGCCAGCGTCGGCCCATGACAAATCATGAAAACCATAAACTTGGCGTGCAGTAGTTATAATATTTACGAAACACCAACCGAGAAAGTCAAAAGCCAAGCACTACAGTAGTAGACGCCATAGATAGTCTATTGGAGAGCATCTGAAGGCATGTGAGACAAACATGAAACTCATTTGTTTTTTTTCGGCCCTCCAATATAGGCAGGGGGGGGTACTGTAGTGTGGCGTCTGGGATTCAGATCCGCGTGCGCCCAGAAAGACATTAATGCATGTATGTGTTAAATGGTCTACTCGCAGCTTGAAGTATTCTGTAAAGACACTACATTCCAGGTTACATGAGTACAACTCAACTATTCCATAAAAAACAACGAACATCAACCATGTGGAGCATTTGTTTTTGTTTAAACCTCGTTGAACCTTACGCCTGCTTCTTCAACTTCAAGGCGTGTGCCATCTGCCGTCAATTCAAAGCCACAGCCGGGACGGACTCAGCGTTTCCGTTGTGGCTCATCGGAAGGAAGCCAGCCAGGTGAGGACAAAGCCCACATCCACAGAGCGTACTACTACTGCTGCTGTAGCTTGGCCGACCCACGTTGAGCATGTTGCGCTCTAAGCGGTAGACGAGGGCAGCGGCAGCGTGCCGATCCGTACGTCCAAAGCGGACACAACAATCGCGGTCCAAGCTTGAGCCAAGATCGGGTTCAAGTCGCGAATGTCGGCTATACGCCAGCAGCAACACGCGCTTTCTGAGGAGGGCACACGGCTGGTAGAGGCGTGGCGGTTCGCACGAAGAAGAGTGGGCGTTCCGAGTTACACATGCGTGTGTGGCGTCAAACACGAAGCCAGGGGCATCGGTCTAATGAAGTGCCAGTTTCGAGGCATATGTACTTACTTATGCACAGCAGCATGTACAGTAAACTGCATACGTAGCGGCAGCAGTAAACAGTACGAGGCACATAAGGGCAGAACAAAACATAAGCACAGAACAACATAAGAACAAGATAACGGCTGAATACGTACCACAGTTGTAGTACAGTAGTACGTACTGTAGTGTTTTGGCAGGGCATACTGCTACTGCTGGTGTTGGTTGCCCCTGCTGCGGCCGACGTACTGCGGTACTGTACTGGACATACGGGCGGGCGTATGGGCTCGATAGTATGGGCTCGATAATAGTATGACATCGGTCTACACCAAGAATATTACATGAATATATTGGAATGCAGGGGAGCACAAAAATAGAAAATCGAACCCGCACATTGTGGTCCAAAGCCAGACAGGGTACTACAACCCCATTTTTAGTACACGTTTTATCATATTTTCGATTCGCACAGAAACCCCGCCGCTTGCACTTGTTTGTGGGGCCTGACCCACTCGGTGTTTGGTTTCGTCTTTTTTGTGCCCATTGTTTCAGGTCGGCACGTGCCCCACTAAAAACCCTTTGGCACTACTGTAGCTTACGGCAATTTTTTTTCCTGTTTTGCCACAGGTAATAGCAGCCATTCGCAACCGTTTTAGGGCCGTGTGTGCTTGTTTTCGTCGGTTATTGTGCGTTAAAGACATTTCGTTTCGGGTTGATGTGTGGTTTAAGTCGTAATACTGCTGGATATTTTGAATCGTGTGTAAGGTAAGTCAACCAATTTCGATGGTGTTAACGTGTTTGGCGCGGTTCCCAACGCCGACTGGGCGTCTCACCCGGACTGTCAACCTACCCAACGCCCAAACTAGAGGTGGAATGGGCACCCTATATATGGTACACCTGGCTTGATTTCAGCTTGCTTTTGTCACCCTATGGCCAAAAAATAACCTATCTACAGTATCTGTTATGGCTTTCCTTATGGCACCTGGAGCCAATGAAGTATTTAGCCAAAACATAGGCCCACCAAATGGGTCAGGTGCTACTTGTTTTTATTTTCCGCATCTCTAGGAGTAGTGTTGATTATGTTCGTGTAGTTTTCTTTTTGACAAAAGTGGATACGTTACTGCCGGAAGAGGGGGGCGTACACCACTTATTCGAGTAAATGAATGAATGATTGGAACACACCAACCAGGTGCTACCATAGGGATACCTCGCAACTTTCACCAGGTATGAGTCCCCTCACTAGATTATAGTACGTATAACCAGGTAAACTGTTATAGGGCATCTCTACTATCACATACCTGGCATAATACAGCAATATACCTCGCCCAGACACTGACATAACCCAAATGTGTGTGTGTGTCTTCTTCACATAAAACCGTCCTTTCTACCCTTCAACATCCAGCACACCCAGCGTATGTGCCGATTCTGCATCCTAGAGAGATACCAGTTCAATGATTTGGTCACAAAACAAAGATGTGCAATCCCATCTGCATATACAATGATTATAATGACACTGCAACGGTAACGTGATGATCCCTTTGTTACCAATCTTCAGCCAGAAAAAGTTTCCAGAGTAGCAGGCATCACTACTACACTACCCTACATACTATATCATACCCTTCACATATACTGTAATAATCTCTATGGTATATATATAGGTAGGTTGTTCGTGGTATGGGGCGTATAACTCATTAGTTTAGCAACGCGGGAACATAATACAGGACGTGCGCGTTCGAGAATTGCTATCATATGCAATGGGTGATTATTCTCGATTATGGGGTAAACTCAGCACCAGTTGAACTTACTATCTTGTTCGATGAATTTGGTTGAAGGTACACGGTATGTGAGACAAACAAGAAAATATATGGAACTCATGATGGTTTCGACTACGAGTACAGCAGTAGGCAAGGTTTGTGGTAAGCTATATACCCTTGCGCCCCCTTACATCGCACAGCGCAGCACAACTAACCCTGGACATACTTCAAAACATCTACATCGGAGGCCATATTTGTCCAATATTGCCCTTGTTCTTGTTTGGTCGACAGCACGCAAGACAAGTGAGTGAGTGTTGTAGTGTTGGGGTACTCAGTAGACCCTCCGAGCCAAGATAGGAGCAGGCAGCAGGCAGCCCCCCTGTGTCTCAAGCATATGGGCGCCCTGGTTGGTCTCTTTTCTGAGCTATTGGAGCTGTAATTTTTGCGGGGTCGATTTTTTTTTGTTTTACTGGCGTTTATGCGTCGGCTTTTCGCTTTTGTTCTGTCTTCTTGCGTTGATGTATTTTTTCCATCCGCGCTGCCGTCCTTTCGTACCTTGTATCTGGTATATTCCGCTTCCGCTTCCGTTGATCGTCTGCACCAGCGGTGAGGATACGTTTATGTTCTGGCTTGGTTTTACAGGAGCATGCCAAGCTTTGGTCCTGCTGTATATGCCATTTCTACCGCGACTGTTACAACAGCAGATTGTAGGAGACTACACAGTAGTCTATACCCGTTTATATGGATCGAGGCAAATTCCGGACGGTCCATGTACCCCAAAGATAGCACATACACCATTATCACCAAGACAACAACCCATTCGCTCCTTCTCCGAAGCTCCCAAGCAGGCATGAAACTGTTCCACGCCGTTTGAAATCCCGCCCTGCTCGTACGGTAAGTGGCCGTCGACCTCTTACTGCCACGGTTGCGAGATGCGCACGGTGGGGGTAAGAAAGAGAGCACGGCGTGCAAACACAGACACGCAAATGTAAGAAGTGCACTAATATGCTTATAAGTATCAGTAGTAGTTGACACAGCACAGATATACGGTAACCTACTACTTTCGGACTGGCATACACATTGAAGCACATTGAACCACATTGAAGCACATTGAAGCACATTGAAGCAGTGCAACCACCAGGCTTCCGACCCATTTTCCAGTAGAACAGGAAAAGCCGAGTGCCAGTGGGAATATCAACGGTTGCGAACTCCGTACATGTGCGCATTAAAAACGCAGTAAACGGGCAACAAAAATAAATATATACTGCTGCTGCTGCTGCAAACGGCATGCACTACTGTGAGATTATCACATGTATACCGCAGTATGGACCACGGCCATGCCAACAACAAACACCTACCTGTGACACCATCGTTGAACAACGTATGACGTGGTGTAGTGTAACGCTCGCCTCTGAACACGGTCTATTTCTCACCCTGTTTTAGCGCCCCGCCCCCCCAGAAAGTGAGCCGTATTATTTTATCCTCCCTGTGTTTTTGTTTTCTTGTTAGTGGGGCTATACTCTGTATGGATGGGTGCGTAGAACACCAAAATAGCTTCGTAGGCTTCGAAACCATTTATATAAGAAGGAGGGGGGGCAACGAATAATATTGTTTCCGACACCTAACAACGTCGAAATAGTCAACCTTGCTCCTCCCGACAGGAGGGTGGCACATCCTCCGAACGCCAAACAAACTCCTATGTAAATCGCTGTCCCACAAGAATCCCCACACTAAACACATTCCTAATATAAGGTACACTCTAATATCTACCAGGTACATATACAAGGGCACTTACATGTAGACTTCATGGGAACTACTGACTTACTGAATTATTAAATTAATTGCGATACTCGTTTATAATACTGTGATTATTACATACCGGTGGACATTAGCACCAAATGAATTCCTACGTATATCGCGATACCACACTACAGTAACTCCTATACACAACACAACACTAGGATGCCACACTGATTCCTATACGAACAGGGACACCACACGGATTCCTATACCACACACCATATCAGGGACCGCTTTAGAAGTCCTACCAGAATACAGTGTGGTATGATACCATATAACAGCACCTGTCTAGAACGCGGTAGTATACCATCTACAAGGCACTACGGTAACTCATACTGTTGAGAACTTTGTTGTTTGTTATTCCATTTCCCATCTGACAACGTGCAGCTCTTATTTCAAGCATGTCATTCACATATACCTATCAGCCACACCCGGGTACTTGACAAACTCATACCAACCGCGCAGCCCCCCCTTATGAATGCCTTTGACGAACCGTAACCGACGTTTCACCAAATAAACCTGAAAGGGTGACATCAGAGGTATAGTGTATACATTGATTTGGCAGAAACGTTTTCCGAATGACCGGGCTCCTTACCTTGCACCCAAAATCGTCAGACTTGTTTTCTTGTGTAATATGTTTCACAGTATGAATAGACCCAGCTCTTGGAATTGTTCATGGGACAAGGGGTGCGTGCGGATCTGAATCCCAGACACCCCACTACCCCCCCCCTCCCCCCTATACTGGAGGGAAAAACCGGACCGTTGTGACCCCAGCAAACAATATATCAACGTTTTTCTAACAACCCCCCCTGCTAGGATGATCAAGTACGACGAGTAATACAGCATTAAGAACAGAACTGGCAATGTGCCCACATACGACAAATAGAGACGCGCACGCACGTTGAAATGGCAATATTAGGTATAGAACATGCCAAGCAAGAGGTTGCCAGCCATAGTCGATACAACTATACGGGAGAAAGTAACCAAAGGGCGAGCTGGAGTAAGGCGGGATAGCGTAGTCGAGAAAGTATGGAAGGATATAGGAAACCAAAAAGAGACGCTGGCTATAGAAGTTTGGGGGGGACGAGACAGAAATAAAATAAAATATAGAAATAAGAGAAAGGCTAGCGTTAAGAAATATAGTGGAAACGGAGCAGCACTTAGAGATGTACGGCGGGTTAAAAGAAGGGATAGGATTGGAAACGTATTTACAAGTCCCAACCGACTTCGCGAAAAAGCTGAAACTGCGCTTTCGTGTAGGGGGCGTGGACCTGCCAGAAAGAAGAAAGAGGTATACCAGTAGCCGGGAGAAGGAGGAAGTAGATGCACAGATGTGCCACATGTGGCAAAGCAATAGAGAGTAGAATTGACATAGTGGGAGAATGTGGAATGCACATAGAGGAACGGGATGTGTTAGAAGAAAAAATGAGGAAACTAGACGAATGTGACATAGAGAAGTTTGGTAGACTGGATATTAGCGAGAAAAAGACCGCTGTCTTAGGGGATGGATGGTGGCCAAAGGAGGCCAAACAGGAAGGGGATAGGATTAGCAAAACGTGTATTTGTAATATATGGAAACAACGTAATGAGCGCCCAAATCTTGGAGGTGTCTCTAATAGGAGTAGGAACGGTGCTCCGTCTCGAAACCGATGCGTGGTCAATGGTCAAAAGACTAAGGCAAGCAACAAGTATGTACCCCCCCCCCACCAGCGAAAACAAAATAGGGGGGGTCTCTAAAACCAAGTAAAACAAATGGAACACAAAACGAAAAACAAAAATGTTTTTCGCTCATTTCGTCTGTGATCACAGCGATCCGGTTTGGGTTTAATTCCGACCTTCCTTGGAGTGAGAGGTCGTTTTCTCTTTTTGTCGCATACCCTGATCGGGTAACACTTTTATTTTCCTCCAAAACCTATTTTTTGGCGACGTATGGAGCTCTTCAAGTTAATAGCTCAGAAAGTACATGGTGCACCTCGATCGTACATAGCATGCCAACACCTATTTAAGCAGGAACCTACATGTTATACAAAAAACATATTTACTCCACTGCCTATTTAAACAGGAACATATCTGTACATATATAGAGATAGAGCAGGTGGCGAGGGGCATGGCCAGCAGCTAGCAGGAGGTGGGCACGCACGAAGAAAAAATGTTTATTTTTATGCGCAGTAACCTGCGTATTCGAAAACATTTTGGAATTATCGCAAAGGACGCTGCTGTGGCACCCGATGCACCCCATGGGAGAGCAACGGAGCGATGTAGACGATGTATACGGTATATAGTAGTGTGCAGTTCTTCCTCTTCTTGTGTTGTTGGTACAGTACATTGTTTTGGGTCATCTTGCCTGCTCCTCCCGAGAGATATACACATCATACCAGGTACGTGTTTAGCGATCGACGGCAAACACCCCTCTGCGTTTGCAACAACTTTCGAAAACAATAAGTCATTCAGGTAAAACCCACGATGGCCGCGCTTGCATTTTAGCCTTGACGTGACACCTTGCAACTACAGCAGTACCCTGTCCACCTAATATATGTATTATATGTCTTGCCCGTCAGTGCAGCTGCCATAAGTTATGGCGGGTGTTGTTAGGCACTCGCATGATGCAACAAACCGAAAAGCCTGGCTTCGCCGAATATTCGTGTTTCAAGGCTACGCTAGACTACACGACCCTGCACGCACAGTCAATCAGCAAACCATACCACGATACCGCCAGGAAGCACAGCCTTGTGGACGCACCTTTGCGCCGCCTTAAAGTAACAAACAACATGAAAGTCAGGAAAATATTGTTTTCGAGCCCTCCGGCGAGAGATATGGGGGGGAGCTGGGTAAGGTGCATGACATCCAGGTCCCCGTGCCCCCTTCAAGAAAGTGCAGCCCATAGGTAAGTGCAGCTGATGGGGCGTCATTCGAGCATGAGCAAGTAACACACGAGACTACGCAGTCTCCTACCGTACCCTCCACACGCTACGGGCTCGAAACTTACATAGCTTACCCACCGTGGGCAATTGACAATAGGCCTATTGTCTGGTAATCCTGACAACAGGTTGCTATTGCTGCAGCTGACTGCCCTTTTGTCGCCTTAAATTATGTTTAATAGACACGCCATATATATGGATGATATCGTATCCCTCGTGGGCGGATACTATATTAAGCATTGTCTTCGGCACTGTAGTCATGTACACAAACTCAGCCGACATGATCAAATTTGTTTCACCCATCCTTACCCAATTTATACTGGTACCGTACAGCACGGAGGAAAGTAAACCCCGGTGATAACTGTTCGATATTTTGTTAAACCTATTAGCACCGGATATATATGCTGTTGTGTGTGTGGGGGGGTGTTATCCAATGCATGCTCGGTGATGAGCCACATGCACGAGAGCTCAGCAGCTAGGGTGTGTGGTAGTAGGGGGGGGGGGTGACCGCGAGGGGATGTGCCAACGGTAGTCGTGCTTGCGAAGGAGCGTTGATAGACCTCAGCCAGACTGCAGACGGCGTAATAACAAAAAGACGAGGGGGTGATACCGGCAACAAGGGAAGGTTTCGGTAGGAAACCACCTTTCTTTCTACTTTCCGCGCTATGCTGCCGGCGATGGTAAGGCCTACGCCTCAAATCAGACATGACAGCACATTTCCGCGGCTTGCTGGAATATCGCAGAACGGTTACCGGTAGGGGATTAAGAAGATGTTGCGCTGGCGCAGCTTCCGGATTGTATTACATTGCTCTTTAGCGCAACACGAGGTTTCACGCCACACAGCCATTTTCGCCGCAGGCCTAAACCTGTGTTGGGACTCTCTCCCGCCCGAGGTGGGAAAGGTGATGGAGGTACCTTTTTGTTTTCGCTGTGGTGGTAAAAAAACTAGTTTGGGTGTGGAAACACACATTGTCACGTGGTGTTCGGGCGTATTTCAACGCGCTTTTAGCATTGTTCGCCTCCTGCGGCCCTCCGCGGACACCTGTGGAGGGGCTACCGTACACACCTGGATTCGACGAGGCAGGAGGAGGGAGACTAAGCGTCGACAAGCGCCTGAGAGACGGAGTGGGCTCACCCTGCGCGATACGTTTTGTTTCCAGATCAGTACCGCAGGCTGGGAGGAGCATTTTGTATTGTAACAGGGGGGGAGAGGAATCGACTGCAATTGATTGACAACGTGAGCACGTGTGAAGGAGTGGGCCGGGTGGGCTAAGTCGATGAGATGATAATGGAGAACGACAGCAGGACGGCAAACGGAGACCCACGACCGGCGCGCACACTACCACGAGAGCAGCAATCGTCGATTTTTTCTGGATTGCTTCACGAGGAAGTGCCCTGTACTTACTTCACTGTTTTTGTTGTGGTGGCATAATAGTTGTATGCCCTTCGTGGGCAACGACCCCCCGCAATCTCGTCAGACAGTCCGGGAAGACGCAACGATCGTTGATCGTTTATGGGGGTTTTGTTTCGATCGCTCTTTTTTCAGTGCATGTCCGCAGGTCGTCACTCTGACAGCACTCCAGACAGCAAGCGTGTTCTTGTCGGTGTTCATAACTACCGTGCGTTCATATGGTACAGGCGGCATTCCAGACAGCAACCGCTGTAGTCAGTAGACACGAGTGGGTAAGTTCTGGAAACGGGGGGGATTCCACGCTATATTATAGTTGATTAGATACCCGCGGCCATGCTAGTTCAGTTGGCACATTAATTTCATTTCATGTGTGCGCCTTCTTCGTCCCTTGTGTTTCAGGTGGGCAAGCGCCGTGCTTTCCGACTGAATTTTGTAAGGTTGTGTTCTGTAGGGTAAGTACAGAACCATACCCGGGGTATTTTCTCGGGTAATAAATGCCCTACAAATAACTTCTGTGGGTTCCGTAAGACGTTTGTACCCGTACCCGGAAATTCTGTAAGTTCTGTAAGACTTCTATAGCCGCACCCTGAGCTTCTGTGAGTTCTGTACGACGCTCATACCCGTACCCGGAACTTCTGTACATTTTACCAGAATTATGAACAATAACCTGGGTACAGGTATACATTTGTCACAATACCCGGGAATCCGGAAAGTAGTCGGGTCTAGACCATATAGACACGTTTTGGTACTATTTGAATACTTCGGTACGACAACTCTCAGACTATTTCTTCTGTTTTCTTCTTCATACTTATTTCTTCGCCCAAATATAGGTATATATATCATTCCAAGACTGCTGTGGAACGATTCGTATGTATGTATATGGTGAAAACCAACGGGTGTGCCCGTACCTATTATAGAGGGAAAAATATAATAAACGCCCTCAGAAGGTGCTCCCGCAGTCCCAAACCTTCATTAAACGTACTTCCGACGCAATGGCGAGATGCTCAAAGCCCATACCGAGCACGCACACAACGTCTCCGTGTTTTCGGGCACGTTCTTTGGCCTAACGGGACAGCGGCACATACTGATTATCGTAAAACTATTTGATTTTTGTGTTCCGAGATATTTTGGGAGACGAACGGCCTCGACTACTTGCAAGTTCTGAATGATCCGTCCGCGGCCCAATCGGGCTGTTGGGCGGTGATGTGGGTACGTGTACTTGTAGTTGTCACAGAGGCTGTCACAGGTGGTCAGAAAGAGGTTTGATTTCGGCCAAATGGGGGGAAGTAGTGGTCAATTGGGGGTAGTAGGTCCATGTATTTAGTAGATACGTGGGGTTATCCGCCCGCAACATGTGGTCAAAGGGGGGGGGTCGCTTTGCCCCGTCATGCGCCGCTGTCCCGTTAGCCCCAAGAACGTGCCCGAAAAAAAAAAAAACGGTGTGTGCGTGCTCGGCATGGGCTTCGGGCATCTCGCCAGCGCGTCGGAATTGCGTTTGAGGCAGGTTTAGGCATGCGAGAGCACCTGCCGTTGGCGTGTTTTGCCTACACCCCCAAAAGGACGAGACACCAGGGGGTATACCCCCCTTTGACAGTTCCCTATTATAACTCGTGATATCAATTGACATGTTAGACGTATCGTTAGCGTATATAGTATCAGGTGCACGTCGTACGTACAACAATATACGTATCGTACAAATCGTAGACATCGTACGTATTGTTATCGCCACCAGGGCCGGAAAAAGGTTGGCGAAATGCTGCGCTGGCGTGTATCTATTTGTTTAGACTTGAGTGTACAGCACGACGAGGTGGAGGGCTTGGTGCGGCTTGCCGCACCACGCTTTTGAAGCGCCACACGTTGAATGGTGCATCAGTGAGTGCAGTGTACCAATCGCGCCCCTCGTACCAAATACCAGGTACATTCTATCTTACACCTTTATTTGTTCCACCAGTTGATCTGTTGGGTTTTCGCCTCCTTCAGACGTGAATGTACCAGGATAATTACCCGTACCCGGAACTCCTCTGGGTTTTGTACAACATCCACTCCCACCCGTGCCCCGAGCGTCCCTGAGTTATGCACGCCCGAGTCACAATTGAGTACAACACGTCTATTAATAACAAGAAACAGGAAATCTGGTGCAATCGGGACTTTTTATTACTTGAGATAAGGTGTTTTCTACACTACGTAATTCCCGCGTAACGGCTCCCGAATTCCTTACTTTGCTCTAACTCTCAGGCTGGCTTTCCTATTGGCTTGTTTCTAATGTTGGTGTCCTGTATTGTACGCGGGGTACGGGTAAAATGTTTTCATACCCGCCCGGAACTTCTACGAGTTCTGCAAGACAAGCATACCGGTACCCGGAACTTCTGTGAGTTCTGTATGACATTCATAGGGTGGAGGGCGTAAGCTTTATTTTGACCCATCCGCCGGAGGATAAAAAACAAAATAATACAAAAATGGGAAATGGTCATTTGGGGGTATACCCCCTGGTTTTACGGCCATTTGGGGGTAGGGTCAAAATGCGCCCGCGGAACGCGCTCCCGCGGGCCCAAACAGGCCTCAAACGCCATTCCGAAGCCCTGGCGAGATGCCCGAAGCCCATGCCCAGCACGCACACAACTTTTGTTTTTTTTTCAGGCACGTCCTTGGGCCTAACGGGACGGCGGCGCACGAGGGAGCAAACGAAGTCCCCCCTTTGACCACATCTTGGGGGGGGATAACCCCACGTACCTACTAAATTTATCTACTCCCCCCGATTGACCACTTTTTTCACCCCGTTTGACCGAAACCATACCCCCTTTTGACCATCTGCGACAGCTTCAAAAACGACTACAGCAGTACGTATCCGCGTCGTCACCGCCCAACAGCCCGAACAGACCACGGGACGGAACATCCAGAACTTGCGAGTAGTCGGGATCGTTTGCCTCCCAAGAAATAAATTTCGGCACAACTATACAAATCAAATATTTATAGACGATATGAAGATATCGGCTCGTCTGAGAAAACATGACGGTGATGGGGGAATCAGAACACATACGAGTACGTGTATACTCGGCGTATGGGTCGTGAGTTGCTGGGTGCTTGGTGCTTGGTGCTTCGTTCCTGGGTGCTGTGGGTCATGGATGCTCGGTGTTGGGTTGTTGGACGGGAGGGGTCTTTGGGACACGAGCAACATCAGGCGCAACGAACGGTCGTTAGTCTTCTTGAGAGATGCTTTCCTCCTGTCCCCAACGTATCCATCCCCGACGGCAGGCTGGTGTGTTTGAGTACAGATCACCAGGATCGCACCCAGGCACCAAGCACCAAGCACCGAGCAACTCACGACCCATACGCCGAGTATACACGTACTCGTATGTGTTCTGATTCCCCCATCACCGTCATGTTTTCTCAGAAGAGCCGATATCTTCATATCGTCTATAAAGATTTGATTTGTATAGTTGTGCCGAAATTTATTTCTTGGGAGGCAAACGATCCCGACTACTCGCAAGTTCTGGGTATTCCGTCCCGTGATCTATTCGGGCTGTTGGGCGGTGACGTGGATACGTACTGCTGTAGTCGTTTTTGGGGCTGTCGCAGATGGTCAAAAGGGGGTATGGTTTCGGTCAAACGGGGTGAAAAAAGTGGTCAATCGGGGGGAGTAGATAAATTTAGTAGGTACGTGGGGTTATCCCCCCCCAAGATGTGGTCAAAGGGGGGACTTCGTTTGCTCCCTCGTGCGCCGCCGTCCCGTTAGGCCCAAGGACGTGCCTGAAAAAAAAACAAAAGTTGTGTGCGTGCTGGGCATGGGCTTCGGGCATCTCGCCAGGGCTTCGGAATGGCGTTTGAGGCCTGTTTGGGCCCGCGGGAGCGCGTTCCGCGGGCGCATTTTGACCCTACCCCCAAATGGCCGTAAAACCAGGGGGTATACCCCCAAATGACCATTGCCCTAAAAAAATCATACCCGTACCCGGAACTTCTGTGAGTTCTATACGCCCGTGCCACAATACCCTATACTAGGGCTCCAGCACCTTTGTATGGCCACGGACCACGGCCTCTTTTTTCCCAAGAGCTTATTTATGTCAGAACAACCACAACAACAGAGTGTCTGCGCAAATTGAATTCTTGAAGATTAATTGCATTACACCAAAAAGAGTGAAAATCCTTCCCGTACTCGTATTGTTTTGTAATAAATTTGTATTTGAGTATTTTCGTATTTTTCGCAATATTTTCATTATTAGAGTGTTTGCGTATAACGAATTTCGGGGTATCATTCTGTTCGTCAGAATTAACTCCCGGGGATCAGAATTATCTGCGGTGATTATAATAGGGGGAAAAAAAAACAGAAATACGTACGAGTGGCTTGAGGAAGTAACGACCGTTTCATCTCTTGGTCTTTTTTTACTTTCAGTACTTTATGTAATAATTAATAATGTGTCGACATATTTACCCCGAGAATAACCCGGACGCCTTCCATGATGACATGCAGCATGCAGCATGCAGCAGCATCACAGCACAGCAGCATGGCAGCATACATAATACCTCGTACTCGTACTCGTACCCGACAGCCGGCAAACAATACTGACTATATCTACAGTACCCACTCGTAGAAACACGACGACCCCCGTCAAAAACACGGAGGCTCGATACGGGAGACCTGGAGTAGCATATGGCGCAAATGCGCAGCGTTGAACTGCTGTTTAGGTGGGACGACAGCCGGCAGATACAGACACCCTCTGTGCGCCGATCGACTGGTTGATGAAAGCAGTAGAAAACTCATCCTGTACAAGCCGTAGTTGTAGGCCATCTATAGTATTAGGAAACAGGAAACCTGATGATGCAGGCTGGATTTCTTGTTTGGGAATGAGTGTGTTCTACACTATCTTCAGCATAATAACGACTGTGGAATTTCTTAAGTTCCATCAAATTATCTCCTTGCATATCTTGTTGTGGTCGTTTTCTTATGTGGCGTCCTGTGCTGTAGGGCATGGTCGAGAGCGACCAGCAGCACCAGCTCGTCGGTTTGAAGTTGTCACTGTGTCTGTATGTGACTACAGCAGTAGCTTTTATTATGGTTGGGTGTTGGGCGGGTTTGGAGCGCAGTACTCTGTTGGGTGGGGTTGGAGCGCATGGGCCTCGCACTGTTTGGAGCGCAGGTCAAACCAGCGAAGTATACGACGAAGATATGAGCTTGCTGTACTTTACGTTGCTGCTGTTGCTGCTAGGTAGGTTTTGGCTCCGAGACGGCTGCTTGCCTATACCTATAGCGAAAGCCCATGCTGCTGCTGCTAGCTAGCCAGGTTTTGGCTCCAGCACGGCTGCTTGCCATTAACTACTATTATAGTGATGGCAGCGGCGTCACTTCTCTTACGTATGTCTCTGTCCTCATCGTGTGGCCGGAACCACTGCCTCGGTGCTTGCTTGGCGCGACCTTGTTTGTCATTCCACTTTTTTATGTTGTGTGTGGCATATTCGTTTTGAAGTTACGTGTGGCGTATCATCCCGTTAATATTCACGTTTGCCGCGATCTCGATTCCCTGTCTGATACGTACGTACGGCATGGCGTGTTTACAAAGTCACTTTTTGAGTTGCTTGTATTCTCAGTTTGCAAAACTGAGTCTCTGTTTCGGGAATTCAAATTTGTCTGTCGACGAGGAACGTAATGATCGCACAAATGTAATCATCGAAGACTGCCAAGATCTTCCTGGCGAACGCTTTGCGTGATCGTTCTGCCCCGCCTACTCTTGCGCACGGGTTCTCCCACGTTCTCGCCCGGTGTCTCGCTACCGTTGCTGCTACTCCCCGCCCGTCCCCTCTTGCTCCCCCCTTCCCCTCCTTCACCCCCTTCCCTTCGTCCCCCCGGCTGTTCGTCTTCGTTCTCATCCTTGCGGTCGTCCTTGTCGTCTTCCTCTTCAGGTGTTTTACACCAAACAAACGTTATCGTAACACTTTGTGGCCCTTTTTTCTTCCCGACTTTTATTTCGCCAACCAAAGATAAAGNCTTTATCTTTGGTTGGCGAAATAAAAGTCGGGAAGAAAAAAGGGCCACAAAGTGTTACGATAACGTTTGTTTGGTGTAAAACACCTGAAAAAAAATACATTAATCACAAGATCCCCCCCCCCGCAAGTAGATTGTTTGCGCTGAAAACCCGTGCTTTCCACCCGTCGACAGCACACCCAGCAGTCAGCAGTGTCTGTGCCGATTCTTCACCCACAAAAAAAAACACAACCAAACTGAGAACAGCGCTCGATTGCATTTCATCGAGGGCAATTCTCAGTTTGCAAAACTGAGTCTCTGTTTCGGGAATTCAAATCCTGTCTGTCTGTCTTACTTGGTTTTCTCCCCACACGAGGCTCACCCTCTAGATTTTTTGAGTCACGAAATCCCTTGTCTGACCCCGCCCCCGATCGCACAGACCCTCTCTACTCATCACATTACGGGCACCCTCGAAGTTTCAGCTTGTTTGGCGTAGCCTGGGTGATGTTGTGTTGATTTCGGCCAACCTCGTCGGGCTACCCTTCGCTACCCTCGGGTCTTCGCTCGACGTCCGGTCTTCTCGTAACGATTATTAGGTGCATTTGTACATTTTGTGACCATCGAAATGTACCTTATATTTCCGGCCGGAGTGGCAACGTGACGGAAGTCTCCCACGCAAAAAAGCGACGAACGTGAAGCACACGCGTGCGTTCCAACTCGACGACCGGCTGCTGCGCACTCGTGTCGCGTCCTCGTTATCCAACCTCTCCCCCTCGGCTCCTTTGGAGTGACGGCCCATCCCTGCTCCGTCTCTCTCTTCCTCCCCCGGTGTCCCTCTCTCTGTCCTCTCTCAGCATCCGACCTCCTATGTACCTCCTCCCAAGCCACCCAAGTTGTTGCTCATGTCGTGACCCTTGTTCGCACTTACTTGATTTATGTATAATAACCCTTTAGTTTGCTTCTCTCGATTATTCGACACTATTAATGTTTGCCCGTACCTGGTACGTACCCTATTAATGTCTGCTCCCAACCTAACTACGTACCACTCTGAACCGAAATATAAGGACTATTTAAATAAAACGCTAATATGAAAGTGTTTCTTATAGTTCGGGTCAGAGTGGTACGAGACGACATAGTGCGGGGCCTCAGCGTACCACATATTTCCAATGATACGTGGAACGCACACGAGACCACACATGAACACGAAAATACAGTGCGTCATACACAACGGTTGACAGCCCGTTTTCATGGACCCTATTCGTAATTCGTAATGCATTCGGGAACATATCATTTGAATATTCGGAACGTGTTCCCTTTCAAAAACGAGTAGGTACGTAGTGTGTGTGTGTGTTCTTCACATTAAACCTTCGTAGTCGTAGTAGGTGTGTGTATCAAACCTTCCTTTCTACCCGTCGACATCCAGCACACCCAGTGTCCGTGCCGATTCTTCATCCCAAAAAGGTACCAGTTATGTGGTCACAAAACTACGACACAGAGATACTACGTAGTACCAGCTACCCCACAACAGCCCACCACCACCACCTCCATCGCCGCCGCCACCACCCCACCAGCCGAGTACCAGGGGCACCAGAAGCTTGATGCTTGGCGGTGGCGTGGTTCGGCTCCGTCTCTCCCTTCCCCTCTCTTCCTCTCCGGGTGTCCCTCTCTCGTCCTCTCGCTTCTCTCCGCAGCAGGTCTACAGCAGCACTTATAGTATGTATATTCACTCCATACCTCCATACCCCTGTACCTGGTATACGATACAATACTACGTACGAGTACTGTATTTTAAAAGACAATCAAGAGAGGATAAAATAACAAAAACGAAATAAATACGGGGTATAATAGTTGACGTATACAGCAGTACCGGCCCGCTCATAAGAAAGTAGCTTGGAAGAAAGTCAGCCTGAGAATTTGAAACAATTAAGAAACCTCTCAGCCTGGGCACTGCCTAAGTTTAAAGAAAGTGTGCCCCTTCCTGTGTGGCTGGCCTGTGGGAAGACGCCATGACACCACTGCCACCACAGATGGCATCACAGCAGTACCATTGTTTCTGTCCCTCTCCCTCCATAGTCGTGACTCAGATCCGGGGTCCGCTTCTCCCTCCTCCCCACTATCGTTCTTGCCTTGATTTTCATCGCGCAGAGGGTTCGGCTAACTCACGCTCTCGGGCTTTCCGCTAGTCAAGATACTTATAGTATTTATATTCACTCCATACCTCCATACTCCATACCCCTGTACATCGTCAACATCGTAAACGATACAATACTACGTATGTATGTACGAGTACTGTATTTTAATAGTCAATCGTTTGTACCTGTACTATTAATACTAACTTCTGCTGTGCTGCTCCTTCTTACGGAAAGTTCGCCCGTATCCGATACTCGTATTATACCCCAATTATTTCCGCCGTGTACGATGAATTACAGGGTATAGATTCTTGAAAGTAAAATGGAATGACTGCCACGTCCCTGTCGTGAGCAAGCAGCATATACTGTTATCATACCCTCTCAGTACCACACCCCCTGAATCTGGTCGGAGTCTGTTAACTCTCGTTATCAACCAATAATGCCGTTAACACACCCCGTCGTTGTCACACCCTCTCGGTACCACACCCCCTGGCTGCAGAGCTCTCGTGCATGGTGTTTATCACCGGGGATGCGTTAGATAGCACACCCCTCCACAACAGCACACCCGGTGATAATAAGTTTAAACGCCAAAATGTTATCACCGGGGTGTGCTTTCTCCCGTAGTCACACAATTACGACACATATATACTGCGCTCAGTGCACAGGACGCAGAGCAGACAATGCAATGCTAACCCGCAGAACTGGTACCTCTCAAGGATTAAGAATCAGAACGATACGCACCATATTTTGAATACATACCTACGAGTACCATGTTGTTTTGTCCATGGGCGCTGCTGTTGCACAGCCTTTATCTTCGGTTGGCGAAATAAAAGTCGGGAAGAAAAAAGAAAAAAGGGCCACAAAGTGTTACGATATCGTTGTTGGTGTAAAACACCTGAAAAACATTAATAGAGTGTTTGCGTTTTTTTTTTCTTACTTTTACTTCTCTAAAAATTCTCCCGAAGGAAGGATTTGCGGTAATTTTTTTAAAAACCGGCAAAAAAGTACTTTAGAGAAGTACGTTTTTGATCAAAAGTTACTGTAACTTTTGGCTCTCAGTTTCATTGGCCTACACACACCGAGCATTCTACCGACGCAGAACGCCACAAATTATGGGACATGTCTCCCATAGGCCCCAACCTTGCTGCTTGCTCTACACAACACAACAACCGGTGGGAGCACAGAGGCTCGAGAGGTGTGCTACAGTATGATACGGACAAGCGGTGCTGGATTTTGCTGACGGGGCGCCGGCGGACTGCTGGCGGCCCGCTACGGTACGCTCTCGCCGGCTTGGTGTCGTGGAGGATGCGCTGTTCAGAAGAACTACTCGTACGAGTACAAGAAGTTACTCGTACGAGTCGTACTCGTATGGAGACGTAGTCTTACCGCCTTGCTTGTAGAGCGCGACAGGATGACAGATCGCCGTGTATCATTTCAATTTCACCACACGGCAGTAGCAGCACTAGCAGCTCTAGCAGCAGCGGCGGCGCGCCGCCACGGTCTAGATATGTCGGGCCCCGGGCGGGCTTGGAGCGGAGCGTGCCGGCGCGGTGTCGCGCGTAGATCGTGGACAGCAGCAGGAGCAGCACACGACGACAAGAATAGTTGGACGCAAAATCGAGAAAAGCAAAAACGGAAGTTGTTGCTTCTCCTGCTCTGCTGCTGCTCTGCTGCTGTTGCTGCTGCTGCTGCTGCTGCTGCTGCTGCTGCTGCTGCTGCTGCTGCTGCTGCTGCTGCTGCTGCTGCTGCTGCCGCTGCTGCTGGGGCTGCCGCTGCTGCTGGGGCTGCCGCCACGTAGCTGCAGCCACCGGTGCTGCTGCTTGCGGTCGTGGGATTGCAGCTGCGGCACTGCGGTCATACCCCTGCCGCCGCCACCGTTGCTGGGCTGCCGTTCCTCTCGTACGCTACTTTTTGTTTTCGTTGTTTCTTTGGTTTGCCGCATTGCCTCACCCCACTTCCCTTATTATTTTCGGAGGCGTCGCCTGCAGGATTTTGTTTACTTCTACCGCAAACACACCGAAACCATAAGGGGAAGGGAATTCACTTTTTTTAGCGGAAGGAAAGTATATATTTTTTTTACTTCTATCGCAAACACTCTAATAGTTTTGTCACAATTACTTCGGGACAATGCAACACATTCGGCGAGAAGTTGGCCCGAGTTGACCCGATATTGGCCCGAAACAGGTCCATCATTGTCCCGAAACGGTCACAGGCACACGAGCGAGCGCGGTAGTCTATTTTACTATTTTACCCACCCTTGCATGATATTCATAAAATTAAAAAAAGACAGCTACCAAGCAGCTACGTATATACTGGTAGCTCTTGGCTAGCTGTGAGATCGAGGATGTCGCCGCAACTCATCTTTGCAAGCTGAATGTGATACTTCGACCCCGTGTACTTACGGCGTGCGTTATGTGCAGGAGCCTCCTGCAAAAAGTTTTGTGCAGGCTGGGCGCACAAAAAAAAAAGGAAACGACACCACACACAACACGTAGGAAGGTCAGAATGAAAAACAAACCGGATCGCTGTGATCACAGGACGAAATGAGCAAAAACCATTTTTTTTTTTCGTTTTTTGTTCCCTTTTTCAACTTGGCTTTAGAGACCCCCCCTATTTTTGTTTCGCTGGTAGGGAAGGGGGGGGGGGGGGGGGGGGTATTTAAAAAAAACTTGAGTTCTTGTTTTCTGGGATCACAACGGTCCGGTTTCTTCCCTCCAATATAGGGGGGGGGGGGGTGTGGTGTCGATAACTTTTTTTTTTGTGCGCCCTTGGGCTGTGTGGTAAATTTCTACCTCGCCCGTCGACCTAGACCAAGCCAACCCCAGACATACCCCTAACGCCTAACCCTAACCCCAACCCCAACCCTTTGGGAGGCACGAGGTCGGCAGGGGCAGCCAAGCGGCTCCGCCGCGTGTTTTGATGGTGTTTAAAAAAACAAAACATGTGGCCCAAAAGGCCAGCCTCACCCATTAAAACCGGCATCCTGCACAAAACGTTTTGCAGAGTGGTCCTGCACATAGGACGCGTCTGTGCTTACGGGTTTTTTTGTATGCAGTATGTCCTCATGCAGGATGTACATCCTGTACGAGGAGAACACAATATGAGGCTGTAGCACGGAGCGTGTTTTTTTTTTTTTTTTCCGTCGCTTTTATTATCTTCGCCCGACCAACGTGAGGTTCGAGCCCCGTAAACCAACTCTTAGAAGCATTCGAGGGTATATCATCGCAGGCTCGGTTCTATGCAAAAATCTCCGTCATTTTTTTTTTTTTTTTTCAATCGGATACATTACGAACATGTCAAGGTAAGCTGTGAGACCCTTCGTTTGTCATTATTATCATATGATATTGTACTCCTGAAATTTGTACCCACCAGGCGAAACAAAAGATGCTTTCAAGTTTTATCGACTACCAGGCAGGGGCGTCCGGACAAAAGAGAAAACGACACACCACACCCCCAGAGGTCGGAATAGAAAACCGTTGCAACCGTTGTGATCACATGATGAAATAAGAAAATGGGGAAAAAAATGATCCTTATTTTCATTTGTTTCACTTGGTTTTAGTAACCCCCCCTCCCCCCCCCTAACAAACAAAACATTCTGTGAGATGTCGAAAAATATTTTTTCGACCACCCTCGTACCAGGTGCTATTTATTATGGTGGATGAATGCGGCGAAGAAGATAAAAAGAAGCAATCCTCTCCGCCTCAAAATGACCCTTTTACGTACGTACGTAGACATGTTCGAAACACCCCCTGCGCCCAGGAGGGACACGTATGTATATACCTGATGAGCGTTGCGCGGATTTCGTACATTTCTGGCTGCACGGACTCTATGATATGCATACAGCAGTACACTTGCAGTACATCTACGTAATAATATGAATAAAAAAAAACGAAAGCTGTGTGATCGAGGATTTCATCGATACTCAAATAAAAATGCAAGCTGCGTGTGTGTTATATAGCGTGCCATCCTGAACACAGCAAGCTGGACGATCCAAAAACCCACGCTCCTTCTGATTTCTATCGTACACGTACAGAAAGTACTACAGAGAGGGAAAAAAATCATCATCAGCAGCAGCAGCAGCAGTTGCACCAGCAGCCAATGAACCCAACATTAATAACCTCATGGACAACACCAACCAGTAAATCTCACAGAAAAACACGTAAATACTCGTACTACGTACATGCAATGCGCAAGAAGCGCAAGGAGGCATGGGCGGCTTTTTGAGGGATCTTGCACTGACACTGACGCTAAGGATTATTAATAGAAGCCTGGTAACGGGACCCATTTGACCGATCGGATGGATGTTGCGAACTGCAGGCGGTGAAGGTTAAACGCTCTCCATGAAAGAAAAACATTTTGCAATCATTTCAATACGAAACAAACGTAAGCGAGCGTGGATGCTGGCCAGGCGTGAGCTTGATTTCAAATGTAATATCTTACTATTAATGGGAGCATCAACGTATGTATACGTATACATACATGTAAGCAGCAGCAATGTCTATATACTGCTGTACGTACAGCAGTAGTAGTGCTTAAACATGATAATAGGGCTCAGGCCCCAGTGGGCCTTGATTCAGTTCAGGACAATAAATAACACTCGAAAGCACTGACATTTTTCAAGTGCCGATGACGCCCCTTGCCTGCCCTGGGAAGCGCCTTGCCGTGTAGGTGCTGCCCAACCAAGCGGATGATCAAGTGTTATGGTACTGCTGACATGATGTGGAAACGTTTGGTAAATACCTGGTATCAGGTATAAGAATCGTATTGGTAGTACTTGGAAGGCGGTATCTTAGGTGGGAACCAGGGATGGTTCCCGATGGCTTTGTGCCATCTCGTCTTCTCAGTCGTTCATCACGCGAAAACGGAATAAACCTGCTCTTCTTCTATCTCTACGCAAACAACACACGTGAGTACCAACGAGTACCCGTTCCATAGGCTGACCTGGCTAGGGATACCCTGTCCTCTTATACCTAGCATCACTACACTTGGCGTCGTCGGCAGGCCTTGCCGTTCAGAGGTGTGGGAGTGGGTTTTGAGGAGCCGCATCTTCGACTCATGTTTTAGTTCGTGGAATCGGGGTTTCCACGAATTTCTCATATTTCTGCATATACGGCTCATCAGGGTGGGCTAGTGTTATGGTACTGCTGACATGATGTGGAAACGTTTGGTAAATACATGGTATCAGGTATAAGAATCGTATTGGTAGTACTTGGAAGGCGGTATCTTAGGTGGGAACCAGGGATGGTTCCCGATGGCTTTGTGCCATCTCGTCTTCTCAGTCGTTCATCACGCGAAAACGGAATAAACCTGCTCTTCTTCTATCTCTACGCAAACAACACACGTGAGTACCAACGAGTACCCGTTATATAGGCTGACCTGGCTAGGGATACCCTGTCCTCTTATACCTAGCATCACTACACAAGTTAGAGTATTTAACGGCGACCCATCCCTTTTGCATTCATATATAGTATTATGTAAAACCAATACGAGGCATCCGCTACCTATTCTGATAAAATATACTCATCACGTAAACACGTTAATTATTAGACATATATATATAAAACTCTATATCGTGATATATTTGGACTCTTTACACATAAAACATATCGACATTTCCGGAGTCGTCTTTCGCGCGGTATAAAACTGAAAGTGGCGTATTCTTCCAGCTACAGATCGGGTATAAATCTCAACTGAAAAAAAATAAAAAAAACTCATCTGCGGGCCGTACGTATGTGATGTTTATGACAGCCCCGCCGAGATCGAACACGGAACACGACACAGTACGCAGCACACACAGCCAAGGTCACACGGCACACAGTCCGGGCAAGAGACCGTGGCTGCAGCTGCTTCTCTCGTTAGACTGCCGTACAACAGCAACTGTGTACTCTATTAATTTGGTCGTCATCGCAGAGTGCGCAGGAGGGCTGGAGGAAAAGAGCTCGACGGTACAGATGGGGCACTAAGGAGGACAGTAGCCGAGAAACATAATAAGTACTTACGGCGGCGGCGGCGGCGCGGACGCAGCCCGACGAGGGGAATATTCGAAGTGATTTGAGTCTTTCGTATATACGCGCCAAAACAGCAGACAATGTACTTGGAAATAGTATACAGTTGGTTTCACAGGAGTCAGATAATTAACAAAAATAACAACAAAAAAACATACCTGGTCGTACTACTGCTGTAGCTCAACAGGAGTAACTATACTCGTAGACAGCGCCTACCGCACACCGTATATATACCCTGCGAAGTGGCCGTCGCAATTTACGCAGGAGGACCAGAGCGACGGGTTGCCGGCACAGATGGAGCACTCAGGACAGCCACACAGCACCAGTATTTACAGCGGCGGCGGCAGACCGAGGAGGGAAATATTCAAAAGGACCGAGTGTTTGGTATATCTACAGCTGGAAGCCAAAACCGCAGCAGACAAACTACTTGAAAACATATTTTACAAGAGGCAGGCTGCAGGAGGAGTGAAAACATCAACGAAAATTATAGCTCGGCCGCCTGCCCTGTCTTCGCAAAAAGCTCGCGGTCGCTGCTGTTACCGCTGTCCATGTTGCCGGGCTGGAGGTACAGAGCAGTGGACTACCGCAGGCACGCACGATGTGTTTGCTAGCTCTAGACGCTCAGCTCGTGCGCCCATTTTTCTGATTGCGGAAAACCGCAGGCACGCACGATAGGTGTGCAAGATCCGAAGCTACGCTCGTGTGCCCATTTTTATGATCGCCGTTCACCCACGGTCCAACTTTTGCTCAAATAATTCCACGAATTCCAGCTCTTTGCTCAAGATACAGAATAATAAAAATCGACTTGGTGGCTTTTCCCACCAACCCGATTTATGGCGATAATATCGCCCTATCTGCCTACGGTATAAAACTGGATATGCCGATACTTCATTCAAAAACTTCGTATATATATGTCGATATTTTATCAGTTTTATATATGTCTATTGGACTGTCGAAACAAGACGTACACGATCAACCCTGCGAAACACGCGAAATATTCAATATTCTGGGTTCAGGTACGAGCTGGGCCAGCCAAAAAAATGTTTTTAAAGCAGATTGGCCATGCCCCGACCAATTTAACGAATTTGGACCTGGAATTTGGACACAGCGTAGATCATGTACTAATCAACACACTTGCCGCCTGCCCTTTTTTTTTTTTTTTCCCTCGAGAGAGATACGACGATCCAAAAATCGAAAAAAATGCAAAAGCGATAAAAACTACTTGAAAAAAAAAAAATCAAAAAGGGCAGGCGGCAGGTATTTTTGCACGCACGGTTCAAAGACGTGGTTAAAATTTCAGAGTAAAACTCTCGAAATTGGTCGGGGCATGACGGAAATACCATTTTTTCCGTAATTACTTGACTTATATATGGAATCGAGATTTGGTCATATCTCTTGATGGGTGGCGAATTGGGCAACGAGACTTACATCGATCTTCTCCTTGTGTCTTCAGCATTGTCCCCACCAAATTTCATGTTGATCGAAAATGACATTTTTTATACGAAATTAGAATGAAAAAAATGTTGTTTTCGAGTTTTCGCGGATATCTCGGCGATATCGAGTCGAGAAAAAAATATGTATATAATTTTCAAGATGCAAAAAAAAATTGCACAAGCACTGGTATGTCAGGGTTGGCGCTTCAAAATGTTGTAGCCTAATTCGCAGTGGTTCACGAGATACTACTTTAGGAAGCTTTGTAAGTTTCTTGGCTGGCCCAGCTCGTACGTCTGATTAATAAGTTTCATAAATATATATATATATTTTTTTTAATATACGTATATACGTATGTGGATGCAATGCTTGCACAGATATGCTCCCAGCATATTCATGCTCCGAGTATACTCGGGGTAAGGATGATATTTTGTACTCCGAGGACGGAGAGTACTACGAATACAGCAGTACTGGCGGCCAAAATACTGCGAGTACTGGGTGTATGAGCAGTTCGGAAGGCCCAAATACTGCGACTACTGTGAGTATGGGCAGTATTGAGCCCGCGTTATACTCAGTGTACCCGCAGTACAAACATCCGGAATACTTGGAGATCTAAGAGTGACAATCAGGGGAGTATTGCACCGTATATACTGCGACTACTACGATATACGCAAGCAAATACTCCCGACTTAGTGGCAGTAATCTCAGTACTCCAGTTGCCCCCGTCGAAATGGTTTGGCTTCAACTTCCACTGGTGGGGACCAGGGTTCGAATTAGTGCTCCAGCAACATGTGCGCGTAGCGCACATCGGGCATATTTGGATGTGAGAGTATAGCGCACACCGAGCCGGAGGCAAGATGCGCTACCCGGGAGGCCCCCCGGAGGCGAAAATTTTGGACGTATGTGCGTAAATGTACTCAAACTGTGCGCCTCATTCGCTCGTCTTGCAAATAACGCACAGACAAGCATAGACAGAACCTGCTCCACATAATAACTGCAATGGATGTCAGCGTGCAGGTCAACTCTGAGGAATCATCAACATTTATTTTGAAATCAATTTATTTGCCCCCTTATCACCGCAATTTCCACTACGAGCACCCTGCAAACTCGCCTTCGCCATCTCACATGATATACAACAGGTATACAACTGCTATACAACGCTATCATCCCACCCAAAACGAAATATATTTCTCGTTCGTTCCAGTGTTTATTTCTTGCGCCTTGCAAGGGCATCGTAAAAAAAAACGGCCGCTCCACGAAGGATGTCGAGCCGCTTTGTCAGGTCAACGCCTTGTTTCCAGTTAGTGGTCACCAATGTAATTACTACAAGTAGGCTCCGCCGTCGTCGTTGCTGCCGCGTAGAAGTCACCTTGGAGAGGTCCCGGAGCGATGGCCCCTTGTAGCTGTCGTCACGGCCGACGTAGCCGAGCAAGGTTCTTCGTGTAATTTACATAGGAGATGCTACCGCTGCTGCACAGCGGGTCTACTATAGTTCTGGCACCGTGAGGGGTTTATCGAGCCTCACCTCAGTCGGGCTCTAAGGGTGGAGGAACATCGAGTCAGCTTGAGGGGAGAGGTCAACGTTCAGCGGACGACTAACTAACGCCCTTAGATCCGGTCTGGCCGGATCTTTGGTGCTTGACTTTGTGGTGTATCCTTCTATGCATGCGTATTCTAAGATCTACGATAGATACGTCTAACCCTGACCGTCACACGTATATCTATCTATTATATATAGTTCGTCTGATGCCCAAAAAACAATACTTTAATCAAGTGATCTTTGATGCCCACTTTATCATAGCAATTTAGAGTAGCGCTGATGAAAAAAAAAAAAAATCGTACAGCAGTTCGCTTTGATGCCCAATTAATTCCCAAATCAACCACAAATAGAACATATATTCTGCATGCGACGATTGACCTTCGATATCGACATAGACTCAGTCCACGACTAACGACCTTCGTACCAGGCAAGGCCAGCAAGTGTACATAGCGGCCTCGAAGGTATCATCACGATTCGTAGTCTAGGGGGCGAGCGGTTGCTTGCGGCGTCCGACGGTCTTCGTCGAAAAACCTTAAAACACTCGTTCTTGCGATCGGATAGAGTTTTCGTGTTCTGCTTTGAACTCAGCTGCCAACTGTGTTTTCGTCAGATGCCTGCTCTGCGCCCTCCGCATATCATCGACCGAGGCGTGAGAACTGTGGCACTACGCTCGTAGGGTGGATCGTTGGTCCTCACCAGCGCGATGCGTTCAGAGTTTATGACGCAGTCGTTGGGTTTGTCGATCGATATGTCAAAATGTCAAACTTGAAAAAATGGCTATTTTTTTTTGTATAATGAACGTACGTACGCTGTATAAAAAGTGAGTATCCCGTTCGTCGTACGAAGTACTTGAACGTATGTTGCGAGTATGTATTATGTGTTCTGTTCTGGTAACCTGGTATGAACGAACCTGCGATCAACTTACGCATCCCGTCGTACATGGCCGTACTTCGTTATAATACAAGTATGGAATACGGGCCGCTCCAGGTTCACAGCTTGAGCCTGTGCGCACTTCCCTTCTTGTCTGTGTACGCGTCGAAGAGACGCCAGGTTGTTGATCACACGAGATCTGGTTTGCGACGAATAGATACGGAGATCTTATGAAGGGTGAAATTGGTGATTAACTTGCTATGGGAGGTCGCTTACGGTGATCTCCGACAGATGTTACCGGCGCTTCCGACAAGCATGTATGTATGTTGCAGGTATATATATCATATGTACCGAGTATACGAGTTCATAAGAACACTTCCTCTCGCTACCAACTTGGTGATCGGTACTTCGTATAAGTGGCATGATGATGATGTATCATAGTAAGTGTTGGTTGACGTACAGTTAGTATATGTAGTTGTTGTTTGGTATCACGACCGGCTCTCCAAGAAGGTTAAAAATTCGTACGAGTATGTATGTGCAGGTCACATCACGGTGATATATGAGTAGCGTAAGACAGCACACAGGCACTTCTCTCGTACACTGGCGACGTTGACTAGTTCACCCAGCCAGGCCACAGTCGTTTGAGCAAGATCGTTTATTATTTACCCAGGGATGTGTTTCATTGCACGGGATTAGTACTCTCGTATCGTTGGGCCTATATTCTAGACTTCGAAATTACCGCCGACATTGTAATATTGACAACCGAGGTATAGGTTTGCCCCTACCACGCTTGTGCTAAGAGCTGTCACGTTGTTATTACTTCTCTTTAATTTCGCGGGCAGTTATCAGTGTTGACAGTCTTGTGTTTATATGTTCGTTATTGTTTCTTGGCTTTCTCCTTGTCTTCTCAGCGTATTATATCTATAGATTTTCAAATGCCATGCCAAAGAATGCTGGCCTAACGTACTTCACACTCGAGTATACTCCGCGAGTTATCGGAGTTACATTTCGTACGTCCGAGTCATTATTATCATCATCTTTGCCATCCGACAATGTATGTGCAGCATGACCTTCAGCGTTGACCACTCATAACATTCCCGAAAGCAGAAAACCACGGAAACAAAGGAAACCTATGCGCAAAGTCTAACTGTTTGGCAGCTCTTGTATCTTTGGTTGTGTTTATGTCCCCATCATTTCTATTCTCTTCACCATTATTTGTACTCCTATTAAACTTCGCCGTCAATTTGTTTCCTATGTATTCCTATTATATTTATTTCGACCCTCTATCATCTCCATTTCTACTTGCTTCAATCTGGCCCTACCGCCGTGGGGGCGGGAGGGCCACTTATTCCCTAGTATATGTATATATATCGTAGATACGTATATAGATACCAGGTTGAAACCACAAACGCGTGTTCCTCTGCATTTGCGACCGTTTCAAGCCTTGTTTCATCCACGGACATACAAAACCGTCATAAATTTGAACTCAGTCCCCTAATAAAAGAAAGCCACAAACAAATTCGGCAGGAAATTGTCGAATAAATCACAAGAAAAAGGCCATAAAACAATTCGCCTCCGAGGTAATGGGGGCATCTGTGAATTTTGAAATGCTATAAACGCCAGTCACATGCTCCCAGAGCCAGGGAAGAATGACGGCCGAGTCTATAAAATTATGCAAAGATGGCCCTAATGTACTTCACACTCCGAGAGTACTCCGAGTATCGAGTACATTTCATACTCCGAATACTTGAAGTATTAGAGTACTGGCGGCCTGAATACTCGGAGTACTTGGAGTATGAGCAGTACTGAAGCCCCAAATACTCGGAGTACAAGAATTACCCGCAGTATCGGACCCCGAATTACTCCAAGTACAATCAGTTTCGAGAGTGTTCATACCCGAAATACTCCGAGTACGAACAGTATCCCGGAGTATCGAACCTCGAAATACTCCGAGTACACGAAGTACCTGAAGTATTATATCTCGAATACTTTTTACTTTACTCCGAGGTAATGGGAGTATCTGTGAATTTTTAAATGCTATAAACGCCAGTCACATACTCCCAGAACCTGGGAGGAATGACGGCCGAGTCTTTCAAATGATGCAAATATGTTCCTAGCGTATTTCACACTCCGAGTATACTCCGAGTATCGAGTACATTTCGTACTCCGAGTACTTAAGAGTATTAGAGTACTGGCGGCCTGAATACTCGGATTACTTGGAGTATAAGCAGTACGGAAGCCCCAAATACTCGGAGGACAAGAGTACCCGCAGTATCGGACCCCGAAATACTCTCGCATTGTGCCTACTTGAGAGCCTTGGCGTACGACATGAGATGGTCGGTGCGTTGTCGGCGCTGGAAACCAATGAGCCGTAGGAGGAATTTGTGGTGTGCCGTTCGGAGCTCAGCGAAGTGCTCCTGGCCAAGGGTCCACGTCACACACCCGTACAGCAGTGTCTCCATCACCTCGGCCTTTAGCATGCGCACCTTTAGAGTGAACGGGGCATCCTCCATATCGTACAGCTCCCGCTTGAACCGATTGCAGCATGCCCATGCGAGTCGGATGCGTCGTTTGATCTCTGGCATAATGTACGCGCTTGCGACGATGTACCGGTTATACTCGAGTGTACTAAATTATGGCAAATCGATGATTTAGACTCCAGCCAACAGGCGGATTGCTATGGTGTGAAAAAAATAAGTGCAGAGAGCGTGAGTTTGTTAAATTCGACGGGGGGGGGGTCGACGAGGGGAGAAAGTGTTGAAACATCCCCCCGCGGTGAGAATGGAGGCACGGACGGTACGTATCGTAGTGGGGACGGGACTGGGGGGGGGGGGGGGCCCATGGGGTCCCGGGTTAGAGATTTTTCCCGGGGGGGGGGGGGGGGGGGGGGGGGGGGGGGGCGCTATGTGATCCGGGATTAGAGATTTTACCGGTGTAGGGGGCGGGCAAGAGTTTTGGACGAGGATGATATTAAATGGGATGGAGAACATATTAAGAAGTGTGTAGAAGTAAGTTCAGCACGAATCTGAGCACATCGGTGAAGGTTCGCAACTTCGGCTAGGCATTCATCCCACAAGATCCAAACATTGGTCAACAAAAAAAGTGGTCTCCTCGGGTTATTGCTCTTTGCTCGACTTGCGTTTCATACGTACCTAACCTGTGGTCCAAGATATCAATACCCAATTCACCACCTATCTATACGATACGTGTGTATGTATACGTAGGCCCACGTATACTGGGACGATAAGAAAACATGACTATTAATACTCGTATTAATAAGAAAATGGGATCAGAGGCGAGCGCTACAGCAAGCAGTAGACTACATCCTATGATAATAGCGAATTAAAGCTCAAGTTTCCCCAAGGATGGCTTCACGATAACTATCATAGGGCTTGCACAAATTAGGCGTTTCTTGTGGGCGGGCACATACAGACATACATACATGCTCCTGCTGTACCTCTAAAACATTGTCTGGAGACAAGGACGGAGGCTCTGTCTGGGTTTCAAAAGCGAAAACGACCACAGAGTGCCTGCTCAGGAACACGAAACACCCAGCAGACTTCGACCAGAAATCAAGAAATGTGAGAGGCTTTTCAATTTGGATTGTTTGGAGAACAACCTCCCGAGCTTGAGTGTTGAGCTTGGCTGAGCTGTTGTTGTTTCGTTTGAAGTGCTTGGTGGTCAGGATACGCGAGCTCGGGCATGAGGCGGTACATGCAAGAACTACATTATTAATAGTTTGAGAATCGAGCGTTGATATTGTTGTCGCTCGTCTGTATCGCCAAACATCTCGTCAGTACGTGACAGGACAGCCGCTGATGATGCTGCTCTAACCCTGGCGGTGTGATAGACCCTGGAAAAACAAGATATTGTAATACCTGGCACGAGGTATAATATACGTACTACGTATGATACAGATGATTCTTCAGCAGCAGTGCACTGTTGTATGCCTCCCTTGCCTGTTTCTTTTTTCGCTTTCCTCTTTTCCTTTTTCCCCTTCTTGTATTTCATTTTCTTATTATTTCTTTCTATTTTGTTTTATTTTTCTCTCTATGATACGTAGGTCGTACCTCTTTCGCTCCTTGTTTCGTTTTGCTTATCTCGAACGCGCGTGCGTGTAGATGGCATCTCTGTTGATGGACTTTGCTTTTGTTTGTTTAGTCCTTGTTTTTGTGTTTTTGCTTTGCTTTGGGGGTCGGCGCTTTCCTCTTTATGGAATTTTGTCCTTTTCCCCTTGTTCCTCCTTCCATTCGTCTTTCCTTTCTTGTCTCCATTTGTTCTCTCTTTCCTTTTTCTTATGGATCAATTTCACTTTCTCTTGGTGGAGGTGTACGATGTGCCACCGCAGTTGTGATGTATCTTTACACTGCATTGTACCTTGAATTGTTTTATGTGTATTATTATCCCTGAGGCACTCTTCCAGCCCAGCGTGTTTTTGGAGCCTGTCCTTTGACCACGCGGACTATCCTTTCGCGATCAGTTAATATTAGAGCAACAACAGCAAGAAGACAAAAAAAAACACAGAGTACACCTCGACTACACCTCACAAGAACACTACGTATGGATAGATGTGAATGTCAACGTATACGTATAGTTGTTGTTGTTGTTGTCTTCACATTAAAAACCGTGCCGGTCTCTCTATCCAGTACCTCCATCTGTCCGTACTAATCCAACACTTGACACGGTCGATTCCCGTGGTCACAGGCTAACTTACCCAAAAAAGGTATACTGAAATAAAAGTGGAACCCGAAGGGTCCGCAAAGCGATCAAAGCCAGTCAAAAACAGATAGTCTGGAGCCCTCCGCTCCCCTCTACACGCTATGTGAAGGTAAAAATAAAAATGGAAAAGTCAACATCACCAATCGGGGGTACACGCCCCCTGATTCTATCTTGGTGCCCCTATAATGCCGGGGTGTTCCGTGCCGGGTTCACACCGGTCAGGCAAACAAATCGAGTCCTCCACCCCGATTATAAACGCAGACATGATACGGGGGAAGGGAACTATGGTCCCGTGTGACTGATGTACCCCCGGCCTGCGAGCAGTGTAACTGCAAAAGGTCAAAAGCAACGAAGGGAAAAAGACGAAGACAAAGACAAAGAGACAAGTCAAAAGTACAAGCAAACACTCACACAGACAAGACCGCAGAGACAACACATTGACACGTCATCCCGAGGGGGTGGTGCAATGGTGCGGCGGTGGGGGGGAGGGGGAAAAATAACAAAACAAACAAACAAACAAACAAACAGTCCAGGACAGTCAATCCGGCACATATCGCGCCACTCGGTCCGCCATTTCTCGCTTGTTTCCTTCCCTCGCCGATTCGCCCTTCTTCCGCACCCCTCCCGTCCCGTTGGTTCTTGGTGTCTCTTTGCTATATGCATCAGAGAAAAATGGAACGAGTTGCTACCGAAACCAATCCGGACTCTCTTTGTTGTTGATGTTGTTGTTGGTGGTGGTGGTGGTGTTATCGATGTCATAGTTGTCGTGGTCGTTGGTGTTGTTGTTTGTGCTGTTGCGTCGTATACAAGCATAACTTTAAACCATAATATTCGTAAGACACGGCATGTCTCACCTCGTCGCACATACCGTATATGTTGTATCATGCGTACGGCAGCTGCAGTAGTAGTATATAGTATACAGTATATGCCACTTGTATTGAGCAATTACAAATAATATTGAAAGTACACACATATATTACAAGTACAGCACACAGTTCAGTAGAGCATCACCAAAAAAATAACGGATGTCACAAAACGTTCGCTGGTTCCCTCACAGGTCGTTTGGGGTATTGGTATGACGTTCCCGAAAAAGGTGCGGAAATGTAATTACGACAGCGCGAGGAGTAATGGTTGGATTTTCCAGGTGCACGGTTGCTCGGCGCACTGCCTTGCTCACGCAGAGCGGTGGGTGGAGAGTCAAGGCGCCACGAGGCGATGAAAACAGAGATAACCAAGCTATTTAGTATCCTTAAGTTAACGTAGAGCAAGGGGGTCGCGTACCGTCTAAACTATTTGACCCTCTACAGCAAGCCACTCTCATATTTGTATGCAACCTGTCCGGGGGTATATAATTCCGTGGCAATCTCCGTAGATCAATTGCAATCACACAACTCAAGCAATTGGACTTAACGACAATCATACATATCAGACACTTGCACGGCTACGACCAACGGCTATGTCCGACAGCCCCCCTAGAGGTATACCCGAGTAGATACCCGAGTACGTACCTTACTTAACCTTAGGTACGCTAGGTACGGGCCTCGATACCACTCTACTAAAAACATTAGATATGTCTATGCGAAGTGCAATCGCTCGATTATGTACTGCAAATAATAACACAACTAACTATGACAGAATATCGTTGCACTTCCTCTAGCCCCCGTCACGTCGCATAATGCACAATGCCGTGTACTATGCCCATCTGCAGTTTCACGCATTTCTGTAACACCCGCCAACACTGACCTGGCGTGTCTCTCCGCTCGTGTGTATCGTTTGCAACAGCATGCGTCTTCACAATGCGGCCGCGATGTTGATCTTGACAGTGTTTACGATGCCAGGGCCCTTCGTCTCACCAGCAGAGTCAGCCCCATGTGCTGCAGGAACAACTGCGATGGAAGTGCGCTCGGCGATAGACCTTCAGATTTTGACAGACGCGCTACACTGCACCGGCGAGGCAACCTTCGACGTAACCTGGATCGGCAGGCTGCAGCTACTGCAAACAATCGAGCTGTCCGGCAGTAAAAGCCTTAGCGTGACCGGATCAAGCATTTCTCTCGCTGGTCTCCCGAGTTCTGTCATCGATGCTGCCAGCACCAACGGTATTTTCTCGGTCTCTGGTGCCTCGGTTCTCAGTCTCCACAACATGGTTTTGAATGGGGGGGGTTCAGAGCGGGGGGGGGCCGTCGAGGCGCGTTCTTCCAGCTTCGTGTATCTGGTGGGGTGTTCGTTGACCAACAACAACGCTTCTGTCGGAGGTGAGCCAAGGAAGGAGTAGTAAAATGATCTGTACAGCTGTTACATACTCTGCTGGTGAGGGTTTGAGAGGGTCGTGTCTCGAGATTGGTGGACGTCATTCCGGCCCGAGCTTGTCTCGGGCGGCAATGGCAAGGTATACATTGGTTTTCTTATGCCCGCGCCAAGCTGGCTGATCTTGGTGAGATCCATGCGTATCCATTGTGATGTTCAGTCACTACGCACTGATACGAGTATATGAGTATCTTAGTCTAAATATTCGGGTAGTTGCAATATGCGGATAGATTACGAGTTTGTCTTACTCGTAGTGCGCTCTGTTGTATGCCCAGAGCATCTTCATCAGGAACGATGCTGAGACCGTTGCTAGAAAGTTACTACCTATAACGTTGTAGAGAGATCATTGCAGGGAACGGTACACACTACGGTATAATGTAACTGTCCATAGCATGGGTATTGCACCGAGATGATCAGGTGCAGGCATCGCCCACCTCGATCACTCTACTCTACTCTACTCTACTCTACTCCTCTTCTTCATTTTCCATTGATCTTCCTGAGGTCAATCCTCTTTCCAACATGGCCAAATAAGCGCTTTTCCAAACCATGACTTTTATTCTTCTTCACAAGTGATCTTCACAGACACTTCGGTGCCACCTCTGCCATCTCTTTCCACAGAGACAGAGCCTCGACACACGCGTCATTCTTTCATATAAGCCAAACTATTATCTTTAAACCGATAGCTCTCATACCTTGGCCCTCAACGTACACTCAGTATGAACCATGTGTTGCACATGTGATATCACTTGTTTTAATCGTAGGGGGTTCTGTTTCAGCGTTGAACCTCGTTTTAGACGGCGGAAGAGAGTGGTTGAGTGGTACTTTCGAGGGCCCTTGTTTCTAGATACGAACGGCGTTATGCGCAGCGAAAACACACTACACCGTGCTTGTGACGCATTGTATTTACCGGTTGGTTGTCCACGATGACTTTAATGGCGTACGAACGTTTACCCGGGTTAGTGACGATCCAGCGCTCTTGTGTCTATTATGCGCGACCATGAGCCTTGTATGTACTTGCATGCGCGTCCGTGAATCTAAACAGGAGATTCATGGAAATGTCTGCCAGGTTGCTTCGCATGTATAGTTGCAAACGCCTGCATGTACGTGCATACCATCACATACATCACTAGAAATGCGCATTATTGATTGATGATCGTAAGAGACATTTTCCTACTGTCCCGTGCCACCTGTAGGGGAAAGTTGAAGCTTGTGCCAGACCACACAATGTTCCCCTGATTACGCGCAATTCCGTCGTTTGTTTTCGCTTCAGAAATCATAGGCAGACCGTTTAATATGCGTGAAGACAGGTTGGTGATATAGAACGTTATAAGCGGGACGTCTAAGCCGGCCGAACGAACGTCTCCATTTTTTGTTTTTTGTGTGTTTACGCAGTCCACCCGTTCGCCGCTCACGCAGTTGACGACCAGTTTGAACGCCCACCCATGCCGATTTTCTGGCGAGGGCTACCCTATACTTATTGCCGTTCTTGAAATAGTTTGAAACGCGCTCTTCTGCTTTCATCGCTTACATAGTGCCCGTCCCTCTGTGCCCGCAACAGGTTATGCGTATGAAACATACCTCCAGCCGTGAAGTGCATACGTTCGTATGCGATCACACGAGATGCCCGTGGTACACATTTCACCCGGAGTTTACACGCACCTTGTTCGAGAACCCGCCCGTTTCCGAAAAAGTTGGGGCCGTCTCTCTCAAATTAGCACACGCGTCTGAATGGTCTGCCTGCATTAAACGCAGCGTTGGTTTAGGCTGTTCTTCGGCTTGCACGACTCGACAGAGTTGTGCTGTCGGGCGTGTGATGCGATGCGTAAAAATTCGAAGAACACTTTTCGTTATTCAGCGGGACCACAGACTAGACGGAGGGGCACACTGGTTTCTGTTTGCGCGTTACCCTGTAGAAACAAGTCAATCGCGATGCCTCTCAATATACTATACACCATTCATCGCTTACAACCATCACCGCTTCTAAACTTACAAAGACGCATTCTTCTCTCGACTGTGCCACCTTTTGTTCTGTTCCTGCTAGGTGCTATATCTGCCCACTTTTCGGAGGTTCATATCGACGGCCAGACGTCGTTTTTTTATAATACGGCCGAGCAATATGGAGGTGAGACACTCAAAACATACCCCATATACTCTACTACTCGTAGTCAATCCCGACGGTTGTTAGACACCATTGTGTCTCAGGTTTCTTGTTGGTGTACAATTATCCAAAATAGACTGCTTGGTCCTCAATTGCTCGGGTGTTTTTTGCAAATATAATCAACGCAACTGGGCCTTGCGTTTTCGCTGTGTGTTCTAGGCGTATGCACTCGAGTAAAGTGCATTAAATGCAGACAATAATATACCTCACGGAGTTTAGCGTGCTCGTTCTTTGTAAACTATATATCGACAATATGAACATTTGTTTTTGGTACACATAAATCGTGTGGCCTTGATTTAGTATATCCATACTAACATGCCATACACGTGTCAATATGGCGTTCGTTATACCAGTTGAAAAAAATGCAAAACCAATACGCAACACACATGCTTGACCAAGCGTCAAGAACCGAAATACCAGGTAAGCAATAAACCAAGAAACCACTAATTTCGTTGCTTACCAACACTACACAGAGAAGGCGGTAAGATGCACCTGTTAGATCTCTGTGCCTTAGGCCAAACACCCCTAGTTGACTAGTTGATTGGTACTATAAGAGAAATACAAACAAATCCCCGACGACATGGGCGTGTTACGAATTCTAATACTGTGCCCAGGCTTACAAGCACTTCCACGTTCAGCGACGCATGCCTCCATATTGAGCCTGGAAACAAAGCTCGCCGCCCAGTCTGTATGGTTCAAAATATCGAATTTGGTTGTTTTTCGTGGATGCCCTTGGCACGTTTCTGTCCTCGCCCCTTTACCCCAACACGCATGTATGTACACTATCATCAGGTGCAATTTACGCGAACGAGTCGGAGATACACCTTTATGGTCGAACCTCATTCACATTAAATTCAGCCAATGACGACGGAGGTGAGAATTGACACTTACTGTAGCCGGTATACTTGATCAGGTACATAGCGTATGAGTGTCGGTGTATTTACATGTGCTCTTGATATGAAACGGATTTATTTCACGCCGACATCCAGCACATCCAGCCAGTGTCTGCGGTGATTCTTCATACTATGGATATACGAGCCTTGGCGTTAAACTATTGGAGTGTAATTGTTGCGTTTCTTTTCCTATTTGCAGCTTGTTCTAATCACACTATCCACATAGATGGTAGACAATAGATCGTACGGTACAGCCGCCGAATACTAATAATCTAGGCTTACTGTAGTTTATTTATTTTTGTGACGGGTTCACGTTCGTTTGTTTTTACGAGATGCTTGTTAGATTTAGTTGTGGAAATGGGTTCATCATCTCTGCAATCCTGCACACTAGTACCGTGGTAGCGTTACCACTGCTGCGCCAATTGACGGCTTCACTGGATCATTCGTTTCATTCCGTTTGACGCTGAAATATAATACATGAATACTAAACAGTCGCACGTGCAGCCGTACGGATCGTACAATATTGGACCACGGTAGGCAATTATCTTCCACGACTTGAAGTAGTTCGTGCGACGCGGAGGCAGGTAGCGTCGAATTCTGCTACTGAAATACGTTATTTTAACTAGGAGAGGGGTATGCCTATTTGTTTTGGTACATACAGTCCTAAGCGGAGTTTTGCTCTACCATTCCCAGTGTAGATATCTTAATTATCGTTCAGGCGGGAGGCAGTAGGTACACGCTCGTGTTTCGTTCAATTTATCTCCAAACGATATGCAAATGATGGATCGAAACTTGAGATATTTTCACGCGATCTAGGCACGTGGTACGGCAGAGGTGCATCGAAGCATTTTACATATTCGCTTTGTTAACGCTAATATGGCTTTGGCATCAACAAACGTTGATAATACTTTGTACACTAAACCCGATAGGACTTCCCAAAATAGAGTAATGAAACGGTAAACATGTGAAAGCGCCCCATTTTAATTTTCAACGGTAACGCATGCGTTGTCGGGGAGTTTCTTAGTGAAGAAGCGCTGGCAGTCAGATACGTTTAGTCGCAGAGCTACAACCGCTGTCGGGGAACGCATCTCTATTTCGTGTCTTGAGTGGCACGCCACCTTGTGAAAGACTCGATTACAGTAGGCCCACTTGACTTTGTTTGTCACCCCCTGAAAGGTGCCGTGTTCGCTAGGCAAACGACCATGCACATCAACGGCGTTTCTTCGTTCGCGAACAACTCAGCGGGAGGGTCTGGAGGTGAGACTTGTAGTGCCGTATAATACTTCGAAGTCGTCCATACTGGTGCTACGACCGGTGTAGCACCTCCCTAACGAGCCATACTCAACTGGTAGGTGTTTGAAGTGAAAAACCCCCAATATCGTCGGAACATCTGTTATGTTTGTTCGCAAACATACTTCGTGTTACACCTTAAAGATTAATGAGCCACGGGAAGGCGCGGCGGGATTCACTTTTATCTCGAACAATACTTTTGTTTTTTGTTTGAAACAAGGAACCACCTCAGGTCAGGGGGCTCCCGAATGCTTTTCGTGTGGAGTACATTCTACCTCAGAAACTGTATGACACGAGTAGGTGTGCTTCGTGTGTGTTTTTTGTTTGAACCTGAATGCATGAGCAGACCTTTGCTGTGGTGCAAGGGTATGAGGCGGGGATGAACGCGACTGCATTGAACCGTACCACATGTGCGCAACATCGAATTATGTGTACAACGCGCTTCGCTTTCATCCTTCCTATATGTGCACGCCATGTACAATCGTTCTTGCAAGTTTGTTTTTCGAAGGGCAAAGAGACAGTCGTTCGGCACACCTTACGAGAAACACACTTATCACGATTCAACGGAAATACGTTTGGTACACTTACATGTCTTGACACAACCAAACGGGAATACTCGTTACCTGACGCAACAACCGACTCGGCCAAACGTGCAAGCTACGCGCCACGCACGAACCCATATGCTAGATATTTAACGAGTACGACCTCAAAGTTCGGTCTGCAGCCAACAACTTACCCGTTGTCGATCTCCAGTGGTGACAAATGTGGCAGAGGCCTTTCTGTGCAACCTCTACCTACCGTAGCACGGTTCGCACCACGCACGTTGCGTACGTCACGCCCGTGCTTCCCAAAGGTGGCATTCATCGACAGCAGTAGCGGTTCCTCCTCGCTCTGGAACGGCCGTTTTGCCAGACATCGTTTCCTCTACAACGCGTCGTATAAGGCTTTCACCCTCTATCAATGGATGAAACCCAACGCTCGCCGCTGGCCTGCCAGACGTTTGAAGGCGGTGGTCTAGTTTCGGCGTTGCTGTTATGCAAAGGCTTTTAAATGAAAGTTCAAGCCCCTTGTACATTTGATAGTAATCAACACGACGGATGGCCCGTCAAGTGTCGAGGTCGACGTTTTACGTTCTGGTGTTGGTTGGTAATATTTTTCTGATTCGAATACGGTTTATTCATCGTAACACACAAAGCCAACGAGCTGACCTGGGTATGTGTCTACAGCACCGATAGGAAACACGGAGATAGTTGAGGTCGTGTTAGTGATGGGTACTTCGCTACAGCGGTAGTCAGTGGCCTACTGTGAAGAATGTGCCGTGGTATAAGATGGACGGGATGCAGGAATTGCCGTTGCTGGCTAGGAAGCAAGATTTTCTCCCGTATAAGAGGCATTTTTGTTCGATGTGAATAAACCTCTCACGATGGAGACTAAACGGCTATAAACTGGTAAACCAGAAGATTGATGAAACGAGAGGAGAATATAAGACAGGGAAGGAGAGTGACCGAGGGAAGGAGCGAGAGTTTGCTATCGCAGTTCCTCGGGCTCTCTCTCTCTAGTAGCACGCTAGTCGGGTTGTTACGATACTATTCCCGCTAAAAGCCCGTTAATCGGACAGTTATTGTACTCCAAGTCTACGGGTTTTCCGCCTTTATGAACGTTCTGATTCTCAGAACATCCCTGTGGGCTTACGAACCCTCGATTCAATTACCTATGATGTTTAGCTTTTCCCGAATACCCGTCTTATCATACCCAAGGGGAAAAACTAATCTTGTGGGATTCTAAAAGGCTAAGTCTACGGGTTGTCCGTCTTTAGGAATGTTCTCAGAACATCCCTATGGGCTTACAACGCCTCGGATATATTTTCCTATCTGCCCCACAAAGAGAACTTCAGAACACGAGAGCCATCTTTATGGTGCCACAAGGTCCACGTGTACTACTATATCTCAACAATTCTATAGCCCTAGGTCACCACACCACGCTACCGAGTCGCCTTTGTCAGTGCTCAGTAGAATGTAGTGCTACTGAAGCATGAACACTTGTAATTATTCGGTCCATCCATAAGTGGGTACGTAAACGAGAAACGCGGCGATACATACCTGGTGTACGTTTAGAGGCATTCCACGATAGTATGGAGGGCATCTGAAGCTGTTCGATCTCATTTTGTTGAGGATACGCACCCTTCTAGATAACTGTATGTAGTGCCTTAAACGTCGGGAAGAGTAGCGCTCTAGAGAAGAGTACGTAGTAGGTGAAACGTCTGGAAGCGTAACGTTTTTCACGTTGCTAGGTAGCTTAGGTCTGTTTCGCTGGCCTCTCCCCTAAGGGCTACTCTCCTTGCTTCCTTCTATTCATTTGTCCGACAGCCCCATTTCAACATCATCAACGGTTGTCTTATGCGCGCAGCTCGCAACCGGACTGGCCTAACAGCACGACAAAGTCGTAATCTCTACTAGCATCATAGTCGATCATATTCCATCGTAAACAATGTTCTGTCCTTCGACATCGTGCTGTCAAACTCCTACTTACTTCTGATGCGCTGCCAGACTTGCCAGTTGAACGTTATGACGTCCAATACCATCAACTGGTTAGCATGTGCCTCGATGACCTTCGCTGCTGCGCTTGCTCGCCTCAACTTTCCGAACGATGTGTAACGAAAAAATCGACGAAGATAAGGGAGCCGTTGTCTTCCACTACAGGGAGGGTGGTTGAGCCAAACCCTGTTTCCCTCCTAGATACGTGCGCTTATACTTGCGATCCGAACATGTGCAGCACGAGCTTCGACGTTAATTACCCAGAAGAACGGAGGTAAAACCATGTGGATTAATAAAGAAAATCTGCGCTCGACGTCGAGCTTCCTGCTGTGCCCACTTGCAAATTGACGTCGATGCACACTACCGCTTTAATGTTCTACTCGAAACCTTCCCTTTCCGTGATAGGTGCTATCCATGCAGAATTCACGCGAATGGAAATCTCCGGCAACACGTCTTTCGAGAGCAACACGGCCCAAGTAGACGCAGGTGAGACGGCACGTGCTACGAATGCGGGCAAAACAATGGTTGTGACTGAATATCAGAGTAGGCTAACACACTCCTCAACTCAAGAAATGTCCAACTATTGTATCGCTGAAAGGCCAGTGTGTTGGTAATCGATACCTAGGGCATGGTGTTGTCCATCGAGTTGCACTCTCATGTTTTCTCAAGCATTGGGCTTCGGGATGGTAGCTACTGTAGTATCATCCCCGAATCATGCCGTGATCACTGGTGCGTCGTCAATGACCCCGTGTATAGTGTCGACTGCAAGTGGAAAGGGGGCTTCGGTGCCAAAAATATTATACGCATGGTACGGTAGTTGTTCATCCAAACCTATTTTTGAAGCTCCTTACGTGGGGTGCTGCATGGATCACTCAATTTATGCTATTGAGATACAATACGCAATCAACCCAAAATTTGGAATACAACGGATCGTTAGAGCGGATGGCCCACCTGTTATTAATTTCCCAGGTGAGAAGGTCCATCAGACACAACCGTTGTTTAGACCTGAATGTGTTAACTTTGTCTTAGCACTCGTTTTTCTATTCGTTTTTCTCCACATCCAATCCGACTTGGTTGAGTCGGTTGAAAACATTAATTTGACGCGAGTGTGCGAGGGAAGGAATGGGTCAAGAGGTTGTCGCGATATGACATGCGAGGCACGAACCGTAGTGGCGACGGGGGAGAAGAGTATTCGTATGTGACTTCGGATCAGATGTACGGCTAGGAGAGACCGAGACAAAAAAGGCGAACAAATAGTACGATATTTCGTTTTTGACAAATAGAACACAACCTACTGTAAAACCAAACGCACCCATAGTGGTAGCGGCTGACACGTTTAAGGAGAAAACTCCTGTCCAGCTCATATTTACCGTCAGCATTCCAGGGGTCAGTGTGGCGCTGACTGTAACATACCACACAATAGTGTGAACGTTCCGATGCAACTGCCACTCGCTGTTGTTGTGTCTTTGGCGCTGAAAACGCCGACCAATTGAACGGAACGCGTGGGATGACGTGCCTGGGTGTGCCGCACGCAGCTATCAATCACTCTCGGATCAACATGCAACCGACACAAAACCTCTGTGTTTGTCTTTCCGTACGCGCTTAAAACACCACAGACCGTTATCAGGCTTTGGGAGCCGTGTGAAGCAACCTGAAAAACGACACATGCGGCGATGTCAAACCCGGATTGTACGAGCTCACCGTGCACTACCCTACGTTGCAATTTGTGTCTTACAAGTCGGACGCTTTGGTAGCAAATAAGTAGAAGTCGGACACTTCGGTAGGAAAAAAGTAAAAGTCGGACACTTCGGTAGCAAATAAGTACAAGTCGGACACTTCGTTAGCAAATAAGTACAAGTCGGACACTTTGGTTACTGCAAGTTGCTCTTAGTTTGAAAGCCGGACACATCTCCTGCGCCTGGCAGCCGGGGCTGCGTCTTGTGGGCCAAAACTCGATTAACAACATCTTTAGACAATTGTTCACCAGATGCAAGTCCCAACAAAGGTTTTCACCGTTAGAAGCTTTCCGACCAAAACTAAATGAGTTGTATTGCAGTGCCATCCGTATTATGTATTGTACGTGCTGTAACTGTACATACATATATGCCCTACTCAGAACGCACCATTGACGGGAGCAGACGCCACCATTGCTCTCCTTAAGGACCGAAGCGGTAATCGCCGTAGTTTGTTTGTTTTTCGTTGTGCAGTAGTACGGTGTGTCGTTGCAGCCTGGCGTGTTTGGCGTTTTATTTAGGGTAACAGACTCAGCACACCATTGCTGGCGACGTGTTTGGGCAAATGAATGGCCGGAACCCTAACCCTTAGACAACTATGAATACAGAGCACAAAACAAACGATGTGGGATCCGATCAAGCGTTCACGAAAAGTGTGCATCAGGACAATTATCAACGTGGTGTGCCCGTGTCGTGTACATTTAGGGCCAAGAATGGCATTGATTTAGACGCAATAAACAATATTGAACAATGATTCGTGCTCGCTGGTGGTCGGCAACTAGGAAACCAAACTTTACAAAACGCACCACTCCTCGATGGGGAGAAAAGTGCTATGTACGTGAAGAAGAGGACACTATTCGGATCACAGCATTCCCAAACTCTAAAAACCAGCCCTGCCACCGAGCTTCTGTGCAGCCAGCGCTCGCTGGTTAGACGTGCAAGACTCGGCCAAAAGCTCAGACCAAGAGGGTAAACTCGGATGCGCGAGCTTGCACAGACCGCGCGTTTCGTGTAGCCCTTTGAGTTTGGCGGCCGGCAGCACGACATGGCTGCCACTCCGGCGCACGTGAGGGTAAAATCGAAGTCTTTGACTTTGCTAGCTCCTGCTGTATGATACCTAGGTATTGGCTATGACAGCAAAACCTTATGACAGTAAAACCATTACTGCTATAGCCCGTAGACCCGGTATCTGGTACCGCGTACTGATGCATACCGGAGCACACAACCAAAGCTGCGGCCAGGTGTTGTTTTTCCAGGATGTACCTCGCCTACACCGTTAGGCGGACCGCGCTGCATTATAGCAGCGTCCCCCTCAACCTGGCTGACGTGCAAGTTGCCGCTGCTGAAGCGTGCTGCCCGTGTTGAGCCTAGTGCCCAACGGTGCATTCAGAACCCGCCTGACATTCTGCACGCTGCCGTATTACATAGCTAACACTATTTCCATAAATTCATAGGCCACTTTGTGTTCATAGTTTAATTATACCGTCCTTATGTTTCCGGTCAGAGCGGTATCGTAGACATTGTTGCCGGGAAATATTCCCGACAATAGTTAGTGGTGATGTATTCGCATCTGAAAGCTCGGGATGACTCGATTCCCGCTATATCAATGCACGACAACAGACGCGCCTGGCTGCCTCAATGGCACCGGGTGAGATGACAATCGATAGGCGTGCGAGGGGTGCGCCTGCAATTTTATGGCATTCCACACTTGACTATCTTGATTATGGTTTGGGATATATATACACCACCTAAAAACGGATTAAAAAAGAACCGTTTGCATAACCTTGACGTAATAATGAGAAATCTCATGGCCCTTGTCTTTATAGCCATTTTGTTTCAGTCATCAAACGTAACGATACTGGGTAATTCCTCGGCGGAGAAGCCTCTGTCTACTCAGAAACAAAGCTAAATAATGGTACCCATTTCAAAGCACGCGTCGTATTCTAGATCCTATCCGCCCGTGGAGAGGTGGTATTTAAAAACTGACGCGTGCTACGGTAGAGGTAACACGTTTCGGATGAATCGTTTTCTGAACGACCGGGCTCCTTAACCCAAATTCGTCGGACTTTCATTCTTGTGACGAAAAATGTTTGAGAGTATACTTCGGTCATGAGATTTCTCATCCGGCAGCACTTTTTATTTTCCTCCAAAATCATTTTTTCGGTGAGGGATGACGCTCCTTAAGTGAGGAGCTCAGAAAAAACATGGTGCACCTCTATCGTAGCATGCGTCAACTATAACAATGAAAGCTGTGAGATCGAGCGTATCGTCGAAACGTATGCAGGATATATATGTAGAGTATATATTTCCAATCCAGCAAATGTATAGGTTTGAGCTGACAGGGCTCGAAACCAGCAACACGTAGCTAGATTATTCAAATCGTGAGAAGCTCTGCCATGAACGACGTAGGTAATGAATTGTGCGGATCGGTGGTGCCTCCAATGCGCGGAACCGTGCGTGTTTCTTGCTGCGGGCAGGTGCCTTCTCCTTCAAGCATGCGCCACTTAAGGTCCTTGGAGACACCTACTACAACCACAACTTCGCCAGTGTATCAGGAGGTGAGAATACATAATATATACGTAAATAAGTAGTTTGCGTGATAAATCATCCGTCGTATCAACTGTAGGTCATATACGTTCAATACCACAGTAGGTCGTATCTGTATAAGGTTTAGTCGTTGTTTTTGGGTAACATCCAACGGAAAACAAAATACAAATATTTCGGTTGTGCTATGTGGTGGTTGGTGGGGATCTTGACCGGAATTATGATGTCGACATTCGGGACCGTTGGCGGAGGCAGTAGTGCGTGAGCATGGTAACCAGGAAGCCATCATACCGCAGTACTTCGGTCAAACTCCTTTACAAACGCGAGCTCTTGTTTGATCAGATGAAGCAATTTCTAATTGGTGTCGAAATATTCTTGGAGTCGCCGTAAAACAATTATGCACTCAACGCCATCCACTGTCCTAAACTTAAATATTCAAGGCCTATACTATGTGTTCGGTATACTATGAGCTATTTTATACCTGTGATTCGTTAACCATTCACGCATTTCACGGTTGTACTGTTAGTTCCTTCATATCGCATATCATATTTCACGTTCAAGGACTTAGCCTTTCTTGCTCTGCAACCTTATTACACGAATCTCTTAAAGTAAGGACTAGCCACCACATATCAGACAGCGGTTACTTTATACGTACCCAAAAGTATTATATTTACATTCGATACACACAATGGATTTTCCTCTATACACGTTTCACCAGTAGCCCCTTAAACTGCTACAACCTCCTATTCCACGGTGATAACCTCCTCTGTAACGTTAACAACCTCCCCTCTACCTTAGGCACGATGAAACTCTGATCTTGGAAACGTTTTTTGTTTTTTTTTGCAGGCCAACATCACGGCCAGTTGTCCCCTACGGAGTGGAACAGGATAATCGTGTTTAGTCTCAGTGTTCACTCTTTCTACTACCAACTACGCACGCCTCAAACTCATGGCGTGGACGTGCAATGCACGTGCACCTGACACCTTTCGGCCAACACAGTTTGCTACGAGTGTGGTCTAGATACCGACGTCTAGTACTGTTAGGCCAAACTATGTGGGGCTGGCTGGGAAACGGGTCATGGCATTGTTTATCCGGTTGAACCCTCATATATTCTTTGATTTCAGCATTAAGCTCCTATAAATAGAGTGATCAGCTTCTGGAACGTTTGGTGCTCTCGTACTGCAGCATGCCTCGCTTCTGCCCTACATGAACCCTTCATGGGATTTGTCATCTCGTGTTGGCGTACGATATCTGAAACTCTCGAGGTTGGGGAGAGGCAAGAGGATCCCTTCATGTCAGCACTGACTGAGTGGTCTAGCAGAAGTATAGTGCCAAATATTCAAAACATTGTATATATGGCGCTCGACTTACCCAATAGCCGACCTTGACAAATGGTGTAAGCTACCTTCGATACATAATATTTGCATCGGCTACCCGATACGTGCTCGCATCGGTAAAGCACGTGCTCGTGAGCATATTGTACAACACGCGTCGGACTCCAATAGACTGGGCTATTCGGAAATAGCTCCGCATCTGCCGCTGTGAATGACACATATTCGAGCCTGACCTAGTGCCCCCCGCGGAACAATGCGCACCCCCCCCCTACCGAATGATGACTCTTGGGGCGCTAACAATGCTTCACGGCGTCCCGCTACAGGCGTTTTCTCGTTCGACAATGCTTCGGTCGAGCTCAGCGGTACAAGTAATTTTCACCACAACTCTGCGGTTGTTGAGGATGCAGGTGAGACTGAGACCTGTTTGCGATAAATGTGACACATAACGCGTTTTGGCGTTTGTTTCATATTGTCAAAGCAAAAACAGATCACGTCGGAGTCTAACTGTTTCTGAGGTGCTCGTGGTTTCTTCGTGTTTCGATGTGGGCAAGGTAGCGCGTATGGTATAGGAGTCGTGTTCTTCTCAACTGCGGGCGTTATACTTTTATTTGAACGTGGACCGGCATAGACCAGACGCGTATCATCTGCACGGGAATTTCCACTTGTATAAACTCAGGGCGGCAAACGATATGCCATGCCAGGCTAACGTCCTTCTGATCCGAACACAGAACGCGTTATCGTTTTCAATAGATGTGGGGGAAGGTAGTCGAAACGGATTGCATAGAAGAATAGGCGCTCCTGAGCTGCAGATGTAGCAGTTTCTTTTGTTTAGACATGGGACAGCGAAAACAAACTGCACCTTCGACCAAGTGCGTATGAGCTGCACGTGTTATTCTCTTGTTCGGACGTGGAGAAGACACTTTTGGATTGGATTGGGGATTATTTCTTTCTAAGATACTCGTGTTCTTCTTTGGTTTTTCGTTGGGCAGGGAGAACAAGTGGTAAAATTTAGATTATGCCTTTATCGCACAGCGAGCATCCCTGCCAGCTGGATGGATACGCGGGATGACGAGGAATTCCAACCGCGTTACACAAACAAATATATAAATCTGTCTTGTTTACCTCGAACAAATTGAGTTCAAGGATTTGCCGTCAAAACCAATATATGTATGTGCAGAACCTCGAGCTGTTTTCCACGTACTTGATAGATCGGAGGCGAAAAACACCGAGCAAATTTGATTTCCTATCACCAGCGTCTGCGTGTTGTGCGTCTTAAAAATACATATCTCGGCCGGTAAACAGCCATCCGTACTACGTATACTATAGTGCAAAGCTGCGAGTGTATAACGGTAGAAACAACACTTCCCTGTCCTCGCATGCAGGGGTCATACATGCCGAAAACGGGGCGGAGATACACTGCTACGGCCAATCTTCGTTTGTCAACAATTCAGCGGGAAGGTATGGAGGTGAGACCGAGTGCGTCACGGGTACCGGGGTAGGGGCGTCAGTTATGCGTTCTTTACTTACGGGGGTTATACTATACCCTTCGGACAAAGAGTCCTACACGATTCCAAGTATTACTTCACAAACAAACGGTTGCGGTTCAGAAGTGAGTAACAGCCCCTCGGCTTGGTGTCTATCGAACCTAGGTACCAGTGCAGTTTGAACCTATTTATTTTGCGTTTCCCGAGATCCATCTCCATGGACGGATGGGTACTATATTTTCGCTGACGAAACAATCTCAGATCCAGGGTTGAATGACATACATATCTACTCGTTCGGAGTGGCCTAAACGAGGTATTGGAAATCATCATAGCCCCAGTAGCGAGGAGCGATAGGGACCGTTTGCTAGAAAGATGTCTGGAAATGGGCTTGGGCAATTTCAGGCGGAATATGTGTATCGTGCTTTAAAGTAAGCCGACCACCACACCATCGACACAACATCGACTATTACCAGCGCCCGACCGTCGCCCTTCGGCGTGCACGTGAATAACTGGCGATCGGTATTGTACCATTCGTGGTTGTCCAAATTCGGGACGTTTCGCTGAAAGCCCCCCGTACACGTATTTTAACAATTCCGATGGTTATCGTGTATTCGGCATTTCGTCCGGTGAGAAGCTCCGTTAGTAAACATAATAGACACACCCGTACATACTGAATTTAAGGGGGGAAATGTGAGTGTGTGTGACAATGGGTACCACATACCTACACATGAAGGAATGGCCCCTTTTCTGTTGTATCTTAATTTGATCGACGAACATATGTGGCACCGAGCTGCCCTAATGCTTTACCCAAGAAGAGTAAGGTCCTCTCGCGTATTTCCCTAAGAATGTCCATCTAAATGCCATCCATTGCCTTATAAAAAATGCACATTCAACCTACAGTACCTTATAAATAGTCCTTGCAATGAATATGTGCATTCTGTGCGTGTAAATAAAAGGTTAGACTATATCAAACTGGAAACATATATATATTAGCCGTGACGGTCAGGGCCAAGGGAATCGGATAGCGCCTTTTAACTTTTGGAATTTCCTTGGCTATAAAGTTGAGCACAAGTAGAGCAAGGAACCTTCGGTGATGTTTCACGTGTGTGTATTGTTCGTGAGGTGTAGTTAGACGTGTTGGTTACATTATGTGTGTTTGTTTGAGAATTTTACTTATTTATGGTTGGCATTGTTTGGTTTAACGCGTGGGGGGAACTGCCAAGTACAAACAGCACGAAATGGCGCAAATAGACTCGCAGAACACGGGAGCAGACAATGCTGCTCCTGCTGACCAGAAATTAATGGGCCAGACATATCGTGATTCTTCGTGATTATTGAGTTCTATTGGCATTAGGGAAGTTATCCAGCCCCTGGGACCGGCCGTGGCAGAGGCGGTGTGGCAGCGAGTGAGCCTTAATTGGTGGTTCGAAAAATAGACTGAAGTGATGTGGCAAAACAGCGAAAATCTGCGTGTTTGGGCAAAACCATGAAAAATATCGCAAACGTGATTGATGCTGAAACCATTACCATCCCAGGGTGGACAAAAACTCGACAAATTGTTCCTCATTCTGCATTTCAAACTGTAAAGTACTTCCACTGCAGGCTTTTGTATTAAAACGATATTCTAAAAGGGCTCTAACATTCGGTGTTAGTCTGTTGTTTCGGTCACGCCTCGAAAATCGTCAAAATCTGAATCAATGTCAGGGTGAAAAAATAGGATACCATTAATTATCCGTTATTCTCGTACCCGGTACGTTAGCATCTCACTTGCTTTACCCATTCATTTTCGTTTAGTTTGTTTTGTTTTTTCTCTGTTTCACAGTCTGTGACCACATAATTTGCATCTCTCTAGGATTACGAATCAGGTCAGGCACTGGGTGTACTGATGTGGTTGAGTAGAAATAACGGGTTTAATGTGAAGACAACACACACATGGGCAATGGCACCTGAGATATGTACTTCCCATTAAGAGACAAAAAACACTCTGAACGAGAATAAAATTCTCCACGACTGACCGCGAGGATATAGGTATTATAGGGATGCGTTTGTCGACCCGAAACCAACGCCCTCTCCACGCGGTACGTGCATCAACGTTCTGGTGAAATGGTCTGTCATTTCAGCTGCCCGGGCTATACGCACATATTCATTGTACCGCCGTGGTATCGAGCACGCACCACCTCATTTTCGTGTTTGGCATGTTCAAACGTTGATGCCCTTCATTATTCCTTATTAGGCGCCTTCCACGCCGCGGACTCCGAAATATTTTTCGACAACCGCACATTGTTCATGGACAACTCAGCGAGGCGCTCTGGAGGTAAGCCACACTATTGTAGTTATATCTTCGTCTGGCAAGAAATGTCCAGTTGAGATGGTAGAAAGGATCATATGTAGATAGCCTACAGTCCTTCCGGTAAGGGGGCAGCTACCCTCATGTTTGTTGCCGCCATTGAGCCACTCGGGCAAGGACGCATCCTACGGTAAAGTTGAGGGTGGTCACTTGAGGACCTATGTACCTCGCCCAAAACTTGACTTGAGACGAAAATAAAAGTGCTCCCCGATGAATAATCCCATGGTCTAAGTATACAATGAACAATGTTGCAACACGGGAATGGAAGTCGACGGCTGTGGGTTAAGGAGCCCGAGCACTCAGACAATATTCCAGTCAAAATGTGCTGCTTCTATCGCAGCACGAGTCCGAGAGGCTCCATACCTAACACAGAAATGGTGTTGAACGAAAAGTATGTCATTGTTAACACAGTTTAGCAAACAATCTCATGGCGGCCAATATCGTCAAAATGTTGGGAGGCACCACAACTTTAGACTTCGATACAACATAGGGCACTTGGTTGAGTGGCTATCGATCGCTGGAACAGAAGCCCCCAAAGCAAATCCCCTACCGCAGCCTTATGTTGCCGTTTACTTGGACTCATAGCGTGAACAGTTTCCTTAGACAAATTGCCCCATATTCTATTTGCTCTTACCGTCCCGCTGCGATCCCCTCGGACGTTCATAGTATATCAGCTCCAGAAAAATCCAATTTTCTGACACTAGGCTGGAAGCACCACCACCACCACGAAGGCAATAATAAGAGACGGTTTTGTCGGCCGAACTACAGCATATCTCTAGAATCGTTGGGACATCATTCGTGTTAAACATCGTGTTCTGCCCTATGCACTTGTGAGCCACGACATAGGTCGTGACAGTTGTCAGGTTTTCGTTGTTTTTTTCGGGCGATATGCATGGCACCTTAAGCCAGGAGCCTCGATCTTGTAAAACCACATACTCTATGTATATCACGTATCAAGTAACTAGCGTGGCGAAAGTGCCTAATGTTCCCTGGCTGGCCCTGCTTTCGCCTGCAGGAGCCGGTTCGACCAGAACCTCGGTCGTCACCTTCGCTGGCGAAACCAACTTCACGCACAACTATGCTGTATTGGACGGGGGTGAGAAATACGTAATGTAGCAACCTGCATCAACAGGCCTACGAGTTGGCGAACTAAATATTGTCAACCAGCTATATTCATAAATGATCATGTAGAAAGCGTGTTACGTTTGTCAAGGTCATCGGGAAGACCTGATTTACGGCCCACAGCCGCCGTGTTTGCGCTTGTACCCGTCGGGACCACTGTGAGTTGACCATACTGTACAGTGTTTTTTCCTATACTGTGACGCGCTTTACAATATAGGCATCCTGATTTAAGAAAAGGCTTCACAACTCTAACACCTTCAACCGAGGAACTGCACCCACAATCTCTGGAATACCCTTAGCCCTCTACGGCAATATTCGCTGTATACCTAGAGCATATAGATTGTTGGCTAGTTTGCACTTAAATATGTGTATCAAAAGTAAGTTTCGGGGTGCCGAGCCTCGGCACCCATGTTCGTGCACCGAATCGTAGCCTGCAAGCATGCGCCTCAATCATTCAAAAAAACAACGATGTCGTAACGAGTTGATGGTTTGGAGCTGATAGGTAAACGGCATACCATACACTATAATCAAGGTAACACAACCCCTCAAGCGAAAATTTAAGCTGATCTTCACACAGATTACTGTGCAAACGCCCGAGAGGTGTGCCATTGACAACATCTCGACGAGATCCTTCCACAGGCAATCGTTGAGTTTCGGGCGCATCAATTATGTTCGTGGAAACTAGATTCGAAGTTCAGCGCGGAGCATGTGTTACCTTACGCAATACCTGGTATACGGTAGGCTGGTGGGGTGTGATTATGTTCCACAGTGCATGGTATCTAGTATCGGTGCCGTTGTAATCGTAGTTGTGTACCTACGTTTGAACCCAGCAACGAAAACGGCCCATATACCCTTCGCTCGAAGCCTCGCCGGATGTTGTTCATCACACCGCCGTGTCCATGCGTTTGCTATGTATACAGTTCATGGCTCCTTTCTGTGTTTTACGGTACGGGTCGTGTTCGGGCGAGAATACGCATAAACGCCGAGTTCAAATCGTATTGCTATTCGTATTCCTACGCTCAAGTCTCCTGGCATTTTCTCTCAAGTTGTAATTGGTACGCATCGTCTTCTTACGAAAACATGAATTAGCCTGTAGTTCCGACCGTCTGTCTTGACATTCCATTTCCTCCAGTTGGCGAGATTTAACCCGTACAGTCTAGGACTTGAGGGGCGATCACCGTCGAAACACCTGACGGTTACGGCATTAGCCACACGCAGTTCGAAACACGGCTTTGCTCGAATGACTACCCCAACTGATGAATTACTTAGTCAACCATTTCTTTTTTTTTTGTTGGAGACTGCAGTGTAGCAGAATTCATTATGTCTCCCCAGTGCTTGTATGGGGTTGTTCACTGGGCTGCGCCATGTTTTGATGGAATATGACCAGGTACGATGAGGAATTATAGAGTATGTTGAGGTATGATGGCGTATGGCCAGGCACAGTGCATAGCTCCTCAAGTGAGACGCCCTAGCGAAATGAACGCGCTACATCTACCATAACAAGCGGCACGCCGATTTGATGAGGATATGACACATACTACTGCATCTATACCCGAGAAGCTCCATTCCTCAGGTCGCACTTATTTATACTTTTGGTGCAGCCAGAACCGGTCAGACATCGACTAGACTCCCCATGTGCTCACTCGCAGGCGTTCTTTTACTCATTGCTTCCTCTCGGGTGAATATTTCTGGCCTCACCTCCATTCTCGACAACTCGGCTGGAAACAATGGAGGTAAGGAGTTCATGATTTTACATATGTGTACTGCATTGTCAATAGCGTGCGGCGGGGTAGTACAGCGCTTTGTCAACAACCTATTTGTGAATGAAGGGCTACTCAATTGTACAAGGAGTACCCTATATCAGGTAGGGTGCCACATTTTGGGCAATCAATGCTCCTCGACTGAAGATCTACATACTTTTGTATGTACCGGCATACCCCTAACCGGGCAGAGCAATCGTCAGATTGAACATCGATTTTTCCAGAAAATTGATTTCTTGTGAGGCGAATAAGCCCTTGAGTACGAGCTGCAGAAACACTATTAATATGGAGCACCCACGAACCGTTGCACGGTGGATTCGTCAGATATAGCGGTTAGTTTGTTTTCGTTATTTTTCGTTGTGTACCTTGATACTACCCCAACTACCTACTGCTGTTCATCGAAGTTCACTTCGATTTTTCTCGAAGACAGTTCTTGGATGGGTTGGGTTAGGAGTAGTTCTCTTCAGGCAGCGCGTCTCAGCAAGTACGAGCACTGCTACGGTAGGGAGCGTCTCGAGGGTCTCCGCATATTAAGAACATGGACGAGTTTATCTTTTAGTCTCCATGTCCGTGGCGCGCCCTTGGAAGTGGGCTGTCGGTTCAAATTGCGCGACATTGAATTTCATGGTGGTAAATTCTTCTGTAGCTCCTTGACCATTCCCTTAAATACAGCCTGAGAGCTGTTTGTCAGCAGAGTCTTGCCTCAGATGCTGTTTGGTGCTTACGTGCATTACGTCCGTTAAGTGTTTCCCCTACGGTTCAAAAGGGCAATTCGTCACGTGTTGTGTACTAGCACAGTTTCTTCCGTTCGAACCCTCTAAAATAAAAGTTCGGGGCCACTTCAGTAGGGTACGTCTAACCCATATGTGAATGTATTCACCTTACCATTTACGCCATGCAATGCGTGAACCCCCCCCCCCCCCCAAGTACGGGATATTGAGCATGCGGAGGCATATCGTACGTAAACGGCAATATATTAACGCTTTTGAAATGTCCGAAATGCAATTTATCGCAAAAAACAATACACATGATAAATGATACCAGGTAAGTAAAGTCATTACCACAAAGGAAGGAAAAACAATCACGACGTTGCAGTGTTGACATACCGTGCATGAGCATCGCCCTACCACTTGCCTGTCTGTTAATCCCGCTTCACCTGGGTTGTGGCCTACAACTCCATCAGACACGGTGGTTGCACAGCATCTCACATGCAGCGGCAGCAATAATTTGTTTTTATTTATATGGCATTTACCGTAAGCAGTCCGGTTTGTGAACTGTGCTCGAGAGTGGTATCACCAAGTCGACGAAGTGCTGTACCAGGTAGGTAGAAGGAACACTTACTAAGGATATTTTTGCCAATGTCCGCAGGCGGCTTTTACACTAGCTCAGACACGGCGCTCTACATTGACGGGGAGACTTCGTTTACACGTAACACAGCGGGTGGCAATGGAGGTGAGGGAGGGAACCGAACCCCGTGAATAAAGTGTCATAATCGTCTATGAATAGACTCCAATGCTTACACCTGGCGTGGACCGGTGAAGAAGGAGGCATTTAGCGATGGAATAGTTTGGGTAGAACCGTTCGCGCAATCAATTTAGGACGACCCGGATCTTCACCAGAGGATTAGCTGCTTGGTTCCCCAGGTATTGAAACGAAGCGGGTAGGTCAACGTACGGCCGTATACGGTACCGACGTCCCAAATATCCCGCCGTTCAGAGGGGGGGAGTGTTATAAGGATTACCCTGAGCTGGGTAATCGATCGATCTTTTACCCCTATAGCTCAGCAGGTAATACCCTCACATGATGCAAACACAGCAATGCTCGCCCTCCCTTGCAGATACAAGGGTCCCGACACCTCCTGGAGACTATAACGAACAAGTTATACGTTTGTCGGTCTAAGGTCTGAGCATTTTAGAACTGGAGCTATGCCGTTTTCCGTAAGGAGTGCTGATATGGTGTTATTATACCAGAAATAGTATTGCTCTGTAAAAAAAACGAAAAATATATATATTTTCAACTCTCAAGTACTCTTGTTTCATCATGACCGAAGAGGCCCCTGCGAAATAAAAGTCGGGAAGCAAAAAGGGCCACAAAGTGTTACGATAACGTTTGTTTGGTGTAAAACACCTGAAAAATACACTAATCACAAGACCCCACCCCCCGCAAGTAGATTGTTTGCGCTGAAAACCCGTGCTTTCCACCCGTCGACAGCACACCCAGCAGTCAGCAGTGTCTGTGCCGATTCTTCACCCACAAAAAAAAGCACAAAAAAAAGCACAACCAAACTGAGAACAGCGCTCGATTGCATTTCTTCGAGGGCAATAACAATTATATATAATATATGCAAATGCAACACAAATTGTTTTCAAATCATAAATTATGAATTTACGAACTTACGAGTTACGAAAACATATGCGTATATGATAATGCACCTCCTCGCACATCACACATACGAGATACGAGATGCACCTCCTCGCACATCACACATACGAGGCAGACATCACAAACACCAAATACCACCAGACTCGCCACCACCACCGCCGAGTTCGACACCGGACCATTGACGCGTACCTTACGAGCGGGGACGGCCGACCAGTAGCCCCTCAACATCGTATCGCCACGAGTCCTATACTACCTGCAACAATCTGTTCCACAGCACAACAAACAGAGTCCCCAGAACAGCCATTGACCCGTCCCATCGCGTCGGGGAATAAGCATGTGCCGCCCCGTCGCGTCGCGTCGTGAACAACACGTCCCATTCTCTACAGGAAATAATATGTACGAGCAGCGTCCCGTCCCGCCGTGAAAAAAACAGTTATCGTCCCGTCTCGCCGTGGACAAATTTCGTTACCTCCCCGTCATGATCTCAGACAACTTATTGTACTGTTACATGTACCGTCCCATCCAGTCGAGAAAGCTTACACCCACCGTCCCGTCCCGTCGTGTCCACCCAACGGTATGTTTCATCATGTCACAGTCTTGGGCTTTAATTGTATTCACGCTTAACGGGTCAAAACAGTCCCGTCCCGTCCCATCTTGATTATTACCAACCGCGATACAGCTTGTAAGCCTTGAAAACTGGCGCTTTGCTCCCCCTTTCATCACAGAAACTCTGGTCTACCTTCAAGCATCGAGATCGGACAAAATAGTTCCCTACATTTCAAGTGCTATTCTTTGGCCGACAGCAAACACAAAGAATTGTGAGTGCCCCGATGTGCAGTACTTCGTAGATCTCCCGGGAAAATATTGGAGCATGCAGTCCTCAAGTGTCCGGAGCATATTAGCGCCCCGATGTTTGTCTATTTTGTGCGTCGTCGGTGGAATTGTGTTTGTTTTACGGAACGAGTTTTTCACTTCGTTTCACGGGCGTTTGTACGTTGTTGGTTGTTCGCTCGGTTCGGCTCTTCTTGCGTGGGTTGAATATTCTTTCGTCGGTGTACAGTTGTGTATTGGGTAGGACCGGCCCTCCCAGAAGAAACCTGAAATCGGGCTCAGGCGCTCAGGCTGGCTCTCTTATTCTGGGCGCTACTGCTGTAGTGAACGCGCGCTTTCTTACGTTACGCTCTTTACATTTACTCTCGGAAGAGACCTCCTTCTCCCTACGACATCGTAGTGGTGCACAATGAAGGGTGCCTTTTGCCCAGATTCGCCACAAGTAAGGGTCAATTTTCTTCAGGCTAAAGCACTGGACTGACCAGGCTTAAGAGCTTTATGCTCTGTTTTCAAGCTCTCAGCCTGACGCTTACTTTCTTGTGAGGGGGCCGGTACCGTACCTCTTCCGCCTGCGCCACCGTCCCTGCCTTGTGCCTGGAATATTCAATTTCCGAGGAGCGTCCGCGCCAGCGTCAAGTGTGATCGTATTATTACAGTACAGATCTCATACTTCAGATATTACGGGGAACCTATGGTAAATAGGGGACCTACGACACAGACAAAAACCTACATATTTCGTTTTTTTTACTACAGCAGCTGACAGCAGTAACAATATCTGGTCCTGTTTACTGCGGTCCTCCGTAATAGGACAAACACCAAAACCTGGGACGTACGTATACCTGTGCCATTTGAACCAAACACAGGCATACACTGAAACCAAGTAACTATCACACGCCAAGAACGGTGATGTTGGCCAGGATGAATCACAAACAAACATGAACAGCTTGCGCCTGGGCAGAGAGTGACCGTGCAGCCTCCCAAATCTGATTAAGTTCGTTTTCGTCAGGGTATAGGCACCACGAGCTCCACTCGGACCTGTGGAAGGGCACCGTACTTTGTGTTTTTCGCCACGGCGGGCTCGCCAAGAGTACGTACTGTGTTTGTGCCGCAGCACTAGCTATACATATATGATATATTTATAGGTTGGGTTGGCGTTGATTGAAAACGACGCTGTAAAACACGCCTCTCACTGCGTGAGCTAGACAACCAGGGTACCGTTTTTTTTGTTTTTTTTGGCGGTCACCAAAGCTGGCGGTCGAGTTAGATCATTTGTGCGGGGTGGAGAACCTTTGCCCCGCACAAGGGGAATGATCGTATCACGTAGTGTGTATATGGTAAGGCACCCGCGAGGCAGTCACATAGTGCTCCCATTTCTGTCTCAGGAAGTGGCCACACCAGAAATTAAATTAACTCATTGAAGCTGTCGTCCATATGCAAGTCCGCCTCAGAGGCGGTTCTAGCAGGATGCAGCCTACCCTCCATGCGACTCGCCCAATACTTCACCGCGCTTCGCGCTTGGTGCAAGCAATGTCTGCTTTGTTGGTGAAAACCCAACGTTTTTCGTTCCGGCATTGTAGGGATGCGAGGGTCTATGGTCATACCACTAAGGCTGTGCACGACATGAGTACACCCCACCCCCCCCCCCTCACCCCCCGTTGCCAGCTTTTTACCCTCGATCACCCTCGAGGAGCCAGCCGCTTGTTCCACTCGAAGCCATTTTTCCGTACCCAAAACTGAGTACCTGGTATCATACACCGCGGGGCGGCTACGATAAACTGCCGTCCGCGACTAAGGTGTTTTATCACCGTGACTATACGAAACGACAGCAGCAGCAGTACACATTGCAGATCGTGACTGAAGCACACATCGTACACTCCAGGCTGCTCCAGGTACAAAAATGTGAAACTAGCATACGCATGCACTTGACAATACTAACACGTACTCGTACATACAATACGTAATGTTTACGGTCGCCGGTGACTCGGTAGGTTGTCCTCGTGCCTACTGCACGTACGTACGTACTCGAATTGATTTCATGGGTACACTTCTCACCGAGTGCACGTATGGTCCGTTTATCCGGAATCTTTCAACTTTCCCCCCCAGCACCCAGGTGCAGTGTTTCCTTGGGGAGGACTGCGCGTTGTTCTCAAATCTGATTACATCTTCAAATAGCCGTATTGCCATCCCTCGTATATTCTTCTCCCTCTTTCGCTAAATTTTATTAATTATACCCCCCCCTACACACACTTCTCCCTCTTTCGCTAAATTAATTAATTATACCCCCCCCTACACACAGTATATCTGTCGTGTACCTTATTGTATTGCGCACGACAGGGAAACATGAAATACTACAGTAACTTGGCTCAGACTTGTCCAGCTGGTTTATTTGCGGTGCACAGGAACTCCTGGTCACTAAATACAGCATTTCCCTAAGAAAGTTCCTCGGGCGATGGGAGTTAGGATCTTCTCCCCCTTTCGTGAAATTAATTAATTAATTATCATCATAACACACATTATAGACTATATTATCTTCGCCCTTCCTTTCTCTCTTCTTATAGTGCCGGTTGGGTAGTGCCGGCTGCCCGCTATAGTGCCAGTGAAATCTCTTGGCACATATGGGATTAACCAGCTATTTGCCACTCTACGTCGAAAAAGCACGTATTATCTGTTCGCTTTCGTACGGGTGTCACAGTAGAGCCTGGTATCACTATTATAGGGGTCTGCTATAACCCCTATACGATATGATATATCCATAGTACTTTCGTAGGCATGTTTGGTTTGGCCGGAATGTGATAAATATATCATATCGTATCACATCGCTATATATAGGGTAGTCGTATACACAAACTCAAACGACAGCATCGAATTTGTTTCACCCATCCTTACCCAATCTATACTGGTATCGGACAGCACGGAAGAAAAAACACCCCGGCGGTAATATTTCGGTATTGTTTTTTTAAACTACGTAGTATCACCGGATATGCTGTTGTGTGTGTTGGGGGGTGTTATCCAATGCATGCTCTGTGATGAGCCACATGCACGAGAGCTCCGCAGCTAGGGGGTGTGGTAGTGGGAGGGGGAGGGGTGACCACGAGGGGGTAGTAGTGATTGCAAATCAGCGTTGATAGACCTGACTGCAGGTGGCGTCATAACAAGAAGACGAGGGTGTGATACTGGCAACAAGGGAAGGGTGTGATAACGGGGTGCGCTAACACGTGAGAAGCGTTTCGATATAAACCATATTTCTTCCTACTTTCCGCGCAATACTGCCGGCGATAGTAAGGCCTACGCCCGAAATCAGGCATGACAGCACATTTCCGCGGCTTGCTGGAATCTCGCAGAACGGTTACCGTTAGGAGACCAAGTATATATAGCTGTTGCGCTGGCGCAGCTCCCGGGTTGGTTTCCATTGCTGTTTAGCGCAACACGAGGTTTCGCGCCGCGCAACCATTTTCGCTGCAGGCGTAAACCTTTTGAACAAGTATCTCCGGCCGGAGGCGGGAAAGGTAATTGAAGCATCTTTTTTTGTTCCGCTGTGGTGGTAAAACAATATCTTAGGTGCCACACACATTACCATGTGGTGTTCCGGCGTATATAAACGCGCTTTTAGCATTTTTCGCCTCCGGCGGCCCTCCGCGGACCCCTGTGGAGGGGCTATACCTTACACGCCTGAGGCGCGTGAGCGCAGCACGGCTTCCAGCTCACGCCGCTCTTCATGAAACAGTCACCGAAGTCCTAAACACCGTATGCCCTGGCTACGGGTATCACCATCGGGATCCAATGACACGAAAAACTCCCGAAGGACTGCGATAGAGGTATATCGGTATACCGTTATTTGACTAATTTTGTTTCTTGGTTGATCGGGCTATTCAGAACTGAAAACATTATCCCACACTAATCCCAAGTATTTTGTCCCCAAATGCGTGGGACCAGCTCTTAATGGGTTGACCCAAACCCGTCGTTTTTTCATCCTTGTGTTACAATATTGTTTTATTCTATACTTGGGCCTTTGGGATCCTGCATCGGGTAGCACTTTTAGTTTTTCGACTTCTGCAGGTATAGAGGTCCTATACTATAATCAATATAATCAAGTGACCACCCTCAGAAGGCAAAAGCTTATTATATTGATTATAACATGGGGCACCTCTACCGTAGCACGAGCCGAAGGTTTCTCCTCAGAGTCCCTTGCTCCGCTCAAAAACTAACTGCGCTGCCGTAATCATATGAACCTTTCTTTGTTGCTAGCCCACGACCCGAACCACAATACTATGCATACCCCGTAGCATTGCGCATTATCTCGTTTTCGAGGTATTGCTACGTACAACGGCAAGCGATAAGCTCCGTGATTGGCTGCAAACCGACCACTACCGGCGCCGGTGATTGGGGCTAGGCGCACAGTAGGAAGAAGCAGTGCAATGGGTGAATTGCATCCACGACGTGGTGTGATTGTTTTGGAGTTTGATGCTGTTTTCAGACGCACCTCTGTAGGGGTGTGGTATTCAACGTACGTGCCCCCGGTGATAAAATGACGATCGCAAAACGAACAAAATCATGTATCACCGGGGGTGCTCATGTGGAGGGGGGCGGGAGTGTTGTCCAAAGGGGGTGTGCTTTCTTACGTGATGCATATATATACTGTATACTCTTTCGTCTGCGAAAAAAGCAACATGCTCTTTCACATAAAATAAAACTAAAATACGTCTACGTGTTTTTCACATTTGCCACGAAGAACAAGCGTGCCAACGTTTTCGTCTCAGCGCTCAAACACCATGGCTCGCCTTTAGTTGGAACCAGCTCGTAATATGAAATAATATTTACGTTCAACGTTTTGCAGGCAGACACGCCCTGTACCTGAAACGGGTCACTTCAGAAAATAAAATAAAAGTAAACATGCATAGATATAGGGCCTCTTCCTACTAAAAAAAGCGCCTGCTTAACTATATGGTGGGCTTTCTGAATGTTCGGAAAGGTGGATGGGTTAGAGACGTAAGAAGACGATCCTCGATGCCGACATCGGCGCGTGCAGAAGACGTTGAAAATGTGTATTATTGTTGCCACCTCCGAAGAGGATGCTGGGAGGAGGAGGGGGATAAAAGAAGTGTCCCAGAGGGAGAAAATCGAAGAAGTGCTCGGGTAGACAAGTCCTGCACGAGTCTCATTTCCATATCGTACCACAAAACCGCACTTACGCGGCTATGCCATGAATATAAGCCCTACGTTATGGTACCACAAATAACTCTTCCTGTGTGTGTGTGTTCTTCACATTAAACCTTCCTTTCTACCCGTCGACATCCAGCACACCCAGTGTCCGTGCCGATTCATCATCCTAAAAAGGTACCAGTTCTGTGGTCACAAAACTACGACACAGATATACTACGCTCAGTGCAGTAAGCAGAGCAGACAATGCAATGCCATATACGACAGGCAAGACCTACCCTGCTATTAATAGCAATCCAGGTGCATGCAAGAGAAAAAAAGAGAAAAGAAAGAAAAAAGCGAAAAGGAAAAATAATAGAAAGTAAACATACTGAAGCAAATCAACAATCAAGCAACCAAACAAAAGCATGACAAAATGAAAAGAAAAAAAAATGTCGTGCTTCTCCCAGATGAGATGCGACATCTAGTTAAAAGAAACCAAACCAAATGAAATGAAACGAAACGAAATGAAATGAAATGAACCGAAAAAAAAAACAAAAACAAACAAACAAACAGTGCCAACAAAGCAAGACTAAAAACGACTTGAAAAGACAGGCAGCCAGAGCACACCAAAAGTACCTTCCAGCCAGCTGAGGCAGGTTTGTGCCCGTAGTACAGGCAGGTTCTACCAGCTAGTCGGTCTGGTACTGGTACCTACTCTGTTTGCCGTCTCTTTCCTGCTTTCGTCCGCCGCGGTTTCCCTACGAACCCCCCCACCCTCTGTCTCCATTCCCTTGGGCGCCACCCATACAACGGATACGTGGCACTTCCTACTCAGTTCCGTTTCGTCCTCGTGCCTCACACGAGAGTCCAGGAAAGAGAAGAGGAAGTAACAAAAACAAAATGTATACGTACGTAGCTAAGCAGCCAAAGAAAGTCCTAGGAAAATACGGGGGGGCGGAGAGACAAAGGCAAAAGCGATCACGGCATAAATAAAAAATAAACCAAAACAAATGAATGATGCGAGGGATTGTAGCATCGCTGTCGTGCCCGCTACAACAGGCGTTACACCAAGCAAAAACATAAAAATAATAAAAAATAAATACGTACGTATGAGAACATCAAATGCCTACCGACCTATTATCCTATTATGGAAAACGATATTTCACCGTTATACGCCTATTTACCACATAACAAGAGGACGCACAACCATGGCATTGGTGCAATTTGTACCACAATGATATGGGAGTGTCGGCCCACTGAAAATCATTCAAATAGAGCAGATAATGCAATGTACCATGTACCATGTATAGTTATACCCATGAGAATACTCCAGCCACTCCGAACCTTGATAGATGCCATGATCTTCCATAGCCGGTCGCCCCGGTGGTCTAACTGGTAGCCACGAAGCCTGTCGGCCCCGATGTCGAGGGTTCATTCTCCCCATGGAGGTTTTTATTCTCAAATGACACCGTCTGTTGAGAGCGCATAATATAGCGTGGGTAAGCAAACTTCCACGAGAGTCGGCGAGGGAAGAAAGTGCTGAAATCTTCTCGCGATAAAAATGCAAGGCATGAACCGTAGTGGGGGAGGAGGGAGAGGAGCCTACTCTGTGACCCCGGATCTGAGTTACGACTAGGGAGGGAGAAAGACGGAAGTGCGAAGATAATAAATGGAAGGGAAAACGTTTAGCGGAAAAAAAGTGATGGCCTTATAATCTCAAATCCCCCCTCTGAGGGCAATACTGTCGCTACGATGTGCTAATAATATCAAACTGAAGGCCCTTTTGGTTGGTCGGGACACAGTATCATAGGTAAGGTATGCTCTCCCCGAAACTGAGCCCTAGATATTCTTATTTCTCAATTTTTTAATTGATGCGTGCCACGATAGAGGTACTGTAGTATTAATAAAGGTATAAGGTATACCTTTTTTGGCTGAAACGCTTTCGGAATGACCTATTAAAGGCTCCTTAGCCCGAAATCGTCCGAGTTTCATTCGTGCGTTACAGCATTGTTCCTGTTTAACAGCATACTTAGCTCATGGGCTTATTTTCGTCCGAGATCGATTGTTGCTTACTACTGCTGTGTTAGTAAGGAGTTCCTCAAGTGAGGAGCTCAGCAGAAACGTGGTGCGCCTCCATCGCAGCACGCCTCATTTTCGAAACATAAACAAACGAGAGGTACGAGTATATATATTTTTTTTTGTCCATCCCATTTATTATCTTCGCCCTTCCTTTCTCTCTCCTCCCTAGTCGTAACTCAGATCCGGGGTCACAAAGTAGGCTCCTCTCCCTCCTCCCCCACTACGGTTCTTGCCTTGCATTTTTATCGCGAGAAGACTTCAGCCTTTCCTTCCCTCGTCGACTCGCATCGAATTGGGCCTACCCACGCTACTATTAATTGGCGCTCTCAGCAGTTGATTCCGTTTTTTTATTTATTTTTGCAAATAAACTCAAAAGTCCGACCCACGTGAGATTCGAACTCCAGACATCAACGTTCAGAAGCGTTCGAGGTTACCTCTAGACCATCGGGGCGACCGACACTACTATATATACAACTTCGTAAAGGGCCCATATAAACGAATGCCTGGTATAAAAAAACAAAATTGAAAAAAAAAATTATTTTGTTTTTCATCGGTCGAAACGTGCACTACCATCAAAGACTACAGTAGGATTTTGGGGTGCATTCGATTTGAGTTGTTGGACGAAAACACGAAGAAGACCCCACAGGACCCTTTTTTTTTGATAGGATTGAAATCAAATTTAGGAGTTGGCCCGACTTGGACCGGTATGTACACGGTGGGTAAACGCCCCCGGTACAACCTGACGCATTTCTTGGTCGTATCGATGACCACGGCCGAGGCGACAACACGTGAACCACAACCCGAGGGCACCGGAACAAGAGTAGCGCCCATGCCTACAGACCATAGCACAGCGTGGCGCCTCAAAACCAATCATGGTAATCGCAATCCCAACTTTTCAACCAGCTCGATGCCCCAACCCGGTCAAAAACCGAGTGATCGACCCAAAAACAGCAGGAGGATACGCTCAATACTTCGATAACAACGTCGCCGTCCCTGTATCGTCCGTGGCGTTTCAGGGATCCCTACGCCCACCAAAGATAGCCTGACAGCAATAGCTTCCTAGCCTGGGCCGACAAAAGCAATAGTATGCTGGCGGCGGCGCGCACGCGCCGACGCATGCCTTCGCTTTGGTCTACTCTCTCGTCGGAGCTTTCCGCCTGGGCGTTGTGAGGCGTGCTGCGTTATTTCGATTTCAAGAATATTTGAACAAGCAATTCACTATTCCCCGTAAGACGCCAACCAGTTTTTTTCGCGAAATCACACCCACATTGTATTTTATTTTCCAAATTGAATTGTTTGATGTCTCCGTTAATATGGGCCCTAGTTATAAATTAACGACTCCCGAATTTAAATATGTCCTCTAACCCTCAGCCTGGCTTTCTTAGCGGCTTTTTTTTATTAGGTGTCCTGTTCTGTACCCGGGGTACGGGTACCGCGTTGTCATACCTTCCCGGAACTTCTACGAGTTCTGCAAGACAACCATACCCGTACCCGGAACTTCTGTGAGTTGTGTATGACATGCATACCCGTGCCCGGAACTTCCGTGAGTTCCGTACGCCCGTGCCACAATACCCGGGGGTACGGGTAGTAAAGTGTATCGGTACCCCCCGGAACTTCTGTGAGTTCTGTGCGGACGCGTGCTACGGTAGAGGTACGTATCATTTTTTGGCGGAAACGGTTTCTGAATGATAATAATGCTCCTTAACCCAAATTCGTCGGACTTTGATTAATTCTTGCGTCGCCATATTTTCCATAGTATACCTACTGTAGCTCATGGGATTGTTGGTCGGGTAGCACTCTTGATTGCTTGCAGAATCGTTTTTCGGGTGAGGTATGGAGCTCCTCAAGTGACCACCCTTATAAGGCAGAAACATCACGGTGCACCTCTATCGTAGCATTCGTCTGCGCCCGTGCCACAACAATATCCCCGAACTTCCGCGAGTTCTGTAAGACCTTTCAATACACGTACCCGCCACATCTGATGATCTGTCAGACTTCCATACCCGTACCCGGAGTCTACAAACCCAACAGAACATAAACGTGGAGTTTTGGTGTTTATGTTTTCTCGGATTTCCCTATATTAGGGCTCAAGCACCTTTGTGTGACCACGTCTATTTTGGCAAGAGATTTTTAATGTGAGAAGAGCACCGTACTATTAATAGATGGTCTTCTTCCTTCCTGCCTCAAACCTTCCAAACCTCTGTCTCTCCAGCTCAACCAACTGCACCGCAGTGATGCGTACTTGATAAACCTTTCCCGATCCCCTCTTTTAATCATGTCAACGATTAATTACCTCTTCACAAACCCCAGAGTTCCTTCGTTCAATCTTCCACACCATTGTTACAACAGAGTGTTTGCGCAAATTAAATTCTGGAAGATTCGTCACTTTACCCCGAAAGAGTGAAAGTCCATCCCGTATTGTTATTGTTGTGTTTGAATACAATAAACTCAAAAACCGAGTTCGTAAATACGCCATGGCATAGGTATCAGACAAGGAATCGGGGTTGCGGCAAACAAGCGTGAATAGTAAATGTAAGACATATGTACTATGCCACACAAGACATGAAAACGAATATGCCCCACACAACATAAAAACGAAAATGAAAATACAAACAAGGTCGCAAAACATCCGCCAAGCAAGCACCGAGGCAATGGTTCGGCCACGATGGGAACCAGAGAGAGAGGTAGAAGGGCGGTGACGTCGCTGTTATCGCCATAGATATTGACAAGCAGCCGTGCCGGAGCCAAAACCTATTGTAGCTAGCAGCAGCAGCAGCAGAACGCTATGTTCCCTATAGACAGTGGCAGGCAACCGTGCTGGAGGCAAAACCTATCTAGCAGCAGCAGCAGCAGCAGCAGCAGCAGCAACAACAACTTAAAGTACAGCAAGCTCCTTCTATCTTCTTCATATCATTCGCTGGTTTGAGCTACGCTCCAAGCAATGCGAGGCCCACGCACGCACACCCCGGCGGGGAGTACTGCGCTCCAACCCCACCCAATACCCAACCTGAATATAATATTGTCACATGCCTACACAGAGTGGTAATTCCACACCGGCGAGCTGGTTGATGGTGCTGCTGGTCGCTCTCGACCATGCCCTACAGCAGCAGAGCAGTGTTACAGGACGTCCGATAAGAAAACGGGCAACAAGAAAGGCAGGCAGATATTTGATGGAAATCAGGAAATTCGGGACGCGTTTTACTGAAGATAGTGTGTGTGTTCTTCACATTAAACCTTCCTTTCTACCCGTCGACATCCAGCACACCCAGTGTCCGTGCCGATTCATCATCCTAAAAAGGTACCAGTTCTGTGGTCACAAAACTACGACACAGAGATACTACGCTCAGTGCAGTAAGCAGAGCAGACAATGCAACGCCATATACGACAGGCAAGACCTACCCTGCTAGCAATCCAGGTGCATGCAAGAGAAAAAAACAAAAAAAGAGAGAAGAAAGAAAAAAGCGAAAAGGAAAAATAATAGAAAGTAAACACACTGAAGCAAATCAACAATCAAGCAACCAAACAAAAGCATGACAAAATGAAAAGAAAAAAATGTCGTGCTTCTCCCAGATGAGATGCGACATCTAGAAAAGAAACCAAATGAAATGAAACGAAACGAAATGAAATGAAATAACCGAAAAAAACAGTGCCAACAAGCAAGACTAAGAACGACAGGAAAGGACAGGCAGCCAGAGCACACCAAAAGTACCTTCCAGCCAGCTGAGGCAGGTTTGTGCCGGTAGTACAGGCAGGTTCTACCAGCTAGTCGGTCTGGTACTGGTACCTACTCTGTTTGCCGTCTCTTCCCTGCTTTCGTCCGCCGCGGTTTCCCTACGAACCCCCCCACCCTCTGTCTCCATTCCCTTGGGCGCCACCCATACAACGGATACGTGGCACTTCCTACTCAGTTCCGTTTCGTCCTTCGTGCCTCACACGAGAGTCCAGGAAAGAGAAGAGGAAGTAACAAAAATCAAAATGTATACGTACGTAGCTAAGCAGCCAAAGGAAGTCCTAGGAAAATACGGGGGGGCGGAGAGACAAAGGCAAAAGCGATCACGGCAAAAATAAAAAATAAAACAAAATAAATGGATGGTGCGAAGGATTGTAGCATCGCTGTCGTGCCCGCTACAACAGGCGTTACACCAAGCAAAACAAAACAAAAAAAAAAATCACCAGAAATAACCAAGGGAAACAACACCCAGTTCGCCATCCACTCAGCCAGGTAGTACTTCTTCCTCATCACAGTGATAAGAACGAGAGTAACAATGAAACTAAAGAAGACGAAACGAAACGAAAAAAAACACAACAGAGCCGCGTTCGAAGCAGCTACAGAGGTGCGCGGCACGGGTAGTCTCACTGGTCTAGGCGGGACTTACTAGTCAGCCTGATACCTTGCTATCCTGTCGGCTGTCTCCCTCCTGCTTTCATCAACCGCGGTTTCTGTACGACTGTTGCCCCCTCCCTTCCCATTCCCTTGTGCACCCCCCGCGACGGATGCGTGGCGCTGTCTATTCAGTTCCGCCTCGACCTTGTGCCACCGGACCAATGAACTGTTCAGCCGCTTCGAGGACCCCTCTGTACCACTTACCCACTTTTGTTGCTGCAACGGTCCACGCTGCGGTCTCTACTCCAAACACCAACGGGACCTGTGCCGTGGACCCCTTGGTGGCTTGAAACACCTTGAGATCTTCAGCAATGCATTTCTGCCAGGACTTTGGTTGTCCGCCCGGTCTGCGTCCCTCCCGGTCCCGAACATCACCCGACTGGGTAGTCGCCCCTTGGGTTGCCGTGCCACGGCTCCCGCAAAGAACAGCCGTCGTTTACGGATCGTCGTTTCGATGCTCTCGCATTGTGTCTGCTTGAGAGCCTTTGCGTACGAGAGGGTCCTATAGTCGCCACGCTGCCGACGCTTGAAGCCAATGACACGCAGGAGGATTTGATGGTGTACCGATCGGAGCCTGGCGAAGTGTTGTGCACTGAGGGTCCACGTCACACATCCGTATAGCAGGGTCTCAATCACCTCGGCCTTCAACATGCGGACTTTCAGACTGAGTCGAGCCGTCTTCATGTCGTACAACTCTGGTCCGAACCGGTTGAAGCACGCCCACATGAGACGGATCCGTCGTTCGATTTCGAGTGAGAGGTCAGCGTCTTCGTGGATAATGCCGCCGAGGTACAAGAACTGGCTCGTTTGATTATTATACCTCTGACCAGCTGCTTCGATAACGAGCGGCGGAGGAGGGGGTGTCTGGTCCCGTGTTCGTAAGATCATCGTTTCGGTTTTCTTTTCTGAAACCGTGAGGCCTGCTGCTTCGAAGACAGTCACGATGACTGTCATCATTTTTGCGAGACTCTCCGCAGACGTTGAGACAATTCCTGCATCATCGGCGTACAGCATACCCCATACAGCCCTTCGCACGCATGCCAATGGTACCTCTTTTCCAACCACTACATCCTCCTTGAGGTGAACCAAATCCCTCATGATGTCTTCGTCTTCGCTGAAGCGTACGAGAACAACGTGTATCACAGCAGCGAAGAACACGTTGAACAGCAGTGGCGACAGCACGCAGCCTTGTCGTAGCCCCTGCGTGACATTAAACCAATCAGAGTGCTCACCATCATCTGTGCGGACGCAAGCACGCATGCCGTCGTGGAACTGGCGGATGATTGTAAGCATCTTGGTTGGTATGCCAACGCGTGTAAGTACCTGCCACAGCAGCTCCCGGTCGACAGAGTCGTACGCTTTCTGCAGATCGATGAAGCACATGTACAGAGGGATTTTTCTCTCTCGTCCGAGTTCTTGTAATCGTCGTACTACGAACAGCATGTCGACTGTTGATCGTGTAGGACGAAAACCGCATTGTTCCTCAGGGAAGATGCCTCGGTCCTCGCAGTAGTTGCTGATACGGGATGCGACGATTTTCAACAACACTTTTCCTGCATGGGCAACAAGCGAAATCCCTCTGTAGTTGTTGCAATCAGTTCGGTCCTTCTTTTTGTAAAGTACCTTGATGATCGCGTCTTTCCACTGCTGGGGGACTTCACCCGTTATCCAAACATTGACAAGAATGTGGTGGAAGCATTGGATGAAATCGGGGTGATCGATTTTCAGTAGCTCGGCGGGCAGGTCGTCTGGTCCTACCGCTTTCCAATTCGGCATTGTCTTAACGGCTGCCATCATCTCGTCCACGGATGGCTCATCGCCAAGTAATTGTTCAAGCGGTCGTGGTGGCAATGGATCGATGATAGTAGGATCAAGTTTCAGTGATTTCGTGTTCAAGAGTTTGTGGAAGGCTCTCATCCACCGTTCACGAATTAGCACTTTATCCCGTAGCAACGTGCCATCCTCGTCCCTAATGAACTGCTCGCTTCGCGCTTTCTTGACCTCCAACCCTACAGTACCCTTCAGGTGCTTGTAAAAGCCTCGCTGGTCATCATTATCAGCTAGGAGTCTCTCGGTTTCGGATAGGTATTCTTCGAAATACGCATGTACCCCTACAGCGACCACCTCCCTAAGATTCGCACACGCGGTCTTCAGAGTCTTCCACGCGGTACTATCTCGGGGGTGGGCGCGTAAGTGTTGTCGCGCATCTTCCCTCGCGGACCATGCTATTTTGAAGGAAGCCGAGGCTTCGGCCGACTCACACCACCGACGCTTACGTGGTTGGTGCGATGTGGGTGGTACCTCGGCTTCTACCGCATCGATGACGGTTGGGGTGAACGAACATAATAACCATACCAGCAATGTTGTGTGGTTGGAAAGGTTGGTTGAGAGTGGAAATGACTCTCGCAACTACTCGCTCACGACATTTTCCGTCGGACATAAACACTTTGCGGTCAAACGGTCGGCATTTTGGTGTCTGGCGTGCTCGTCGGTTCGATGCAAAATGTCCAGAGAGACGAACCTTCATGTGTACGATGTTGTGGTCTGAATCAGCCTTAGCGGGTCTATGTACGGCTGTAGCTGCTGTGCTGTGCTGTACGTAGCTGCTGCTGTGCTGTGCGTCATGGAAGGTGTCCGGCTTTTTCTCGGGGTATATATGTCAACAAAATACACGAAAAGTCAAAAGGGCCAAGAGAAGTAACGGTCATTACTTCCTCAAGCTATTTATGTTTGCTTTCTCCCCTACTAGTATAAACCCCGCCCATAATTGTATAATTGTGGGCCCCGGGATAAATCCTGAACAGCAGAATATCCCGAAATTCGTTGTACGCAAACACTCTAATATTGGAATTACTGCGAAAAACAGAAAATACAAATTGAATATCAACTTGGTTTCAAATCAGAAATGATGAAATTACGAAGTACGAAAACATGTACGTATACACGTATATGATAATACAACCTGCTCGCAGATACACACACGAGATACGCATCACAAACACCAAATACCACCAGAATCGCCACCCGCACCGCCATGCGCAACGTCGGCACTATTAGCACTATTGACGCGTACCTGTACGGGCGGAGACGACCGACCAGTAACCCACAACACCGCGTCACCACGAGCCATAACTGCAACAACCTGTTCCACAGTAGTACAACAAGCAGAGTCCTCAGAACAGCCATTGACCCGTCTCATCTCGTCGGGGAGTAGACATGTACCGCCCCGCGTCGTGAACAACAGTGCTTGTACCGTACCATCCGGTATAGAAAACAATATGTACGAGCAGCGTCCCGTCCCGCCGTGACGTCTCGCTGTGGAAAAAATTCGTTACCTCCCCGTCATGATCTCAAACAACTTATTGTACTACTGTTACATGTACCGTCCCATCCAGTCGAGAAAATTTAGACCCACCGGCACCGTCCCGTCGTGTCTAGCCAACGGTTTGTTTCACCATTTCAGTCTTGGGCTTCAATTGTATTCACGCTTAACGGGTCAAAACAGTCCCGTTCCGTCACATCTCGATTATCACCAGACGCGGTGCTGCTGCTGTAAGACTTGAAAACTAGCGCTTTGCTCCCCCCCCTTCATCACAGCAGCTCTGGTCTACCTTCAAGCATCAAGATCGGACAAGATCGTTCCCAACATTTCAAGTGTTGTCCTTTGCCCGACAGCAAACACAAATATTAGTGAGTGTCCCAATGTGCAGTACCTTGTAGATCTCCCGGTAAAATATAGTAGCATGCAGTCCTCAATCAAGTGTCCGGAGCATATGAGCCCCCCGATGTTTGTCTTTTTTGTGCGTCGTCCGTGGCATTGTGTGTATTTTTATGCATACGGATCGAATGTTTCATTTCGTTTCACGGGCGTTTGTGTGTTGGTTGTTCGTTCGGCTCGGAATGTCTTGCGTTTGTTGGTCTTTCTTGCGTCGGCGTACAGTACGTAGTCGTGTATTGTGTAGTAGTACCGACCCTCCCAGAAGAAACCTGAAATCGGGGTCAGGCGCTCAGGCTGACTCTCCTATTCTGGGCGCTCGTGAACGACGCTTTTTTTCGATACGCTCGTTGTTTACATTTATTTTTATCTCGGAGGAGACCTTCTCCCTAGGACATAGTTGTGCACAATGAATGATGCCTTGGGCCCAAATCAGCCACAACGAAGGGTCAATTTTCTTCAGGCTGAAGCACTGCACCGACCAGGCTTAAAACTTTCTCATTTTGTTTCTCAATTTCTCGGCCTAAGTTTCTCGTGAGCTGCTTACTTTCTTGTGCGAGGGGTCGGTACCGTATTTCTTCCGCCCGCTCCACCGTCCCCGCCTTGTGCCTGGAATATTCCCTTTCCGAGGAACGTCCGCGCCAGCGTTGAGAGTCGTCTCATTGGGACCACACATCGCTCAGATCTGATACTCCAGATATTGCAAGAGGGTGTAGTTAGTAGGACCTACGGTACACGCTCGAAACAACATGTTTAGTTATTTGGGCTACAGGAGCAATATATGGTCCAATCTACTCCGGTCCTCCGTCATAGGACAACCACTAAAACCAGGTACGTATACTTGTTCCATTTTAACCAAACACAGGTGTATACTGAAACCAAGTAACCACTACAAGCTAAGAACGATGATGTTGGACAGGATGGATCACAAACAAACATGAACACTTTGCGCCTGGACGGAGAGTGACTGTGAAGCCTCCCAAGTCTGACTAGGCTCGTTTTCGTCAGGGTATAGGCACCACGAGCTCTACTCGGACCTGTGGGAGCATAATGTACTTTGTCTTTTTCCCCACGGTGGGCTCGCCAAGAGTACGTACTGTGTTTCTGCCCCCCCCTCGCCCGCCGTTGCCAGCTTTGAACTCTCGATCACCCTCGAGGTGCTAGCCGCTAGCTCCGCTCGAAGCAATGTTTCCGTACCCAAAACTGAGTACCTGGTATCAGACACCTTGACGCAGGGCGAGTATGTCGAACTACCGTCCGCGACTATATAAGGTGTTCTATCACTGTGACTACGTATACGAAACAACAGTACGCATCGCAGATCGTGACTGGAGAACACATCGTACACCCCAGATACGAAAATGGGAAATTGACGTACGTATGAATGCACTTCACAATACCAATACGTACTTGGCAGATACGGTCCCCGGTGACTCGGTAGGCTGTTTTCGTGCCTACTAACTGTACGTACTCGAATCAATTTCGTGGAACCAATTCTCACCAAGTTCGCATACTTGTACTCGTATATAGGGAATTTGTCTTGCATAAAAAGTGATTAGCGAAAAGCGCGAGAGCGCGAGTAGGAGAAATTCGATGGAAATTGACGAGCGGTGTGAATGCTGAACTGAATCCTATGCAAGAACATTAATAAAGGCACGAACCAAGGGGAGGGAACAACAGGCGATTGTGACCACGGATTTCCGGAAAATCACTGACGTTGAAAGACCTTACGCGCTGAGCTGAAAACGTGAAAGTGACGGTAGCAAGCCAGAGGGGAAATACCAAAACAAAGTGTACATGCAAGTTCAAACTGACCCCGAGGCGATCGCATGCGAATATGAATACTTATAGATGCAGTAGTATCAACAACAACAACAACAACAACAACAACAACAACAACAACAACAACAACAACAACAACAACAACAACAACAACACATAATAATGAAGAGAGGAATGGCAAGTCTATGGGTGACTCTCATTTGGAAGATGTTAGTATTGTACAACACTATAATAGTCTACAATAGTGACTCCGTTCACTTTGCAACAAGCATAGAACCGAACAGTCTCCTGGTTGCTCCTGACCACAACCACAAACAAAGTAAGAACGGGGCACTGCCACCGATTTCACAACTGTCGGGCTATGGAGTGTATTTTGGAGCGACATCACCCCTCGTATACACCGATCTTCCGGCTGTACTTATCCACACGGCGAGTCCGCCTGCCATGCATATTGTACTCCTGGAGCTGCAAATGGTCGAGGCGAGAATCGTGTTCCAAACCTCTGATGTGTATTCTCGCGTGTGCGCATTATTACAGTCCGGAACCCCTAGCCAGTCCGGGATGTCGTTGGCTGACGTAGATCGTCTGGTTGGTGGCCGCGTTTGATACAAAGCTAATTTCCACCAAAACGTTCCTCCTCCACTGTTAATACTGTGGTCAGTGTCTGCGTCTAGACTCCGATCACGATGGGTCTTCCGTCCACGAAGAAGAGGAAGCCCTATAGTACGTTGACTTGCGAGTGCACACGAAGACCGTTAATGACAGTACTTCTTCTCCGCCACCGTGTTCGAAGTCCAAATGTCCTGCTGCGGGGTTACCCGCGGTTGTCCTTCCGCTAACATGAGCATGTCAGTCTTCTTAAGCCCACTGTTGGTCTCGATCTCGAACATGGATGCAGGGTGTGGACCAAGAGCACCTGCTGCGGCCCGGGGTGAAGCGGTCGTTGTTGATGCATCTACAGTACCCACCATCATGATGAGGCAGCTGAAGCTCCGGTGGTCCTAGATGACGATGATCAAGCGACCCCATATATATTGATGCCGTTGCACCAGCTCGTGTTGCGGTAATCCACGATATTCTTGGTCCAGCGATTTCAAATGCAGTTGCACCGGCAATATTAGGCGATGGCAATCCAGTGGTCCTAGGCCCTGATGATCCTTAGTGCGATGGCTATCCAGTGATGCCCACCGCTGATGCTCCCATGGCGTCACGTACTTGTGATCCGAGAGTCCCGGACAATGTCGTTCTGCGATGCGGAATCTTGGTGTATGATCGCTATGTGTTCCTCATCCGATACCCAAAATGAGTCTTGATCGGTGACGTCGAAAATTCCGCACGTGTTCGGTTGTTTTACCCGATCCGGGGGGCTCACCAGCTGCGCTTTTTTTGTGAGATTAAGCAACGCGGTACGGGTGCGCTCGCCGTACGCTGCCTCGAAGGCGCCCTCGTTGAAGCTGTTCTAGGCGGATGGATCATACCAGGTTATATCGTACTGGCGGACACGTGATGCTTTCATCCGGTGCGACTCCTTTCACAGAACCAGATGCGACCCGGAGCGAAACGTAAGCCGCGACCCCGGCAAACGTTCAGGTGTGGTTCGTGGCAACGTCGCCCCAGCTCCTGGTGAGAATACTCCAGTCCCTGGTGAAAGCGAAGCTCTCGAGCTGTTGTCGATTCTCCAGCCCCTGCCCCCCCCGCTTCTGCCCTTGCTGACGATTCTCTTTCTGTGGTTGATACTCCAGCTCCCGGTGATGACGTTTCAATGGCCGCAAGCGATGGACCTCCAGAGAACTCAGAAGGTGTCGATGCTGCGATAATCACAGATGATGGTGATGATACGATGATATGGCGTGATAATGCTACGTCAATCCCAGGCAACGCTTCCCCGACTACCTCAGGCGAACATGCTTCAGTGATCCCAGGGTTGCCGTTTCGGCGATCCCAAACGATGAAGCTCCACTGTCTGGAGTAACCGCCAATCCGTATGAATTCAGATCCAAGCCACCTCTGCGTTGCTGTAATGGCACCATGACCTTACCCTCCCACAGGTGAGTCTACCTTGCTCGACGATATCGATGACCCCCCGTTTTATTCCTACGGGGGAAGAACATATGTGGCGCGCCAAACCCGAAACGAGCGAACTGGGAAACCACACTTGATGCTTCATGTCAGCTGGTCGACGATGGTACCATTTAAGGTCTTGGTTGGAGTTCCTCGTAGCTCGTTCATGCCTTTACTCAAGATTGGCTTCGGTGCGTCCAGCAGTACGTAGTCATTCATCCTGTCTTTCAATCCGGGGTTTAGTTATCGGCGAAGTCAAAGTTCGGATTACGATACATCGTTGATTTGATGTTCTTGTCCCCCGGTGAACATGCTTGAACGGCAATGTCGTTAAACCGCCGCCGGTCATTGACTCGTGCCTCGCCTCTACCTCGTCGCAATTATGCATCGCCTCGTTGAAGTAGTCGTCCGGGTGTGGTCCAGCATTCGTGGTGGCTGCTGGCAGCTCGGCTGCCTTGGCTCGGATAGTCTTGTCGGTGACCGTGAGATACTACTCTTCAGACTCCTCCCAGGCCTTCCGCCCGTCGCCGCTTCCCGTTGCATCCTCAAGTTTGAACACGACGAGTCGTGTAGGCTTCCGATTCACCTTGAAAAGCACCGTGTAGAGATCGTGAGACGCTCTGTCTTGTGCTTCCTGTGCCTGCGCGCAAGGTCTACCTGTTGTCGCAGTCGATCGCCCGTTGCCGTGATCGGCCTAAGCTGCCCGTCCATGATGCCGTAGACATCCCTACCATTGATCAACGCGGGGCTAATTATGGCGTACAGGAATCGCGATCGGTGTCCGGGATTTCAGTTCCACGGTCTGTTGCGGAATACGTATATCAGTCCTTGCACTCCTGCAACAGCAATCGAAGCAGGTGTGTTGAACGTGTCGTACGTAGCTCCAGATCGACATCGAAGGTTTAAATCCACTGCCCGTAGTGATATTTGTACGACAATAATGTTACCTACAGCACCAGCAGCACCAGCAGTTGTGTTGAAGGTGGTGTTCATACGTTGTTCGAGGTAGATCTTAGGGCGATCTTGAGAGCATTTGATGGCGCCGTGTACAGCAGCAGTAGGTAGCGGTACTCACAGCAGTGGACGGCTTGTTCTCTTGAGGAACCAAAACGTGGTAGGATATAGTCTTCAATCCATCGAGGCAGCAGTAGCTTGCACTGTTTTCACCAACGCACTCAGCTTGGTTGGTCGTTTCGAGGAAGCCACAGTCGCAGTCACAGCTTGGTCGCTAGTGCAGTCTGCTCATCTGTGGTCCTCGCGATGAAGCTCGCAGCAGCCCTAAGCATGTCTTACATAGTGCCTGCAGAGTTACTCGTAGTGGGTAGCTTGGATTCCTGGCCCGTGCTGTCGTATCCTCAGCTAGAGTCGCAGGCAGCGCTATCGCCATAGCGAGGGGCGTAACCTGTTGATTATGCGTGTGGTCGATCGCGATTAAAGTCGAGAAGTAAGCGCTTGTAAAGTGTTGCTAGGAAAGTTCGGTTGCAAACTTTACCGAGACGGGATATGTTGATGAAGTTCAAATGGCAATCTCAGACAAATTGAGACAAGGAACAAGGGAGGGTAGGAGGTTTGGGGTGCTATCATCAGTCATCTCTCCGCAAGATGCACGATCTACGGCTAGTACCGGGTCCCTGCACTGTCCGACCTACTATAGCGTTCCCAGCATCGATATCGATGGTGCTTGCCCGTGGATGTTCCTCAATGCTCACTCGTGAGCGTTCATCGTTATTATTTCTCCGACATTTTACGAACGACTACTGTACCGTATGTACCTGGAAGCGTTTCTCGCACCTTTCTTTTTCCGCCACGTATTTATGGGTACTCCGAACTTTGAGCATGTGCCTGGCGGTATCACTCTCATATGAACGATATACTGCAGCACGTGGATGAATCGTGCTACTGAGCACGGACGTTTGCATGGCTGTGTTACCCACTAGCGACTCGGTGGGCTACTTGCTACAGCTATAGCAAAGCACCGATCACCAACCCACCACAAAGTAAAGGATACTAAATGACACAAATTACTCGTACTTTAAACTGTGAGTTAACCTACCTCACATTACTACCGCTGGATGTTTGGGCGTCAACCTGCAGTAACAAAGTCCTACACGAGCCTCTGTGTAATGGTTGCCATCTGACGACGCGGCGGTATTGACCATCCAGATCAAGCCTTAGATAAAAACCGACGAAGGGTAACAGATAACGCTGGAGGAATACTACGGAAGCAAGCGGTGGGACGCTGGTCCGACGTCTCAAATTACTCGGCAAAAAACATTAATATTTGGGGTGTCCCCCAAACAATTTGGAAGCCGATTCCAATCAAGGTAGACTCTGTGTCATTGTTTGAACTAAGGTGTTTTCCTCCGACCAAAGCGCAAGAGTGGTCCTAGCAGCGTTCTTATGTGCAGTAGTCAGATGACTTAGCTATACATAAAACATGGCTTTATGCTTGTGGCATTCTTCGTATATCTGACGAGCCGTCCCTGAACACTGCCGAATGAAATATGTCATACGACAGGAACAATAAAGCTTGTATTTGGATATTAAACGTTGACGGACAGGAGTCTGCGGCCCGCACCCTCCAAACCACAACCTTATATCAGTAAACTAGTTAACCAACCCTCCAAACCTCCAACTGATCCATGCCGTCTGTTGATGACCTCACTCCAGACACAGGACAACCAAATCGGTGGCCAATATGTGGACCGCATGTGCTGCTCTACTGGCCTTTTCTGCCGCAACGGGCCCCGCCCCCGCGAGGTCTTTCGCGTTTCCTGCCCCCCTCCCGGCCCCTACAGCAGCAAGGCACCGCGCGATGGGCCTTGCGGAGTACCGACCCGTACGGCTGCGGCCTGTTGCTTCGACACTTCGTCAGCAGGAGGGGGCGGACCAGCTGATCAAGGTGCTTGACGCAACTGTGCCCGCTTTAGTGCCCTAACGCATTATTAACACAAAGTAAACGAACACTTCGAAGTATAATATAATTTATCCATAAATCAGTTTTCGGGTTTAGCGGGCAACCCCCCCTCCCCCTTTGGATTCCTTACTAATTTGACGCTGGTATCCACCATTTGACCATTGACCACGCATCCCTTTCGAAACAGAGAAACTGTTAAACTTCCCCACACAGGCATCTCATAATTGTGTGCACTCGTGACCTGAGTGTGTCCCATCTGTATTTTACACAAAGTTGTTTTGCTTGTTGTACTCGTATACCTGTTCAGGTGTCTTTTTTTTGTGGCCACCATCTATCTCCTACGATAACGAGAGGGGGGCGGAGGGGTGGAGTAAAAGTTCGTTGCCGAATGTGGCCAGACCGGCAGGAAACCAAGGGCGAACAAGTTGTATTTTCTGAACACAATCTTCGAGAGTTTTCAACGGCGTAACGCCCGGGGAATAGACACATGGTACGGTAGAGGTGCACCTGCATACAGGACATTTTCTGAGGGTGGTCACTTGAGGACCTCAATACCTGCAGTAGTCAAAAAATGATTTTCGTGGAGGGAAAACAAAATGCTACCCAATTAACCGCCCCACGACCTATCTATACGACAAACCATATTGCAACCCAATAGTGATAATGAAGGTCTGACGAGTGTGGGTTAAGGGACTCGATCATTAAAAAATATATTTCAGCCAAAAAGGGCAATTTTTATCGTGGTACGTGTCAATATGCCCCTCCTACTGAGGATGGTATCGGCTGTAGAGTGTGTTTGCCTTGAGTGCTTTTTTTTGCCGGTACGTGTGTTTTCACTGACTGAAGCAATCTATTTCGTACCAGGTATACTAGTACAGTACAGGACACCCAACAAGAAACAAGGAATCTGGTCCAGGCTGGATTTCTTATTTGAGACAGGGTGCTTTCTACACTAATTTCATGATGACGACTCCCGAATTTCCCTTTTCCTCTAAATCTCAGCCTGCCTTTCTTATTAGCCTGTTTCGTATTATGTGTCCTGTACAGTATACGAAGAACCTTGAGGCATGGTGTGTTTTTATGCCCACGAAAATGCTTGAAACTATGAGTAATCCCTTCGCTTCTTCCGCCATGAGGGCGGGGGCCCGCAAATTCCTTCGCATATACCTGGTACCACTTTGCCTTCTGGGCGCTCAATATTCGCAGCATAAACACATACATATGTACAATATGTTTGGTTCCCATATACAATATTTTTGGTTCAAGTTGCGAGCAGGATACAACTGAAATTTGATTTTAATATTTTCTTGTTTATCCATTCCCGTTCCCCACGTGCCACCCCGGTCCACCGGCAGGTCCCCGACAGATCGAAGGTTGACAGGACAAACAAGAACCTCGACATCGGCATAATAAGTGTAGAAGATGATGACTGCGATAAGTCCAGGTTGCGCCGTCTGGCCTACTACTTCCTTCAAATACCCCTGTAAGCTCAACTACGCCTTCGTGGCGCTGGGCATGGCATTTAGTGACGCTGTTACGTTATGGCGTGGTGTTCAGGGACGAAGAAGTAGTGTGTGGTTAGTCTCAGTCCTAGAATCGTTTCTGGTGACATTAGACTGCACTAAAACGAACCCCACCTGCTAAGGTAGAGAGAGAACTTGACAACCCATAAAATGTATACAGTACCTGATATGGGAATATGCATGTACCGGCTGTATCACTTTGATCGCCGTGTTTGCACAGACAGGTGGACACTACCGCTCGAATTCTGTGCCCTTCTTCTTGCCGTAAGCAGATGCGTCACCAGCGGTTCGGGGGTGCCGAGATGAATCACCACCCTGATAGGCATCTAGGAACCAGGCTAGGGTGTCCATCGCAACCTTAACCCTACGTATATGCCCTCCACGACCTGCGGCATATTTATCAGTTTGGGGGGGCTACTCATGTCGTGCATGACAGTAGTCGTATGACCATAGACCCTCACATCACATCCCTACCATTGTCGGAAGGAGGGGGGGGGGGAGGGCTACAAGGGTGGAACCGGGTGTATGCGCCCTGACATTGTGTATGCGAAACATCAGCTAGCAGTGCTGAAATAATTATTATGTGAATCTCTCTTGGAGAAACACGCAGGTGGCTGATGGCACCTACCAGTCTGACCCGCAATATCGGCTCGTTTAGTGAAACCCTAAATATCACCTCGTTTCCAATACAGGTCATGGGGTAACGTTATCGTAAACCTAACAAACGTTTATATATACATCACCATGCAGATAGGCAAAAGAGTTACAAACAAAAACATTGGTTGACCCGGGGATGGTTCGATATCACCCCCCCGCCATATATGCATAGGTTGGGTTGGCGTCGGTTGGCAACGACGCTGTAAAACACGCCACTCGCTGCGTGAGCTAGACAACCAGGGTGCCGTTTTGTTGTTTTTGGCAGTCACTAAAGCTGGCGGTCGAGTAGATCATTTGTGCGGGGTGGAGAACCTTTGCTCCGCACAAGGGGAATGGTCGTATCACGTAGTGTTAACATTGTAAGGCAACTGCGAGACAGTTACATAGTAAAACTCATTGCTGTCTCCGGACGTGGCCACACCAGAAATTAAATTAACTCGTTGAAGCTGTCGTCCATATGCAAGTCCGCTTCAGAGGCGGTTCTTAGCAGGATGCAGCTCACCCTCCATGCGACTCGCCCAATACCTCACGGCGCTTCGCGCTTGGTGCAAGCAATGCCTGCCTGGTTGGTGAAAACCCAACGTGCTCCGTCCCGGCATTGTAGGGATGCGAGGGTCTATGGTCATATGACTACGGCCGTGCACGACATGAGTACACTCCTCCCCCCCTCATGCTTGAGATTTTGAGCAATTTTTGCTGTAAGGAATGTTCGTGAGGTTTGCCGAGCTCTCTCAGGCCGAACAATGGATTTGTTTTATATTAGTTTTTACTGGTGGTATGTTTGGTAGTTTTAACCTTCTCAAGAACTACTGGTTGCGATACTTATCATACATCATTGCTCTCAACCGGTGGAAACACACACTTTGGTCTGAGTGCTACTTGGTTGTATCGACATTACACCAAGGACAAAAAAAAATGAAAACAAACGTCATGTACCAAAAAAAGGGAGATCATGTGCATGCTGGGGATCGAACCCCGGCCGTCAGATTCGCAGTCTGAATCTCGATGGTTTGACTAACTTCCGGAACGAACCTATATTGCGGGACAGACTGGTAGTGACCATGAGGTTCGCTGTTGTTCAATAGAACAGAAGCGAAATGAATGGTTTGAAAGGTGGGGCGTATGTGGCCGTGCTCTAGAGAGCGGTGGTGTCTTGGGAGAGTTGGGAGAGTGCGCTCGGCGAGGCGCAAAACATTGGTGCGGTCGCATGGTGCGACCAACCTAATAGGTCGGTCACAGCTTATTCTACATGACTACATGACCCTCATGATCTGATCATGTGTCAGTACCCGTAGTACCCCATGTTCCAGTACCCTATGATACGATATACTACGAGTAGCCTGTACTCTACTATTACTGTTCGTTCTACCGATAATCTTACCGTAGATCGTGGTAGATGTACCGACATCGGAACAATATGCGAACAGACATGACAGTCGTCCGTACATACTGACAAGCAATGTGTTGTCTGGCCTCGCGTCTGGCCTCGCGTCTGGCCTCGCGTCGTGCTGCTGTAAGGATGGCAAGCTCCCCGTGGGGTGATCAACCACCCGGATGCGCCCCCTTTTTTCCTCAATATGGACGCGTGGCGTTGTTCAGATTTGATATAACAGCAAATATATTAGCCGTAGTCTGGAGACGTAGTAAACTGGACGAAGGCTGCTTCCTCCGTCTGGCGTTGATACCTCGAACGAACATGCACCGCAGGTGTGGCGTTACGGCTGTGATGCACCTGGTAACATTGTTATTTTATTTACAGGCTGGTTCAAGCATACCGCCCAAAATTTATTGAGTGGGTAATGTCCACGCCGTTTTTTGGAGATAAGACTCAGAAATTTGGCACACGTGTTTTATGCACCCTACCCGAGCGTTTGACGTTTTTATTTTTTTTCGTTAGATATTGTTTGTTTCGAATGTTTTTGGGAAATTTGGGTCTTAAGAGATCCAGAATTTCCGGCGAAAAAACCCCCAAAAAAACCCATTCGGAAAAGGCTCCGGTAGGGCGCATAAAACACGTGCGACAAAATTCAGGGTCTACCCCCAAAAAACGGCGTGGACATCTGGACTTTTGTGTGGTAAAAGAGCAAAGATAGGTGTTGCCTCGGAGTTACTTAGTTTCAGTATATAATCGATTTTGGGTGCTAAATATGACTTAATCTGATCATACGCAGTCAGATCTTCGAATATTTGAGTGAAACTTTGTACAAACATGCCTTGGATCACTTGGAAGCGGCTCGTTCAGATAAACAAAAGAGGGAAAAAAACATTTCCTACGGAAACGCCTGACCTTTGTTGACAACTTTGAAGGCCTGTGATTGGTCGGGCCACATTTTCATCTGTAGCGACAGTTCTAGGTCCTTGAACAAAAACCTGGCGATGTCACTCTCCTCCAATGGCGGTGAGCATGATACCAAATGTTACATTGGAGTTGCTATTGCATGCGGCATTGGTGACTGACGAAATTTGGGGTGATATGCCTGAACCAGCTTGTAGGGTAAAAAAATATCAAGTTATATGTTTCACCACAACGACGGCGAGGATACGACCATTAAAAAAACGGGAAGTGTCACTCGGTGTCTTCGATCCCCGTCCTCGCTTGTCGGTGTTTGTTTTCAAGCAGCGACCACAAAGTAACCGTTGGTTGGTTCCGTATATGTTTCTGCTGTTACAGATACGCCGTCAAGTTCCCGTTTGCAATCCTGCTGGGGATGTGGAGCGCTCTTGTCTGGCGCACCCCGAATGAGAGCGATGTCGTGCAGTTCGTGGAAGGCACCGGTCTCATAACCGTGCTCAATCGCGGCTTCCCGCCCGGTGATCAGCCCCTGGCAGCAGCTGCTGCCGCACCGGCGTCGACAGCATCTGCCCCCGAGAACGAAGAACGACGTCACTACTACGTGGATGTCAAGAAATGCTTCTTGGACCATGTCATTCGCGAGCGCGGCAAGGAGGTCGTCACCCCGATTGAGTCGTGGGGAATGAGCTACACCAAGACCAGACCTATCTCCAGCAATAGCGCCGGAACCGGACCTTTAGTTGGAACCGGGAAGTGGACGGTTCACATAGACTCGTTTGTCGTCAACGGAAAGCCGGTCGCCGACCCCGCCAATCAGATGTCTTTCCTCCACCTGTACTCGACGATAGGCACTCACGGCAAGTGTCACGTCTACGGGAACACGCTGGTCCAGCGCATCAACAAGGACGAAGTCCTTGCCGACAAGCTGAGGGAGTCGACGTGGAACACCATTTCGCTGCATCGCGGCCTGCTGCGTGGTGGACTCGGGCCTGTGACTACGGTTAGGTTCGTGGGTGTCAGGGATATTATATGTCCGTACTACGGTGGCACCTAATAGTTGTCAACTTTGGTATCCTGATCAGAAAAAAACATCCGATCGGACACGTAGCCGTTCGTATTTCTATTGACATCAAATCACTCCAATGGCATGAGAGACACGTTCATGCGTTTCGGTTTGAGGATGTTTGCGGTCAAAGTTGCTCCAACTAATTAGAGTACAGAGGTGCGTACCTTTTGTCGCCAAGGGTTTAGGGTGTGCCGCCCCTACCAGGTGTACCACAGTCATTTTCGGGAGAAATTGTGGGGTCTCGGAATATACCCGAAGCATATTCCATCGTATTGGCTGAGCGGAATTTTCAATGCTCGCGGGGGTAAACAATGTCGAAGTCGAGCTGTGTCGGAATACCTTAGTGGGGATACCAATTGATCTATGATTTCTTTCCATACGGGGATTTGGTGCCTTGCCGCTGACTCGGATCAAAACTCCAAAACCGCTAATATATATGCTGTAGGAGCCCATTCATCATGCACAACCAACTCCCTGGCGACAACCTACCACCCCCCCCCCCCTGCTACGAGTACCTGTTCTACAATTTGAACGCATACCCCCAAACGTTCCATCGATCAGAACGGAAGCGAACAAGTGGACAGGGCTAGCGTCGCCTTGCACACGTGCAGGCCTCATCGCAGAATCGCTGGATATGTCTTCTCTTGGGGGCTGCAACCACGCGCTCGTGCAGCGCTGGGTTCACTTGGACTTGCCTCTCAGCCTATTCATGGTAGAGGCACGCCAAGCCCTCCAAAGGTGCGGAGGGCCTGCTGTAGCTGTGGGCGTTTCTGGTGTACCACGGTGGATCTATTTGATATAAAAAGCGAAGTCGCTCCAACACATTGTTGTTTGTCAGGGAGGAGCTAGGCTGTTGGCGCTTACACTGTTGCCGCTCAGTGAAGCTCAACCGTGTGGGGATCGCGAGCACACCGCAGTAGTCTCGATATATATCGGGACGACAAAGCCCCCTAACTCAAACAACTGCACGATGCTGCGAAGATTTGTGCAAGGAGGTGTTGCAGTCTCTCCCAACGCTCTCCATCTCCCAATATTATATGTCTCTCAGGGTCATGCTCGATCACGACATCCCGATGGAACTTTTCGAAGCCGTGTTCCTGTCCGTGGTGATGCATCCGATAGACCACGTGCTCGGGAGCAGGTACATGTGGGGACTCAGGTTCGAGCTCGACCTCTGGGAGCAGCCCGCACGCCGGTGAGAGCTCTAAGCCATCGATAAAACCGCACCTTATCCAGGGCGGGTTGACTAAATACACTTCTGTGTACGTTTCCACACACCCAAATTGCACCGTTACCATCGTCCAGTCGAGCCGTGTAGTAGTTGTGCCCCTCTGTAGTATAGCCCATACTTACTCTGAGGTCCGGTTTCGTTTACATCTTGCACGTATTTCGGAACAATGTATTAATATCCCCGCACAGGCGACTAACGAGTTGTCACCTCTCTACGTAGAGACCCCACTGAATCCATGTTTGTCACCTGCCCCTTCTTCCAATCAATTTTTCGCTCCCGTTTATTCAGCCAATCAGCTTTGAGCACAGCCCATTTAGGGGCGGTGCCCTATTATCTCAGCTGGCCACATGAGGAGCTTCCCACAATCTCATCCGAAGCATGACTTATTCCAAGACGTATGTTCGCGCGACCTCAGACCCAGATCATGTGTCTATCGATGCGCTGGTCCTTAAAAATGAAAACACGTATTGGGGGTGCCATGCCAACCGGTGCTGTAGTTGCTCGCTTGGGGTACACAGCCGGCCATGAACTGAAACACATAATAATGCAACACGTGCAACCCGTACCGCGGAATAGGCCATTTGAAGAGTTTCCCCCGTCCGTTTCCAGGCATTTTCTGTGTATTTCCAGGCAATGCCCGCCCCCCCCCACCCCCCCCACGACACGCGAACCCAGTTCAAAAGAGTAAAACGGCCGAGTGTAGCCGCCAAACCAAGCGTGATTATGTCCCTGCTTCATTTCATAATGTGAACTCAAGATTAGAGGGACTCACTGAAACAGTGGCACAGTGACACAGTGACACAGTGACACAGTGACACAGTGACATACGCGTGCTACGCTAGAGTATATACCTTGTTTTGGCTGAGAATATTTCTGAATGAAGGGGCTTCTTAACCCGAAACCGTTGGAGCGTTGGGCCGTAATATTGTTCTTCGGGTTGCACGTTTATTTCGTCCGAATCCAGTTTTTGAGGTAAAATCAGTATAAAGTTGCTGAAGCGAAGAGCCTAAAACAAACATGGTACACCTCTACCCTTGAGATAGCATGCGTCAAAACGAAACCAGTAAGACCACAGTTTCAAAGAGTGACCCAGTTTTTCGCGAAATTGGAATGTCTGCCTGTTTCGGCCTAAAGTCTGTTTGTTTGTTAGTTTGTTTGTTTTTGCTTTTCGAAGTACTAATCCCTCGCAAAGTATTTGAAGCTATACTCTGTACCAGGTATGCACTACCAATTGCATTGGGAAGATCTGGCAAAAACAATGAAAAACTCGTGATAACAGAAATGCCGTTTTAAGTTGACCCCGAGGTACAGTCACTGGTAAGGCGTAAACAACCAAACAATTCAAGCATTTAGGATCTCGTTCCCATTGCCGTCGGTGTTCAACAATCGTCTACAAGCGTGCTTCGGAGCAAGGACCGGTTCCATGCTCGGTGAAACAGCGTATGTGGTGTCTGACCAGTAGTAAGATAACAAACTTTTCAGGAATCTAGCCTAGACTTTTGTTAAAAATAAACAGGAAGTATATAACCGAGGCGCTCACCATCTCTATAGGAAATCGGTAAGTAATCTCCCCCATTCTCACTCGGCGAGGATAGTTGTCTTGCCTACAACCGTGCCTACAGCGGTGCCTACAGCCGGGTCTCAGGCTTTTATACGAGAGGGCCGATACTGCTGTATTTACTTTCGAAATAGCTCGAAATATGGAAAACCACCCGAAACGCCAACGACGCCCTAACGAGGGCCTTCATGTCGTATAGAGGCATATTTTATCTGATCCTGGAATGTGAGAGTACCCCGTTTAAGTCCCTGGGCATTTTTTTTGTTTATGTCATCTATGACTTTTGTAGTCGTTATACTGACTTTTGTCACCCCCCCCGTAACAACGACTGCGCCCCAACGCACTGGCGGCATCACTCTGCGAGGCCATTGCGACATCGCCACCACGCCGAATCTGTCACGCTAACGTATTCTACGTGGTTTCGTACGTTCAGTTGCCATCCCAAGTGCGTCAGCTTATCACACCGCATATTTTCGAAGCCGTTCGGTTTGTCACCCCAAGCGAAGAAAGAAACGACTCTCGAAGGAGATTTTTCGAGCAGTTGAAGCTTTGTCAGTCATGAACGCAGCCTCGCCGTTCTGCCGCGGGGGGCGCCGCTGCTGAGAAACACGCACATCGAACGGAAGGATTGCTATATTGCGCAAGCGGCCCAAAGGGGAAGCGATGTTGTACTGCTGTAGTGTAGTGTAGTACATGGGCGGAACGAGTTACTCCGTCATTGAGGCCTTTGTCAGACATTCCTGTGCCTCGTTATGCCTAAACTCCTTTGCGTGATTTTCATGTTTTCCTTTAATGTTGCCCTGTGCACCTCACCGCTGTGTGCCTTTGTGCCTGCTCAAGGCCTATAATCTGCGAGAGCGCCGTCTGGAACTTCATGTGGGCTGACCCCACGATTAATCCTCTGTACGACAACAAGATCAGGTGAGAGTTGCCACGTTACAGGAGTAACACCCACCCTCCTATTCCCTATCTAATCGTATGTTTTATCCACACTTGCTCATGGCGTTTTGACCTGTGTAATAACTCCCAGCATGTACACTTTATATACTGTTTCCAGTCCTATTCGTGTTCCCCCATGTTTAGGTCAATTTGAGGTTTGTCCCGGAATATTTGAGCTAGCAATATAGTGGGGGGGGGGCGGTTGGCGTCTCTCCCGTGGAGCTCGGATGGGGCGTTTAGTATATAGTCATGGTGTCCGAACTGTTTTGCTGTATCAATGCATATCACATATGCTGTGCCTGCGCACTGCAATTGTTCATGATTGGCCGTCCGATATACAAGGTTTGTTGGCAAAACGAGGATTTATGGGCGAAGTGTAACGGGTTTCGTCGTTCCTCTGTGAGCTGAAGTAGTGATTCATTTTTGTACCACCTGCCGTGAGTAGCGAAAGCAAGAGGTATTATCTTGCTTGCCAAGAAATCTAGTGGAAGGGGCACGGAGAGCGCGGAACGACTCTCGAGAGGCCATCCAAATGGCTAGTCTCGTTACGTTTTTCTGCACGGTACTCCACACGTTTGCGGGTTGGGGCGCCGTGCATTTACAACTGAAAGGGCGATACGTAAAACATTTGTTATCCCCAAGCCGTGTGTGCTGACCTTTTTCGTCCTGCCTGTCTCTTTCGCTCGATCTCACTCCATGGTGTTTTGTAATGTATTTGTTCGGCTCGAACTACAGGCGCATTCCCAAGCCGTTTTATCGCCAGCTCTACGAAGCGATGAAGAAAATTGACACGTTAAACGTCGCGGACGAGATCACGGCGAGCATTATGTACTGAGCCCGCGGACATCAGTGACCAATATCAACTGAGAGGACCAATAATAGCACCATCAGAGGCAACCACTACAGGCGGAGCGCACAAGATCCACGACCGAGCAACGGCACAGTAGTGGCGGCGTCGTAGTTATCGAGCTCATCAAAACGAGAAGCTCAACCTCCTTTGACACCCGAAACATGAGATCGAGGACGTTTGTTCGCGAAATCCGGGCAGCAGTTTTATGCTCTTGTCCTACAAGTAGACGTATCAGACGTCTGCTACAATGATCGAGGTACTGTACCTTTTTTTGGCTGAAACGATTTTTGAATGATCGAGCTCCTCCTTAGCCGAAGATCCTCGGACTTTCAGTACAATATTGTGTTGAAATATTTTGGAGAGCATACTTGCAGTAGTTCATCGAGTGGCATCGTATGTTTTTCGTCCAAACTCCAAATTTTCGGTGAGGTATGGAGCCCTTTAAAAGAGGAGTCCACAAAAAATTGTAGCATGCTTGGTTGGTGCACCTCTATCGTAGCATGCTTGGTCATACTGCACTACCGGTAGGTCCTCACGTGGGGAGCTGGACCCGTGTCATACCATACCCCTACCATACCATACCATACCGTACCGTGGGACGAGCCCACCACCAAACCAAACTCGAGCCCAACTTGAACGCAGCTCGTAGCTGTCGATATTGTTGTATGTACGTAATCTTGCTTATCTCGCTCTCTAGCGCAGGGGGTGCCGGCGCTGCCTATCTTAACCATGGCATACAGCACCACCATTCTAAAGTTCGGCTCCTCCGCGGGGTAGCGAGCAGTGTCGCGCCAACTCTTGCCTCCGCAGGGGCATTTCTGCGGCGTTGGTTTGTTTTTTCAGGGATATAACATGCAAGTTTGTTGGATGGTGTATACGGAGCACCCGCACGAGTGCTACGGTATGATAGGCGTAAATAACCTATTTAGGCGAACACGCTGTGACTGACGGGGCTCCTCAAAGGGTCAATAGTGTCACTGGGAATAATGCTTTTTGTTTCGCATTCATATTCGTCATGACCCCTATAGGGCATTTTTGATTGCCCATCTACTGTAGAAGAAGAGTTTCTCGCTGTGTCAAAGTTCAGTTATGGGCTGGGTAAAGAGCTTATCAGGTGACGAGCTTCAGAAAGCTCAGGTGCTACTCTTATCGTAGCACGTTTCTTCGCTAATGTTGCCTTTTTTCGCCAGGGTTGGAAGAGGGGCATCAAAATAATTTTCACGAAACAATATACGTTCGTGGAAACGGATGAGATGAAGGCATGGCTGTAGTCGTATGACCATAGACCCTCACGTCCCTACAATGGCGGGACGGTGCATGTCGGGTTTTCACCGACCAGGCAGATATTGCTAGTACCAAGCGCGAAGCGCCGTTATGTGTTCGGCGAGTCGCATGCAGGGTGAACTGCGGTAACGGAAAAGCCACGTGCAACGCACGAGGGCATGCGATTCATGACTTCCACAGCCGCTAGTCGGTTATGAGAGCGTTCGACGGAGGGGCCGCGAAGACAGCTTGCTCGCCACTATGGTTTTATGGGCATTGGGATCCATACCTTTTTTTATGTGCAGTCACTACGCACGAGTACGAGCATACGAGTAACTTAGTTTGGGTATTAAGTTAAATGCGATATGCGGCGAGATTCCGAATTGTGTTATTACTCGTATATACGGTATTTCCGTATAATGCATAGTCAACGTATCACTATCAATATCGATGGAAGAAACCTTGCTAGTATTATAACGTTGCTAGGGCTTCGCAAGGAACGTTGCTCGCAACAGGACAGAATGCCGTAGAGGACACCTGCCCGTAGCATGGTGGGTATTGCCCCGCGACGATCAAGTGACGGACACGTGCACTTCGACCGCTCCGCCCCTTTTCATATTTTCTTCCTGTCTTTCCCCTTTTTCTCTCATCAGGAATACATTATTATTGTTATTATCTTTGCATCCGACAATGTGCAGCATGATGAGCTTCGACGTTGATCACGCATAACATTGCCTAAACCAGAGAAACACGGAAACCAAGGAAACCTATGGGCAAATATACTTTCCTCTCTCTTTCTTCTCTTCATTTTGCCACATAAACGCTTTCCAAACATATATACGAGTATTATTTTCTTGATCAGAATTGATCCTCACAGACACTTCGATGGCATCTTTACGTCTCTTTCCGCAGAGACAGGGTCTTGACGCGCATCATCAATATAAGACTGTTTCTTACGCTATTATTTTAAAGACTTCAAAATGGCAAATTTTGAACCGATACAATCCTGGTCATTTATTTATCATAAATCGAATCGAGCTTTCTTAGGCTAATTGAAGAAAAGGATCTGGGTTTTATAAAGGGCAGAATACGAGATGCTAAAATCAGGTATACCTGATCCATTTGAGTTGAAATCAGGTATTTACTGAAACCAAGTAAAAAACGCACGCCACGAGAGGTGTTTTTCATGATTGTTTGGCTTTGAGAAATATTGAAACTTGTTTTTGAGTTTGCACCTGAACATCAGAATGATAGCGACTGGTTGTTTGTGTCCTGGCATATAGGAGTTTCCGCACATACAGAGAGGCGTTATGTGGGGTAGGGGATAGGGGACACAATACCCGACCGGAAATAACCGGTCCAGTTATGCCCGGTCGGTTAGTTGAAATAATCGAATAACCGGTTTCGAAATGTCGGGTTTTCGGTTACGAAAGCCGGATCGCGGTTTCCGGTTAAATAACCGTAGGTCGGTCCCGGCGCCCAACGCTGGTCATTATACGGCTGGTCTTGGGCTGGTGAACGTATTGATATGTGTGATTGGTATGACCCCTTGGGTTAGGATATGCGATATTTGCGGACTATAGTCTAGATTAACACCAGGAACGTTCCTCGGGCAAGTATATGTATCCGTCCAGCGGGTTAGTAGTGAGAGCAGAAATGGTTTCGGTACCTCGCGAGGTTAAACTTCACAGCTCTCACTCGCCAGATTTCCCCTTGTTGTCTCACATTGTCACAGGGACAATATAAAAGTAGAGGTCTCTTAGACTGAAGATGTCATATGATGAGCTGCGATTCCCAACCAGCGACGATCTTCTCCTGCATCCCTCTCAGTACAGTATATGGGTGGGTGTGTTCTTCACATTAAACCGTCCTTTCTACCCTTCGACATCAGCAAACCCAGTGTCAGTGCCGATTTTCCGTCCTACTCGTACTCTAGAGAGGTTATGTGGTCACACAACTACAGTATGACACGGAGATACTAGGCTGCAATGCAGTAAGCAGAGCAGACAATGAAATGCCATACCAGGCGCCAAGGTATACAGTATACAGAACCGGCCCGCTCGTAAGAAAGGAACTCCCACGAAAGTCACCTGAAAATTTGATTAAAATAAGAAACCTCTCAGTCTAGGCAGTGCATAAGCTTTAAGAAAGTGACCCCTTCCTGTGGCTGGCCTGGCTCCAAATCTTCATTCATTGTACAGTACTATCAATAGGGAAAACGTCTTCTCCGGGACCAAAATAAGAAAGCGCGAAATAAGAATGTGTGTTTTCGTGCGCGCCCAGAATAAGGAAGTCGGCCAGAGCCCGATTTCAGGCTTCTTGTGAGAGGGCCGGTTGTGTATGAGAGGCCCGATCTGCCCAAGGCTAGCAATCTACCGGCCTGAAATAGGGGGGGGGGGGAAATGAATCGAAAAGGAAAAAGGAAAACATGTACAGTAGAATAAAATATTTACACTACAGGGATAATCATTTGAGATTTCCCGAAAATGATACGAGTAAGAATTTTCTAAATCTTTTATTTTTTTTGGTAGAAGCACAAATAAAAACGAACAGCACAGAATGTAGATACGTATCAAAACCAAAGACATTTTGCCCCACGATAGATACGACGAAACAGAAGGCCTGCTCAGTAACACAAGGAACTGGTGCTTCCTTTTACCCAATGCCGGCGTCATTTGAGCCCTTGTGGCCGGCGCACTGCTCTCCGATCTGCCGGCAAGGCGTGTGTCGTCGAACTGCAAAAAACACAGCAAGTCGGTAGTCCAGAGGCGTGCACCAGGAAAATTAGTGGGGCTCGAGCCAGCATCTCAGCCCAACGAAATCAAGGTTGATATGCAACCCACGACCCATGGGTCCATTGCAACGTCGGCCGTTTCCAATTTCGATGCTTGTATCGCTCGCGGCTCAATTTGCTCGTACTCGTTCGGTGCTGGTACTGCTGTACAATGTGTAAGAAGATACAATATTACGAGTACTCGTACCAAAATATCACCAATATTATCGTTTCGCCGATCAAGGAAACTTACTACGCAGATTTGCTGCTTGTAGGCGCAACTCGTGCTCGACCTAGGGACGAGGGGTGCAAGAGACATATGGCGTGGCTGTTGTCCTCTACTAGGGGGTTCGAGGAGAGCTATCGGCGATGCAAATGGTCTCGCCCTTCAGAGGTAGGGCTGCCTTCCGTCCAGATTCGCCAAGAGATAGATGTACCCCGAAAATCTCCACAGATCAGATCAAAGACCGACTTCGAACAGCAGGGCGTTGTCCCTCGACAAGGCACCGCATGATCAGCTCCAGCCTATCAAGTGGTTCCTCGGACCTCGGGAGACGGCCTCAAGTCGTCGCAGCGAAAAATAGGCCTCCATCAGCGAGGTTTCAGCCTCTGACCTACGAGGATGGTGTACTGTAGATGAAAACCGACGCGCCGCGATTCCACTCACGTCTACAGTAGTACGAACGAGCACGAGCAGATTGACCCTGCGATCGATGCAAGCATCGAAATTGCAAACGGCCGACGCTACGATGGACCCATGAGTCGTGGGGTGCATGTCAACCTTAGTTTCGTTGGGTTGAGATGCTGGCTCGAGCCCCATTGATGTTCCTGGTCCACGCCTCTGGACTACCGACTTGCTGTGTTTTTTGCAGTTCAAAGAGAGACGCCTTGCCGTGAGATCGGAGAGCAGTGCACCGGCCACAAGGGCTCAAATGACGCCGGCATTGAGTACAAGGGAGCTCCAGTCCCTTGTGTCACCGAGCAGGCCTTCTGTTTCGTCACGTCAATCGGTGGGGCAAAATGCCTTTGGTTTTGATACATACGTATCTTCGTTCTGAGCTGTTCGTTTTTATTTGTGCTTCTACCAAAACAAAATTAAAATATTTAGAAACTTCTTCGTATAATTTTCGGGAATTCTCAAATGGTTATCCCTGTCAAACAGATCAATGGCATGTACGTACCGGCGTCCTCGGTGGAATGACAGGTGAATATCGTCCCTGTTAGAGTCAAGATCGTGGGATCGAGCCCCCCCGAGTGCATACTCGTATGATATGTACTTGTAGGGACTTTATCTCGAAAATAAATATCTCGACTAGCGGAAATCGCGAGAGCGTGAGTTGGCAAAAGTCGATGAAAATCGACGAGCGTTGGTAATGCTGAACCCTCTGCGCGATAAACAACCAAGGCACGAACCGTAGTGGGGAGGAGGGAGAAGAGCCTGCTTTGTGACCTCGAATCGGAGTTACGATCATGTAGGGAGAGGGACAGAATTGCGAATAAATAAAGGGGATGGAAAACACACACACCACGCTCTGGAGCATAAACTGCAATCTATTACTAAGTGAGAAAAGTTGCTCGAGTCGCGCAGGTAGATTCCACCATCGCACACACAATATTTCACAATACAATGTTCTCTATTAATAGTATAGCAATCGGAGAAAAGCACGCACGCACTTTTTTGTGTGGTAGGCAAATAACTCGGACAGCTTCAGCAGCAGCCGCAGCCGCAGCAGCTGCTGCTGCAGCAGAGAAAGTTCCCACACAGGAGAGCACTTTCGATCTTACCCATATTGCTGAAGGACAACCGAAAAACACTCCCTCCCCAGGACAACAGGCTGTCAGGTAGTTGGTTGCCTTGTTTTGATTAGGTTTACGGCTTCTCTTCCGTGTTGGGGTTGCCACCGCTGCTTTAACTGCGTCTTGTGTTTATCGCAGGTATAGCTGAGTAATCTGCCCACGCACGGTGCAAGGTGTTGAAGTACCGCAACCACAGCAGTGAAACTTTGCTGTCCGCGCCATCCACTCTCCGCTGTCGTGTCCCCTGATGCTGAGTGGGTCTGGGCTAGAGGTACTTGTAGGTGGTGTGTCCTGGGTCCGGCAGTGTACTGAATACACCCTGAAAAACACTTCAGAGCCAAACAGCGAGACATCAATCATCGAATATTGTTTTCTCTACAGTAACTATTCTATGAAATACATGTTCTCATCGCAGAACAAACCTACCTCTCGTCATAATGCCCTGTACAACCAATAGCAGCACCTAATCGCACCAGTATGTATGCGTTGGGGACTGTAAGGAGCAACACTCTGGACAAATTGGCAATATATTGCTTAGCGTGGACTCCACTCCCCACAGCTCGAGCACTGGTACCGAAGGAATGCGAACAGCATAAGTCAGAGTCGGCACGAACGCCACACCAACCACCGGCGCATGACGAGACTGCAAGTACATCGGTAAGCATCAACAACCCAAGGCATTTAAAAGGCAATCACAGTGTTCACCACAACCGTTAGCTTCACACGCACGCCGAACGATCACCGCGTCAGTAAGCATCTACCCCATTAAAGCAGCAACCAAGAGCAGTGCAACAGCAAGGAACACAGTACACACAAATTGCTCGCAGACTGCACACACACGCCGACCACTTTAATTTTCCAAAATACCATGGCATGCAGGATCAATAAAGGGTATGAGCGCACATACAAAATCTTAGAAACCCGCCTTAAACTTGAACTAATAATGAAGCGTGTGTCGAGGCTCTGTCTCTGTGGAAAGAGATGGCAGAGGTGGCACCGAAGTGTCTGTGAAGATCACTTGTGTTGTTGTTGTTGTCTTCACATTAAAAACCGTGCCGGTCTCTCTATCCAGTACCTCCATCTGTCCGTACTAATCCAACACTTGACACGGTCGATTCCCGTGGTCACAGGCTAACTTACCCAAAAAAGGTATACTGAAATAAAAGTGGAACCCGAAGGGTCCGCAAAGCGATCAAAGCCAGTCAAAAACAGATAGTCTGGAGCCCTCCGCTCCCCTCTACACGCTATGTGAAGGTAAAAATCTACGAGAGCACTTTCGATCTTACCCATATTGCTGAAGGACAACCGAAAAACACTCCCTCCCCAGGACAACAGGCTGTCAGGTAGTTGGTTGCCTTGTTTTGATTAGGTTTACGGCTTCTCTTCCGTGTTGGGGTTGCCACCGCTGCTTTAACTGCGTCTTGTGTTTATCGCAGGTATAGCTGAGTAATCTGCCCACGCACGGTGCAAGGTGTTGAAGTACCGCAACCACAGCAGTGAAACTTTGCTGTCCGCGCCATCCACTCTCCGCTGTCGTGTCCCCTGATGCTGAGTGGGTCTGGGCTAGAGGTACTTGTAGGTGGTGTGTCCTGGGTCCGGCAGTGTACTGAATACACCCTGAAAAACACTTCAGAGCCAAACAGCGAGACATCAATCATCGAATAGTGTTTTCTCTACAGTAAGTATTCTATGAAAAACATGTTCTCATCGCAGAACAAACCTACCTCTCGTCATAATGCCCTGTACAACCAATAGCAGCACCTAATCGCACCAGTATGTATGCGTTGGGGACTGTAAGGAGCAACACTCTGGACAAATTGGCAATATATTGCTTAGCGTGGACTCCACTCCCCACAGCTCGAGCACTGGTACCGAAGGAATGCGAACAGCATAAGTCAGAGTCGGCACGAACGCCACACCAACCACCGGCGCATGACGAGACTGCAAGTACATCGGTAAGCATCAACAACCCAAGGCATTTAAAAGGCAATCACAGTGTTCACCACAACCGTTAGCTTCACACGCACGCCGAACGATCACCGCGTCAGTAAGCATCTACCACATTAAAGCAGCAACCAAGAGCAGTGCAACAGCAAGGAACACAGTACACACAAATTGCTCGCAGACTGCACACACACGCCGACCACTTTAATTTTCCAAAATACCATGGCATGCAGGATCAATAAAGGGTATGAGCGCACATACAAAATCTTAGAAACCCGCCTTAAACTTAAAAGAATGACGCGTGTGTCGAGGCTCTGTCTCTGTGGAAGAGATGGCAGAGGTGGCACCGAAGTGTCTGTGAAGATCAGCTTGTGTAGAAGAAGAAAAGTCATGGTTTGAAAAGGCACTTATTTGCGTCATATGGAAAGAAGATTGACTCTCAGGAGATCAATGGAAAAGGAAGAAGAGAAGAGAAGAGGAGAAGAGGGAAGGAGAGTAGAGAGTAGAGTAGAGAGTAGAGTCGAGGTGGGCGAGTGCCTGCACCTGATCATCCCGGTGCAATGCCCATGCTACGGACAGTTACATTCTACCGTAGTTGGTACTGTTCCCTGTAATGTTCTCTACAACGTTATAGAACGTTCTAGCAACGTTCTCAGCATCGTTCCTGATGAAGATGCTTGGGCATACAATGTGGCGCACTACGAGTAAGACAACTCGTAATCTATCCGCATATTGCAATAACCCGAATTCTAGACTAAGATACTCATATACTCGTATCAGTGCGTAGTGACTGCACATCACAATAGATACGTATGGATCTCAACGTCCATATGCTAACACAGCCCACGTGTGATGAAAGTCAGTAGCTAGAGTAATGCCTACGGTGTAGAAACCTGATACTCAAAAATCAAAATGAACGAGTGAAGAATGAAAGAATGGTACAACATATTCAGTCCTGCGCGAATGCAGCGGCAATATGGAAAACAGTGAACACAAAAGTTCACTACATATTCAGGCCCGTGTGATGACGGTGGCAATGTGGTTGTACTTATGTCAGAAACTCTATTCTTGGTTGTGCATGACTACTGAGTCATAGTGCACGACACTGAGTCATAACCTATAATGAAAAGTGTAGAAAGTTATCTGCTGTACTTGCAACCCGTCCCCTCAATTGAATGCTACAATAACAGACCTACGGAAATAGTACGTAATCTTGCAGAAACAAAGAAAGTCGGTGGATGTGTACCCAGACAAAATAGCAATGACCTACTGTATGTACCAGTACGTGTGAATACTAATTTGACCAGCGATCAACATTGGATAGTTGAAGAGACATCCGATCAAAATGAGACGAGGGTCCAGTGTGGAGTATAGACGTGCGTACGTACTCATATGAACCCTACAGAGTAGTACCTGGTGTAAACAAAGTCAAAGAAGAAAAAAAATCGTGGTGTGAATACCAGCGAAGTATACCCTAGAACGGAAGCTTTAACCCGTATAATGGGTGTGTTCAACGCGCCCCCTGAATAGATACCTAGAGTAACATGAAATCCAAGTAGAAACTGATGACATTCGTCAAGTACAGCGAAAAGTGCACTGTTTACATGTATGTACGTTCGTACTCGCAATTAAATTAGGAGTACAGATAGTACGGTAATAGACTACGTTGGGCGCAATCGTATCGCAAAATAGACTCGTGATGCTGTGGTGATGACCAGCGAGCAAAATCCTAGCAAAGAAAGCGTAAGAAAGTGTCTACTGTACCTATGTTACGCCCCCCCCCAATGGATCCTAGGACAAGAAATCGAACCGTGGACGTATACTCGTACAGGTATGTGTCCAGCTATACTGAGATGTGTGAAGTACAACTCAGCATGGTGAGTGTGTATTTAGGATACGTACTCAAAGAAAAGAAAGCTGTGGAAAGCTATGGAACAACCGATAAAAAGGCAGATGTGTATCCGTGACGGAATTCACAGCAGTGCGCATCATGTTTGATTACACATATATACGTAGAACGTGAAGACACTCGACGTACAGTAAGGAAACAAAGCCAACAGAGAAAAAGTATACAAAGTTCATACCCCTCACCCACGAAAACAGAGATAAAGAAAAGACAGAAAAAGGCAACCTATAGCAGTGCAATACAGCTGTAGTGCTTGGTTGTTGCTGCTCATGATGATGCCGATCTTCGTTTCCGTGCTGTTGTGGCGTAGATATGCTGTAGTTGAAGAAGAAGTGGTGCTGCTGATGATCTTCTGTAGGCGGTCTTGTTGTGAAGAACTAGGTCGTAGTCGAAGCAGAGCAGACCAAAATATGTACGTGTAGAAGAAGATGGCTGTGAGATGATGCTGATGGTGGCGATGAAGAGCTGACGAGGTGGTGAAGACCTATCCCCGTAGCCAGTCCGTAGTGATGTGCTGCACCGTGTTGCTCGACGTGGGCGAGTGCCGGTAGGTGTTGTTGCGGTTGCGCCGCTTGTTGCGGTGCAATATGAAAAATATATCCCCACAGATCGATAGCAAGCATGCAACAAGAAAGTGTGGAACTCCTTCTTTTGGAAAAAATGAGCAAATCCCCCCAGAGTGGTGTTCACGTTTCGGCTCTGATGTCGCCGAATACGTAGCTGGTCCCCAATGCGATGGAGATGGTGATAGCCAGCTGCTTGATGAACGCTTCGATGGTATTGCTGTGGGCTAAACCCTGGTGAGCATGCAGATGTTGATCATGTCGCCTCCGATCCTGAAAGAAAACTCTTGAAAAACAAAAATTGAATGAATTTTGCTGCAGCCGAGGGTAGACCATTGATGCTTCCAGAAGTAGAGGTAGTGATGTTGTAGTGTTGCTCGTACAGCAGTAGTCGAAGTAGACGTAGAAGCTGATTGTACCAGATAAACCGATAGGAGTTCTCTACCGTGGCAGGCAATGTCGCCGATTGCATCAACGGCCTGGCTGCGTGATGCAACGCTAGTTGGCCTTCTCCCCACATGGAATGAAGGAGGATGCTTTTTCCTTCGAGTCTGAATGCGTGCTTTCGCCTAAAAGCGTGTAAGGTCGATGCTGGATAAGGATAGCAGGAGGTAATCCCCCCGATGCTACGCTGGGTAGCAGATTCGTCAACGACCTGGCTGTTTGATTCAGCACGTGTAGATCTTCTCGGCAATGCTTGCACGAGGACAAATCTATGTGTACGTACTTCGTGCGTCGTAGCTTGAAGAAACGGTTTTGATAACGGCCTCGCGCGTTCAACTAGCGTGAAACCGGCTCGACACTAACTTTAGTGGTGATGGCAGAGAAACAGCAGGCCTTGTAACGTTTCTTCATGCTTTACAGCGTGGAAGCAGCGCGGAGCTAGCTTCGCGTGTGATGAGCAGAAATGGTTTCGTGACTTGTTTCGCGCTTACAGCTTCAAAGTATCATAGTATCGAAAACAAAGCTTTGCGTGTGATGTTGGAAAAATCGTCGGTGGCTTATTTTTGCAATTACAGCGTGAAAACGATGTTGAATGTACGAGTACGAGTTTCGCGCAAAGAAGCGTGAAACCGGACTCATTACTCGTACGTTCTACCCGCGTAAAAGCGTGACAGCAGTCTTCTTACCTGCCTCGCGCGTAGAAGCGTGAAAGCAGTACTCCTTGTAGTAACCCTGTTGAACGAAGTTGACGAAAATCGATGATGAGAGTCGATGTCGATGTTGTCGGGTAGATGACGATCTTCTGATTTTTGAAGCAAAAATCGAATTCCTCCGCACTTGAAAACTTGAAATTTCTTCGAAAGTAGAACGTGACGCGCTCGCCGGGAGACGTCGTTCCGTGATGCCAGTCGGTGCGTAGACCAAAGTCGAGGCTTATAACCTAAAACAATGACGCGTGTGTGGAGGCTCTGTCTCTGTGGAAAGAGATGGCAGAGGTGGCACCGAAGTGTCTGTGAAGATCACTTGTGTAGAAGAAGAAAAGTCATGGTTTGAAAAGGCGCTTATTTGGCCATAATGGAAAGAAGAGTGACCTCTGGGAGATCAATGCAACAGGAAGAAGAGAAGAGAAGAGGAGTGGAAAGTAGAGAGGAGTGGAGTAGAGTGATCGAGGTGGGCGGTGCCTGCCCCTGATAATCCCGGTGCAATGCCCATGCTACGGACAGTTACATTCTACCGTAGTTGGTACTGTTCCCTGTAATGTTCTCTACAACGTTATAGTAACGTTCTAGCAACGTTCTCAGCATCGTTCCTGATGAAGATGCTTGGGACATACAATGTGGCGCACTACGAGTAAGACAAACTCGTAATCTATCCGCATATTGCAATAACCCGAATATCTAGACTAAGATACTCATATACTCGTATCTATACGCATATGTACGTATGGATCTCAACGTCCATATGCTAACAAAACGGATAGCCGAAATGTATTCCAATTGTTTGTCGATATACGCTGCTTCTAATTTGGGCACAACGGACCGTGTCCCACGTCTTGATGAAACGTTAATGACACTGTCGGCAAACCCATCGTCCCCTGAAGCATGCAACAACAGGGTGGCTTCAAGGCCGCCATCTCCATTCGCAGGCCAGGTTCCACACATTGCGCGCCGGCTGTGGGTCCATTCCCTGTGCTGTTGAAGGTTCTACTGGGATATACAATGTCGTATGGGATTTTCCATTGGGATGGCCCTTATTACATGAGACGTTTGGCGTACTGTAAAATATGGCGGGGATAAGAAGCAAGTGTTCTTCTACGATCCCATGACACACGTCGTGAGAAAATACATGCATATCGTACACGCAGGCCGGATGAAACGGATGCGACCTCAAACGCTCGCACGATGACTGCAAGATGGGGAAACGCCAACGTAAAAAGAGACGGCACGCTACCCAAGCGGAACGCGGCGGAGAAACTATAAATGGCGAGCAGGAAAAACCGAACTTTGTAAAAACAACCGAAGTTCTCAAAAGGGTAGAAAGGTTGGAGGTACTGTAGCGCAATCGCACGTGAACGCAGTTGGGCATGTCACACGGGACGAGTCACGTTCTCGTCGTCGTCGTCGGCAGCAGCAGCAGTGCCAATCGTTGGTAGACACATGCTGTCGCGCCCCGGCCATGTCTGAACAAAACAAAGACAGAAACACAAGCCATTCACGCCCTAGCCCAAAAACTTTCGTTGCCAAACGCTGAACCTCACCCCAACCTTTCCGCAGTCGGCAAAACGGGCGGTCGTAGAGGGTTGCCAGCACCCGGATGTAAAACATAACGCCCAACCCCCGGTTGGGACCTACATGCAGTATATGCGGAACCAAAGGTCCAATTCAGATTGCACCAAAGTTCCGATCTACGTATAATATATGGGCTGCACCACCGAGAAACGTTTCGATCTTGAACCGACTTTCCTTGATCGATTCAACTATTAATTATAGTGTAAACTGTAACAACACACTATGCGGTTACCTTCCTTGCTTTCGTTGTAATCTACCCCGCGATGTTCCATGGTTTGGACCCCTACATCGCTTCAGGTGTAGGTTTGATGGAGCCAACGTTCAACTAAACGACATCTGCGTGGTGGACTGAAGCCGTCCGTGTGGCACGTTCTCTTAGGTGTTCATCGGAAACACATCGCAGAACGCACACTGAAGTACATATACTATATATACATACATACAAGGTTCATCTGTGGCGATGTGGTTGGCTAGAGACCCCGGGGATGTGGCGAGTTGAAAAGGTACAGCATTGTTGTCATCCTAGCGTCCCTTAGCACAAAGAAGCACAAAGAGTACTGCTGCTGTATACCGGTACTACAATATAATTGCGTAAGGATGAGATTCGACGACGTGTGGGTGTTTAGAAAGTGGCACCAGTTTGACATTGTATATAGGCTCGTTTCAGACAACCCTACGGGTAAATCCAAGCTCGTTTCCTCAACAGTCGAAATCAGGCGATACAGCACGATTACAACCATTAAAAGGTTTCAGTATGCATTTGGGGGCGGTGGGAGTTGGATCAAATCGCTTGGGTGGCCAGGGGATGACTGGATACCATCCCCGTTTTTTTCCCAACAACAATTGGCCATGAGACTTTTTTTCAACTATTACGGGAGACCAAAGTAAACAGGACCTACGGCACACACAAAAACCAATATATTTACCATTTTTTACTAACAATATTTGGTCCTATTTTTTATGGCCCCCCGTCATAGTATTAACTTCGCGCATCACCGGCGACACGTGCCACCACACTCCCTGCGGACACAGTGAAGACGCGCACCTTCGGTCTTGCCCAGTTTTCCCTTTTTGCTCCCCGAGAGGAGGTGCTGGATGAGTCGCTGCCTCTTTTTTTCGTTGATATTTTTGCGGGGCAGTACGTTAGCATATCACTTGCCTTACCCATTATGTTGCGTTTATTTTGTTTTATTTTTTCTCTGCTTCACAGTCTGTGACCACATAATTTGTATCTCTCTAGGTTTAGGAATCAGGAAAGAAACTGGGTGTACTGATGTGGTTGGGTAGACATAACGGGTTTAATGTGAAGACAACACACACAGTATCTCGCGAGCACTCCAGAAACTGGTATCCCGACCACAATATGAGAAAGGCTTGAATCTGTGGCTGCCGCGCTGGAGTTATGTTTGCTAGTTGCTGGGGTGGCACGAGCGAGGGCCTGTGATGTACTTCTCCGCAAACAATCTCGGTTTTGGGAGTTCCAGTGATATCCACGAATCCGATGTAAACAATGCGGTCACAAAAACGTCAAATACCCTACTCACATATATTGACGAAAACTAGAGCACCGCGGCTGTCGCCAAGGCCAAAGTGTGAAGCGTTTGTGCGGCGGCACTGTTGTTCTTGTGTCTGTATCACGTGGGTGCATGTTACTTGCGAAATCACGAGCAAGCGTTGGTTCGTAAAGTCGTCCTGCCCCCTTCGCAGCATGCAATTAATTTCAGATTACTTTCTAGGTCGACAGGCGACATGGAACGTGCGACAATTCACACGACATCACCGTGAGGCGTGGCCTTCAACAGAATGAAGAGCTTGAGGTACGCCTACTGGCGTTGATCCGTGCCTCTAATATTTCCCCGTGGGGGTTAAGACGTAGTCTGCGAATACCTCAACAGGCTGAAACATATCGTGTTTTCAACAACTCACAGCAATATTCTCTATGTGTGTCGCAAATTAACGGAACCTTTATTATTGCTGATCAAAACCAGTCCCACACAAACAGTCTGTCTCCCCACTGAAAACCACCAGCACTAAGACAAACATGTATGCAAATACTGTACACTCTCCGCGCACAACACACATTAGTCGGCCAGCAGTGGGCAAAACACACCCCAGTTGGCCACCCTCACACATTACAAACACCATCCGGTCACCATCGTCCATAACTCACGTCAATGAGGGGGGGTAAGGACAAGTCTGCGAGCCTCCTGCCTGGGCTCCACGTCTACAGACACCAACCCTTAGTGCAGCGTGCCTCGAGCTATTGCAGCAACTCAATACAAGTGCTCCCGCCCGAAACACTGCGAGTGCTCGCAGTATCCAAAACAGCTGGACTTAAGCACACCAGTTCCCACGCTTTCATGACTACGAGACGCAACACTGCCGAAATATTGACAACATCAAGACCAGTACGGACTCTACGCACCCATTTTGAAAACTGGTACGGCAGCTTACGCACACATCATACGTCACAGTCGGCTCGTCACAAGCTCAGACACGAAACACTACAGGCGTATTCAAGGCGCACCAGGATACAACAGTATTCCAAATAATGACGCAGTGCCCTCACGGTACAAACTAGACACAATAGTCGACTCCACACCCGAAACCACAAACCACCGCGTCTGTGCAGCATCTCCGACACAAACATAACGACGAAGAGCACCCCCCCAGCAATTGCCATATCATACACACATCGGTTAAGGCTCCACACACTCGCATACCTATTCCCGCTACAGAGTACGACGGCACGGTAGCAGTCGTGCATCAGTGCAGCACCGTATTTGCTATATGCACAGCCTGGAGCTGCAAACCGTGGAATAGTACGCTTGTTGACGATACACGCTACTTGTTTCGGCACATCCGACCGTGCAGGCAAATTAAGTAAACCGAGTAGGACATCGAGGGCAGCCTCTCGCACTCCAAAGTATGCGTCAACATGACGGATTCGAGGCCGTCATCTTGCCTTATCCGGCCCAAAGCGGTTCGGCTGTGGGAGAGTTCACTGTGCCATCGGAGCTGCAATCGAAATGGGAATATATACTGTGGGATGTTCCTTTTACATGCCCCATATCCCGTGGGATGCTTGACGTACCATAGGACGTCGAAACGACTACCTACACTCTTTATTGGCCATTTTATGGAAAAAGTCATGGGATACACCATGCCAATCGAACACACAGGCTGGATGAGACGAAGGATTTACCGAACGCATGCATGAATACGACACGATCGGCATACGTTGAATAGAAAAAGCAACACACGTGGCAGGCGACACGTGGAGGAGACATATTGCGAATATTCACAAAACACAACTTGGCACACACAAGAACAAATTATCAAGCACTGTAGGGGGGTTCTACGTAAAAATCGGAATCGTAACATGTTCAACGCGAAACGATACCACGTTCCCAAATATATCGAACGAACTAAAACGGTTCCGGCTCACTCATGGTTTGACCAATCGGTGAGAAATCGACCTTCTGTCGGCATCAATTGTGTCAACCGAAACAACATACTATGCGGCTACCTTACCTGCTTACCTAGAATACACTCCGTTATCCTCCAGGGTCGTGACGTCTCTATGGCTGAACAATGTAGATCAGTGGATCCATTGGCCAACCAAACGCCTAAAACACGTTGAACTGGAGCGGACCATGTGGCTCTCTCGCCTGTGTGTCAAACGAAATCATACTACATCGCACACGAAAGGAAATACAGATATCCTACCTCCTGTATGTATTACCCTAGTGGATAGGTTGGTGCCGACGTAACTCGAACCCTGAACCCTGTACCCCCCATCTATCGGCTTCATCGGATTGGGTGGTCCACATTCTAGCTAAACGCCACCTGTGTTTCGAAGCCGTGTCTGGAAGGTCGGTCATACGATGAAACTGCATGTTTATGTTAAACCAACAACCCAACTTACACCAATGAAAGTGAAACGTTTCTGCCAAGGCAGCAACCCCGATATGATAGATATCACTGTCGAACTGGAATCCGAAAGGCGGAACCTTACCGGCAATGCAAGGTGGAAACCAAATATGGATCCGAGCGATGCCACGGTATGGTTAGTGCCGTGTCTTCGGAGACAAATCACGGGGAGTTCCAATTATCACGCGAGATATGACTTCGCGCAAACTAACCAAGAGCTATCCTACTAACCCGTAGTTTCACAATTGATGAGGTCCACAAAAGATTCAGGCACATAGTGGTGCCCCTACACTGACCTTGCTTGGACATCACCTATGGCCCGAAATTGTTGGTGCCCACCTGTATTCGGCATACACCTGCTTGCTTTGAGACTGGGGTGCAGCTTGAAAGGTCTGTGACAGGGTCACCTGTGCAGCGAAGGTCGCCGCATGAGCCTCTGAACCGGCTGCCTGAACGATGGATCAGACGTCAACCACTGTATTCTGTTGAATGGTCTCTAAAGGTGTACACGCATTTGGCACAGGCAGGCGTCGTGGTGGCTCAAGACAGCAGTAACACAGAAACTCTCGTATGCATTATTCCCATAGCTGCCGAGCTGGCTCGGCCCAAACCTCGAGCTGACTCGTCCCACGTATCGAGTGACATCAAGCGGCTCATAAAACATCCCGATGTCCCATATCCCACTACAATAATTCCTATCAATCATGTGGAACTCCTACCATACGATGGATCTTATGCGTTGTGTTACTGAGTACAATCAACATATTCAGTATTCAATGATGAAGAATATAACCGCCAATATCTACCCGCCCCATCGAAGCTGGCCACGTAACCTGGTCGATAGGCTGACTGAACGCAGCCCCAAAGGTTACATTTTTTAGCCTGTTCGGCCAAACAACCTGGTCAATACGCTGGTTGAAACACGCCCCGAACGACAAACTGTCCATCGAGGCCGGCCACGACACATTGTCGATAGGTTGATTGAAGCATTTACCGAACGTCAAATACCAGAGTGAGTCCGGCCACGCGACTCGACAGATAGGTCGGTTGAAGTAATCCCCGAAGCTCAATCGCCTTAATGAGAAAGGCCACAACACCTTGTCCATAGACTGGTCGAAGCTTTTCCCGAAAGTTAAATGGCAAAGCAAAGCCGGCCACTTCACTCCCTCGATTGGATGGTTGAAGCAATCTCCGAAACTCAACCGACTCAACAAGCCAGGCCAAACTACGTGGTCGATGGGCTGGTCAAAGCCGGACCCAAGCAACAAATGCCGCAGCGAGTTTGGCAACACAGCGCAGTGGAGATGTTGACACATGTTAACCGAGACAACTACATCGTGCCGGAAATATGGGTCCACGGTGTCTTGCTTCAGTTGATCAAAGGTAGACGCAAACACCAGACCCCGCCTACAGGTTGGCCATACGATATCAGGCGTGAGGCGGTAGAAGTTAGCTCCACATGTCAGACTACGCATCGATGCTGGCCATACAATGGTCTCGATCGTCTGGTTAAACGCGGACCCGAGCCATACACAGGTCAACGAATTCGGCCATTTGACACCTTCAACTGCAGAGTTAAAGCTAGAACCACACTTCAAGTACGCAAGGCAGGCTGGCCACTTGACCTCGTTGATCGGCTGATTGAAGCTGTTGCCAAACGTTAAATGCGCCACCGAAGCGGGCCACACAACCCTGTGGATTGGTTGATTAAAACTATCGCCGAACTTTATGTACCTTAACGAGAGTGGCCATCGGACGTGTTCAACGGGCTGGTTAAACCTTGGACCGAACACCAAAACTTCAAGAGCAGTGCGCCAGACTTTGCAATTTACAGAGTGGTTGGACGATGGTGCAAACGGTATACTCCGCAAAGACTGTGCCACACAAGGCCCAACAGCGACTCGGCTGCGATCCCGCGCACGTAGTACCCGTTGTATTCCTGTAGGCAGCCAAGTGAGCTTGCCGTGCGACCTTTTGCTTTCGCCTGCCAAACAAGCTTGAAAGGCTTCCCAACGTAGTGGGCGCACGTTCGGCGCCGGCACTCGTGAGGGCCAAGATGCGTTCTGGAGTGATTTCAGCTTGTGACGGTTAACCGGTTTAGAACGTGGTGTATTATGTCGGACCATGATGCGCATACTTGCGAGATTCCGGCATACCACGCACAAGTCCAAGCATACCACCTCCAGGTTTATTGGTGACGCGTACCAGTGCACTCCATCGTATCCATCGTTGAGCGCTATAGTCAACGCGTCAAGGGCCAAGTCAGCTATGTCTGCGCGTAATCAAGAACAGCAACAATGCAACAATCGGTATTATTCCACGGTAGCGAAACATTGAAGGGGGTTGGTCAATGTGCACGCCGATTGTGGTTTCGAAACGAAACAACATTACAATGCGACATTTGAGCCTAGCGGTGTCTGTTATACATCAGTTTATACGTCTAGTCGGGCGCATATGTATGGCGACAGGCGAGACGCCCTGCCGGTACTCATGGGCAACAATTTAAGATTAACCCAATCAGGGATTGGCGTCGATTAGGTTTTTCGCGGAACGCGCCTTAAAATGACACTTAGAACACGATGTGGAACGTTCCACATGGTCCTGGTTCGATACTGGAGTAACTACAGTACGTCGTTGTAACTGTGTCTGTAGGGAGTCGTCCATGGATCGTGCTTACGTGCAATGTGATTGTGTTTAACAACGTAACAATTGCAAAGGCGGACGCAACACCGGCCGGCCCTACACACCTGGTGTCAGTCAGTTGCGAATATACCCCACTTCGTTTGGCTACTGTATTTTTAGTAGTAGTAGTAGTAGTAGTGGTAGTAGGAGTAGTAGGAGTAGGAGTAGTAGTAGGAGTAGCACGAGTAGTAGAAGCAGTAGCAGTAGCAGTAGCAGTAGTAGTCGTAGTGGTAGCGTGTTATTCAAATCGGCGGTACTTCGCAATTACGACACATATCAAGTACAGAGAAGACGCAACTCCTCACAACTCGCTGACTCTTGGGATTGTTTATGGATATTACCGTCCTACTGCCTCAAGACAAACCACTGCGAACCGTCAGATATAGCTTGAATACACAACTACCGCTCACGGGCAGATACGTAACCCGTATGTTTCACGGTAAAATACGTGCGACCAGACTTACAACCATATGTCGGACTCTATCATGCACTCGTCAGTCTCGAGTTTGCTCACTTTTCCTTGTCGCCTTCGAAACGTTCGGCATCAACTTTTCTAACGCTCTGGCCACAGACGCAGCCCGTCGCAGTCCTCTTCCCGCTCACGCGTCCGTCGTCGACGCTTGTCTGCGGCAAACGTTTGGGTAGATTGCTAGTCACCGTCAATTCAGTGTTGTTGCCTATATAAAGCAACAGTCGTCGTCATGGTCTGCGGTTGCACGCGCGCCCATCCTGTTCGCTCCGGTATTCCCCTCAAACCATGTGTGGGTTGGCCTCTGATTGTTCGGGTCGGGCAGAGCGAAAACGATACCATCCAGCCGCTGGTATAACGCGGAGGTGAACATAACCCTGCACATCGAATGCAGCTGGACCCCAATCATCAGTAAGGGTGGCTGTTCCCATGTCGGATGCATTGTATACCAGGAATTATTATCGGTGGCGTAGAGCACGATGCTTATCGAGCTGCAGGGTGGAACGTACCGTGCAATGTTGATAAAATGTCGAACACACATGCACGAAACAGGAGATGCTTTGAACGACATAGACGTGTAATGGCGCGGCAGAAACACTGTTTCCAGGAGTGCGTGTATTTCGTTTGGGACTATACACCGACCAGGCATAGGGGCGTGTAGCACTACCATCGATAGAGGGTGCTGACCTTCAGACTGGCACTACGATAAGGGGGGGTATCCACATGTTTACTACCTAGTATTTGGCCACTCGGACGAGTGGCTGCGAATCTAACTAAAAAATGGACGTCAACATAATAGTGTGTTGGCGTTGCGTATCAAAACCTTCAATGGCGGTGCATATAGAACAACAAAAAAACAAAAAACTTCATGATTACAATGCAGTAAAGCAGTCACCCGGCTGAGTGGCTTTGTGCAGGTGAAATTCAAGCACCTATACATAATCCCCCCACCGTAGCACCAGTCTTCAGAGGGAGACGATGTGTCTGCAAAGCATGTTTGCTCCAGGCTTATCACACAAAGACAAAGCCTGTATGTTGATGTTTCGAGCCGGAGCCATGTCTTAGGTAGCCGGGCGCACTCGCGACCTTATTTTCCACGTGTTTCACGACAAGGCATGTGTATCACGATTGCTTCCCCGACCAATATTTATGTCTGTGGGTGAACGGAACTCACCACTATCCCGTTCATTTTACACTGTTGGCAAATCACCGACGTTCGAACATGTTTTGGGCAATCAAAATACGAGGAAACTGTTGGTTACGTTTCTTTCGTCCTTCTTGAGTACCAAACGGTGCCCAGAAAAGTATACGGCTCGCGTTAGGCAATATCGCGTGGCCATTGTTAGGATGATTGGCGTTCCAATGTGGTTTAGAACGCCGACATTCGCCTACGTTCCATAAACTGGTTCAAGTTCAATTACTTATCTTTTTATTATCGCCGGAAGCCCAAGCCGCCTCTTGGAGCCTGGACCGGTGCTACGATTGGAGCTTGAAGAATATTTTTTCCCAAATATTCTTCTGACTGGTGTGTTTAATATCTACAGTACGAGCAGGGATGCTTTAGTTTTCTGTTTTTCCACAGCCTCATGTTTTGTTTTCTGGATAGTAAAGTCTTCGACGTAAGTTATATCAGTATTTCGGCTATTAAAGTATCAACGCAAACACCGCATTCGTTTATTTTAGTGTGCAGGAATTTGGTGGTCTGTCCGAACAGCGGGGTGGACTTGCCCTCCTGTGTGCGGTAAAAAAGCAACATTTGAAGTATTGCCCCGTATTCAACGTTTGAAAATATTGTTTTTTATCTTGCAGTGTAATGTTGACGTAAACGTAGTCTCTACGCAAGCCATTGGTTGTGTGTTGACACTTGAATCGTTCTGCAAACGTGTCTTGGAGTACTTGGTACTGCCTCGTTCCGGAAAGAGGTAACCGGGTATGGTTGCACATCTACAGAAATGGCGAAATGCATTTTCTCTTTTTGAAGGCCTGTGCTCGATCGTAACACAGTTTTACACAACAAAGCGTAAGGGTTCTTATATTAGTGCGTAACGTTTGTGTTGGATTCATCAAGCCAACAATTTACACGTGGTGTGTATCCACGATGATGTCGCGAGTAAAAATATATTCGCGCGATCTCTGTTTCCTTTTTTTTTCTATGCGGTATATCTTTAAAACCAAAACTCATTTTAATGATCGAAAATGTCCCTTCGCGAGTTACTAAAAGTCCTGTACATCGCAAATACAAGCCGTTCTACACTAACTACGATATTGAAACGTCAATCAAGGACCATTCTAGTGATAGCATGATGTAACCATCCAAACTATGTGTGTGTTGTCTTCACATTAAACCCGTTTTTTCTACTCAGTCTTTTTCGTGTTACCTCGCCCGTGCAGCAGTCATCTGTTCCTCTTGGGCACGTGTGCTTTTCTTCTAGGGGCGCTTCTGTCTCGCTGCGTCATTTGTATTCTGTTTCATTTCAGAATTTGTTTTCTATTTATTTTTTATTCTTTTTTTTTTATCGGCTCGTGTCGTGTTCTCGTACCCGGTACGTTACGCGTCTCACTTGCTTTACCCATTAATTTGCGTTTATTTTGTTTTGGCTCTTCTCTGTTTCACAGTCTGTGACCACATAATTTGTATCTCTCTAGGAGTGGGAATCAGGACAGGCACTGGGTGTACTGATGTGGTTGAGTAAAAAGAACGGGTTTAATATGAAGACAACAAGAACAACAAGAACAACAACAACAATATCAGTACACCCAGTGTCTGTCCTGATTCTTATTAAAAGTGGCCATATATGTAATATTCCCAGTAAAAATCCTGAAACGTTTGTACTATTCGTGAAACCACTACAGCAGTATAAGCACCGAACAGCTCAGAACCAAGGTATCGTACACAATACATATCTGTATATGTTAAATAGAACGTTGCCTGTCGTCGTCGTCGCACTAGTAGTAGTAGTAGTAGTAGCAAGTAGTAGTAGTAGTAGTAGTAGTAGTAGTAGTAGCAGTAGTAGTACAGTACGTAGTAGTAGTAGTAGTAGTAGTAGTAGTAGTAGTAGTAGTAGCAGCAGTAGTAGTAGTAGTAGTAGTAGTAGTAGTAGTAGCAGTAGTGGCAGTAGTAGTAGTATTAAAAGTAGTAGCAGTAGTAGTAGTAGTAGTAGTAGTAGTAGTAGTAGTAGTAGTAGTAGTAGTAGTAGTAGTAGTAGTAGTAGTAGTAGTAGTAGTAGGAGGAGGAGTAGTAGTAGTAGTAGTAGTAGTAGCAGTAGTAGTAGTCGTCGTAGTAGTAGTACGTAGTCGTCGTATGTTGTCGTAATTTTCAACTTGGAATTAGTGTGGATGGACGTCTGCTGTGGGCAGTGCCGGGGGCGCCCTGGGCCGTCTCGGCCCCGGATTTCGTTGAGGGATCCATCGGGTATTATATTCTCGGACAACGATTTGTTTGGGAGATGAGTCCGGCGGGTGCCCTGTGACAACACCGATCGAGCGTTAGAATGGCCGTCGACAGGCACGGCGAGAAAAACGCGAGGCAGGCGCCGGGGGAGACACGGTCAAAGAGGGGGGAGGGGCTGGCCTCGTACGCGCGGAGTCTGTGGCGGGCTGGTGGAGAGAGGGGCGTCGCAGGTACATGGCAGCCAGCAGCAAAGCCCCCCCCTCGACCTTTTTGCAGGAGTTCGAGTTTTTCGCGAAAACAATATTGCCCGGGGCCCGGGGACATTATGTTTTGGGCAATAGCCAAAAACGTGTACACCCGCTCCGGTTGGAGTCAAAAGGGATACATATTGGAATCGAGTCAAAACGCCACATCCTACGACCCATCACGGGATAGATTGGCCAACTTCACATCGTGCCCGTTTCTGAGGGGTAGTGACAACCAGGCACACTTGTCGGCGCCTAAATATACACTTTTAAACGTGTCCAGATTATGTTTGGAGGGCTCAGGTCCGGGTGGGATCGGGAGCAGGGTCGGGGGTCAGGGGTGTTTAGAGGCGGAGCGTTCTGGCGGCAAGCATCTGTGTTTTACTTCTTCTCAGCGTGTATCTGAAGTATACTCTGCCTATACTCTACAGAAGCAGTCGCATTATTACAGTAAAAATACATCTGATGGTATGATATCATACGTACATACCAGGTATGTTGATACTGCTGACTATGCATACATACAACAACAACAGCAGCAGTGAGTATATAGGTGGAAGGCCGTATGACTCTGAAGACGTACGTACCCAGGTGCGTAAACTGGTTGAATATAGCTTGGGTTAATTGCGAAAAAGCTTGGAAAAAAATGAAACACCGAAAGAGCGGCCGCAGGCCGCAGACGTAGTCGAGAGCGAGGCACACTGTAGGCAAATGGTTTAGGCAAAATGCATAACCAAAAACGGTTGAAAGCCAAGAATAATAGACATTTACTGTTGTACCCGGGACACTATCTCTCAAAAATGGGTACAAATTCTTTTTGGCCAATCGCGTGGCTCGCTGGGCGTGTTTTTTACTTGATTCCAGCATGTACCCGTTTTTGAGTGAAAACCGACCGGGTATGCCCGTTTTTGGTTATTGCCTTTTTGTTTTCTTCATTTTTCCGCCATCCTTTTTTGGGGGGGGGGGGGGGGTGATTTTTTTTGTATGGTCATTGATTTTGTACGACCACTACACTACTACTACTACTATTTACTACTACTACTACTACTACTACTACTACTACTACTACTACTACTACTACTACTACTACTACTACTACTACTGCTACTACCACTACTACTACTACTACAACTACTACCACTACTACCACTACTACTACTACTATACTACTACTGATGTACGTATACTGTGCTGCTGTGTACTGATTTCACAACATCAATACTGCTGTAACATTTTGTAGTGGGTGTACGTATATACTTACTGCTACTACTATTACGTACTTCTGCTGTACGTACTGTGCTGCTGTGTACCGATTTCACACTACTACTACTACTACTACTACTACTACTACTATTAATACTACTACTACTACTACTACTACTACTACTACTACTACTACTACTGTAACTACTAATATACTACTACTGCTGCTATTAATACTACTATGGATACTACTACTACTACCACTACTGCTGCTACTCCAACTCCTACTACTACTACTACTACTACTACTACTACTACTACTAATAATAATACTGCACGTACGTGCTATATTGATTGCACCATACCAGTTTACTACTGTTACCACATTAGAGATACTATTACTACTTACTGCTGTACGTACTCTACTGTCTGTGGTGCTGCACATTGTTTCGCCATCCTTATGATTTTTGGGGAAGTGGTCATTGATTGTACTGCTACTATTGTACTATATACTACTACCAGTAAGGAAAAACCCCAGAAACGGATTTTTTTTCAGCTCCATCAAAAATGAATATTTTTCACCAAAACAAGTTGCATGATGATCATATAGCCTACAACCCCAATTCTCCGTGATCAATTTCTTCATATCTTGTCTGCTGTACGTACATGGTCCCGCTTCGGGGGCAACATGTCAATGGATACGTGCACGGTTGTGCGTTGAGTGTGTGCTCTGTTGCTGGCTGCCATGGGCCTCTCTCCTGAGCGCCAGCAATGTATTTCGTACCATTTTAGGATCTTCTATCCATTTATCAGAATACAAAATATCAAGTTGGTGGGATTTCCCACCAACTCGATTTCTCACGCGTGCGTACCACGTATGGCGAAAATATTGCCTTTGTTTTGCTCATGAATCTGGAATTATTATTAGTATAAGTGCTGGGTATGATCCACACTTAAACTAGCACATATAAAAACACACCCGATATAGACTACTTTTTCCACGCTTGAGCTGCCGCCGCTGCCGCTTCTTGCGCACTCCCATGATGACTCATTTCCATTTCCCGCTGAACCCCCCTTCTTCTTTCAACTGCCCGACCTTCCACCCAGTGCCAAACCCTTGCTCGTCAACACCACGAGTAGAGCCCCGTACTAGATGGTCTTCTTCCTTCCTGCCTCAAACCTTCCAACCTCTGTCTCTCCAGCTCAACCAACTGCACCGCCATGATACGTACTTGATAAACCTTTTCCCGATCCCCTCTTTCAATCATGCCAACGATTCAATACCTCTCCACAAACCCCAGATTTCCTTCGTTCAATCTTCCACATTATACGTAGAATATGATCTTCATAGCCTTCGGACAATACTTGTAATGCAAATTGGCCATTTGGAATCCCATACGAAATCTGCCTTCGAAGGTGAATACTAAACAAAAAAAACACGAAAAAAAAGACGCAAACGCGAATTTTGGTTTTTACTCACGGCACCGTTGGACCCTACCGGCGTGTGATTTGTTGGCTTCGTTCTTTGAGTAAAGGTATCGGCAGAATAACAAAAAAAACAGGTCTATCTCAGATGCGGACCCCTGGAGCACATCGGAGGTCAGTGTGCCGGCCACAAGGGTTAAACAGACGCCGGCAATAGATAGACTAGGGCACCATGTGCTTGTGTTACCGAGCAGGCCTTCTGCTTATCTTTCGACAAATCGATCGGTGGGGCAAGTGCCCTTGGTTGTGCATGCGTACCTTTTTCTGGGCTCGGCAGCATTTTTTGTGATTCCATAAACGAATATAACGTATCAGGAATCTTCCTGGAAACGACATTTCTTTTATGAGTACCCCTGCTGTACGACCGTGATAGGTAAGTATTGACAGTAGTAATGTTCCTTGCTCCCAACAACGTGCTGGTCAATTCACAATCACCACAACAAGTTCGAGTTGTTGAATTTGAAAAACACGCGTTAGTTGTGCTAGGAGTATAATCAGGTAGGTTATACACTAGTATGAAGATGATCTTCGAAACACCGCAACAACTCTGGGAAGGTTCCGAAGGCCTACACATTTCCACTATTTGGCGGTAACGATGATAACGACAGGCAAGGTACGAACGTCACAGTTTCGTTTCTTGGCAATACTATTTTGCTATTAATAGTGATTCGGCCCCTAATTAACCTTTCGTCATCTCAATTCCAATACGTAGATTATACGTAACGTCAAGATGCTCGCGGACTCCATCAACTTCTCCTCGAGATTGAAGCAACCCCTGCCCAAAGAAAAAAACGAGCGCCTGCCTCTCCCTCTTTTCACGACGTCATCTCGGTATTTCATCTGTTTGATTTTTTCGGTGTATGGTGATACACTCGTAAATATGAAATGAACATTGCTGCCGTGAATGAGCAACCGGAGAGGGGAGAGGGGGGCGTCGTGGCGATTCATTGCTCGCATGCTATATCGTATGCGATACCCAATACCCAACTGGTAGGCATGGTAGAGCTCACGAGCTATAAAATATAGTTTGTCTACAGTACTGCCATAATATGCCACCAAAAAATAAGAAAAAAAAGTTTGTATTCGTATCCCCGAGGAAGCCTGCCACCTCCTCCATAGAGTAACATTCTTCCTTTACATATGTTTTGTATATTATTATAGGTACACCTTGGGTACACACCTTCCCTTCTGTCGACAAAGACCACCCGGTGTTTGGCGACTCGAACTGGTCAAATTAATGCCTGGACTTAGGCAACCGAGTAGGTACCTGCCTGACTTGTGAACCGCGTACTACTGCTGTGATAAAAGGCACCTACACACGGGACCAGTGTTTTGCACGCTCGTTGAACGATAGATAAACCAACATTAAGTACTACATAGTACTACATACATACTCGTAACGTAGAGGAAATCTAGCTGTGCACTCTGTAGAATTTACAGCAGGTTATAGTAGAGAAACAGCTTCGTTCGGTGTACACGCTTGATTCAAAGTGTTGGTCGAAGATAGCATACCCTCCAGGGCCGTGGCCTGGTCGTTTTCGACGCGAAGACAGTCCCTAGACGCACAGCCAAGCAACAATCAGCAGATGCGACTTCATTTCCACGCCGACATAACTGACGAAACAATATGTTAATGTTACACGCTCGATTTGGACCAAACATAATCCTGCTGCTGTAAGGCTGCTGCTGGATAATCAGGGTTATCCACAGGTATACGCCACACCCACCTCGCTCACTGCATCTACAAACAGTAACCAGTATGCAATCTTGCCTCCGCCGTTTTATAGCTGAGCCAGGTTGATGTTGTTGTGACGCTGGCACTTCCACCCCGGCCTTGGACGGTGTGGCTGTCGTTATGAAATGTGCCGATTCCCAGTTTTCTTTTTATGGGGTCAAGAAAGCCTGTTCCACGCGGAGGAGAGAGTTACAGTCCAAAGGTCGTTCTTATCAAGCAACTTTTTTCCTAAACTTCCGATATTTTTCTCTTTAAAAAAAAGGAAGAGCAAGAAAAAACAGGATTTATTTGAAAATTTGGATTTTGAACAGAGGGAAAAAGATTTGGAAGGCTTCGCATTCCAATATTTGGAATTATTTTTCGAAAATATGGAAATCCTAAAAATTGCGTGAAAAACATATTTGGTAAAATTCGAAAAAAGTGGAAGATTGAACGAAGGAAATCTGGGGTTTGTGGAGAGGTATTGAATCGTTGGCATGATTGAAAGAGGGGATCGGGAAAGGTCTATCAAGTACGTATCATGGCGGTGCAGTTGGTTGAGCTGGAGAGACAGAGGTTGGAAGGTTTGAGGCAGGAAGGAAGAAGACCATCTAGTACGGGGCTCTACTAAGCTTCTCTGCTCTTCTTGATACATACTGACAGTAATTCGGTGCAAGAAATGCCACCCAGACTAGTGAAAAAAATACCACCAGTAGGAAATAGAAGTAAAAGTTGAACAAAATGCGACCGGCGTCCACAGGAGCCAATAAACGACATCGAAGCCAAACCTTGGAACAGAAGTTGCAGCGCGGACCACAACTTACAGCTGACGTTAGAATAATTTTATTTAACATATACCTCCGAAAGCGCGGGTGTTCCTCAATGCTTGTTGTATTTCGATGTCTCCTAAACAACGATGCCACAACCCGCAGAACACCAGGTCCCATGTCGCGCCGAGCCGTGGCCGTGGCGCAATCCCGATGCAGTTCTGGCAGCCATCTAGCCAGACTACCTACTGACTTACAATTTTTGAATTACTATTCTGGCAGCTGATTGGTTGCCCAAATCCATGCCAGTGGCTGCTGGCTCTTTCTAGAACATCGGTGCTGTTATATGGGCAAAAGCCATGAAGAAGTATACTCAGGCGTTTCGAATTTGTATGGGTACACAGCGCACTGCACTCTGAAAAGAAAGGGGTTCCTGGAGCCCTCTGTGAATGGTGAACAGGAGATCGAAGCCACGAGTGGCTCAAACGCTCAAGGCACCTATAGGGTCGGTTCCTCGAGTGGGCCTTCAACTAAAACTTGCTATAATTTCACAATTAAATTTCTCAGGCGACCCCTATTCGTGCAGCTGGGAGACGGGGTGTCATCCCAACCACAATCTGGTTGAACTCACAGCTGACGTATTTATAATAACTAGCGGTACGGCCACGGCTCCGCCCGTGGCGCTAGCTTTGCGTTACCCATAGTACTCGCATTAACAGTGTGCTGTGATGTACCACTCTGAACCGGAAAATAATAACCAGGGGTGGTATCGACCCAGGGGGTGTCTGTTTTCGTCCCCGGGTTATTGGAGTTGTAGTTTTCCGCAAGGATTTCTGATCCGGGGATGCGACGTTATCATCCCCGGGTCCGGTGGGACCTCGCCGTTGCCCCGAGGGGCAACTCGCGCCGCGCGCTGGCTCCATGAGAGACAGCCAACCGTAAATCAGCCCGTGGGGTTAGGGTTTCCACACCTTATGGGGCGGTATCGACCCGGGGGGTGTCCGTTTTCGTCCCCGGGCTGTTGGAGTTGTAGATGTATGGAAGGATTTCTGATCCGGGGATGGTACGTTATCATCCCCGGGTGCGGTGGGACTTCAACGTTGCCCCGGGGGGCAACTCTCGCCGCACGTTGGCTCTATAAGGGCCAGGCAACCGAAAATTAGCCCGTGGGGTTGGGTTTTCCACACCTTGTGGGGCGGTATCGCCCCGGGGGGTGTTTGCTTCGTCCTTCGTCCATGGGTCGTTGGAGTTGTAAATTTATGGAAGGACTTCTGACCCGGGGGTGGGATCATATCATCCCCTGGAGCGGCGGGACCTAGCCGTTGCCCCGAGGGGTAACCCTCGCTGCGTGCTGGATCTCTCGGCTCCAGCGCCGCAGCCATATCAGCGATCAGCCAATGGTGGTAGGGTTTGCGGGGCGGTATCGAGCCCGGGGATGTCATTTTCGTCCCCGGATTGTTGGATTTGTAGATGTATGGAAGGATGGACGACCCGAGGATGAGACGTTATCATCACCAGGTGGGGTGGGACTTCGACGTTGCCCCGGGGCAACTCCCGCCGCACGCTGGCTCTATGAGGGCCAGGCAACCGAAAAAAAACCCGTGGGGTTGGGGTTTCAACACCTTGTGAGGCGGTATCGACCTGGGCGGTGTCCGTTTGTGTCCCCGGGTCTTTGGAGTTGTACATGTATGGAAGGACTTCTGACCCGGGCGTGCGGCGGGACCTCGCTGTTGCCCGGAGGGGCAACCCTCGCTGCGCGCTGGCTCCAAGAACTCCAGCGCCCCAGCCAAATCAGCAATCAGCCAGTGGTGGTGGGGTTTCCACACCTTGCGGGGCGGTATCGACCCGGGAGATGTCTCTTTTCGTCCTCGGGTTGTTGGAGTTGTAAATGTATGGAAGGATTATGACCCGGGGATGGGAATTTATCATCTCCGGGTGCGGCGGGACTTCGACGTTGCCCCGAGGGGCAACTCTCGCCGCGCGCTGGCTCTATGAGGGCCAGGCAACCGAACATGTTCCGTGGTATTGGGTTTTCCACTCCTTGTGAGGCGGTGTCGAACCGGGGGATGTCCGTTTGCGTCCCCGGGCCGTTGGAGTTGTAGATGTATGGAATGATTTCTAACCCGGGGATGTGATCATATCATCCCCGTGTGCGGCGGGACCTCGCTGTTGCCCGGAGGGGCGACCCTCGCTGCGTGCTGGCTCTATGAACTTCAGCGCCCCCCAGCCAAATCAGCAATCAGTCAGTTGTGGTGGGGTTTCCACACCTTGCGGGGCAGTATCGACCCGGGGGATGTCTGTTTTCGTCCTCGGGTTGTTAGAGTTGTAAATGTATGGAAGGATTTATGACCCGGGGATGGGAAGTTATCATCCCCGGGTGCGGCGGGACTTCGGCGTTGCCCCGAGGGGCAATTCTCGCCGCACGCTGGCTCTATGAGGGCCAGGCAACCGAAACATTTCCGTGGTATTGGGGTTTTCACACCTTGTGAGGCGGTATCGAACCGGAGGATATGTCCGTTTGCGTCCCCGGGTCGTTGGAGTTGTAGATATACGGAAGGATTTCTGACCCGGGGATGTGATCATATCATCCCCGGGTGCGGCGGGACCTCGCTGTTGCCCGGAGGGGCAACCCTCGCTGCGTGCTGGCTCTATGAACTCCAGCGCCCCAGCCAAATGAGCAATCAGCCAGTGGTGGTGGGGTTTCCACACCTTGCGGGGCAGTATCGACCCGGGGGATGTCGGTTTTCGTCCTCGGGTTGTTGGAGTTGTAAATGTATGGAAGGAGTTATGACCCGGGGATGGGAAGTTATCATCCCCGGGTGGGGCGGGACTTCGGCGTTGCCCCGAGGGGCAACTCTCGCCACACGCTGGCTCTATAAGGGGCAGAGGCAACGTAGAATTTGCCCGTGGTAATGGGGTTTCGACACCTTGCGAGGCGGTATCGACCCGGGGGTTGTCCGTTTGCGTCCCCGGGTCGTTGGAGTTGTAGATTTATGGAAGGATTTCTGATCCGGGGATGGGACTTTATCGTCCCCGGGTGCCGCGGGCTCCCTGAGTTTAGCCGATCAGTGACTGACCAACTGATTCCCACCCATACCGTGCGGGGCAGTGTTGACCCGGGAAATCGCCGTTTTTGTCCCCGGTTGGTCGGAGTTGTAGAGGTATGGAGGGATTTCTGATACGGGGATGGGAGCCTATTTTCCCCGGGTTCGGCGGAACCTCGGTGGCTCTTTTCAGCACCGATGTTCTAGAAAGAGCCAGCAACCACTGGCATGGATTTGGGCAACCAATCAGCTGCCAGAATAGTAATTCAAAAATTCTAAGTCAGCAGGTAGGCTGGCTAGATGGCTGCCAGAACTGCATCGGGATTGCGCCACGGCCACGGCTCGGCGCGACATGGGACCCGGTGTTCTGCGGGTTGTGGCACCCAGCCTCCCTACTTATGGGGGGCAGATGGGGCTGAATCGCTCTGGATAGCGCTGCTTAATTACAGACAGACAGACAGACAGACAGACAGACAGACAGACAGACAGAATAGCAGCATTTAATAATATAGATTTTATTTAATCTGGGACGGTCATCTAGACGACCTTACCTGTCACTACCATCACCCGAATAGACCACTAAACCCCTACGTGCCTTGTATACCCCAAAAATCGGGGGGGGTATATGATATCTATATATACCCCCTAAAAAAACACGACTATTTAATAAGTACTATAAGTTGCGAGTTTTTAGTCAAGTGTTATAAGGCTTAGTTCGGGTAGGCGATCGGTTAACCTTTTACCAGTATAGCCCAACGGACTAAGACCTTAACAAATGGCGACGTCGGCAGAACATGAGTTGCTGGCCGTGAGTTCGAATCTCACCTCCACCATGAAAACACTTTTTAAAGAAAAGTGAATTTCCTCATGTCATGAACCTGAAAAATACTCTCTTGATTGATAATGAACTCTGATTGGCCACTACTCGGTATCTCGAGGATCCAACTCTTGAGCATAATGAACTATGCATACTACTGATTATTACTCCGTGTTATCGAGTGACGACAAAAGATGACTTGCCAACAAGGATAAATCCAATATTCGATTCTCCCCATGGAGGTTTTTATTCTCAAATGACACCGCTGTCGAGAGCGCATTTATAGCGTGGGTAAGCAAATTCGACGAAGTTGACGGGGAAGAAAGTGCTGAAATCTTCTCGCGATAAAAATCAAGGCAAGAACCGTAGTGGGGGAGGAGGGAGAGGAGCCTACTTTGTGACCCCGGATCTGAGTTACGACTAGGGAGGGAGAAAGACGGAAGTGCGAAGATAATGAATGGGATGGAAAAAAAAAAAAACTCGCAAGATACTGTATTATCATGAGACCTCAGACTTAACTGAAACAATCGATACGTAGTAAAAATATGAAAACTGTTTTAGTAATATTAAGATATCATATACCCCCCCGATTTTTGGGGTATACCAGGGACGTAGGGGTTTAGTGGTCTATTCGGGTGATGGTAGTGACAGGTAAGGTCGTCTAGATGACCGTCCCAGATTAAATAAAATCTATATTATTAAATGCTGCTATTCTGTCTGTCTGTCTGTCTGTCTTAGTCTGTCTGTCTGTAATTGAGCAGCGCTATCCAGAGCGATTCAGCCCCACCTGCCCCCATGGGTAGGGAGGCTGGGTGCCACAACCCGCAGAACACCGGGTCCCATGTCGCGCCGAGCCGTGGCCGTGGCGCAATCCCGATGCAGTTCTGGCAGCCATCTAGCCAGCCTACCTGCTGACTTACAATTTTGAATTACTATTCTGGCAGCTGATTGGTTGCCCAAATCCATGCCAGTGGCTGCTGGCTCTTTCTAGAACATCGGTGCTGAAAAGAGCCACCGAGGTTTCGCCGAACCCGGGGAGGATAGGCTCCCATCCCCGATATCAGAAATCCCTCCATATCTCTACAACTCCGACCAACCGGGGACAAAAACGGCGATTTCCCGGGTCAACACTGCCCCGCACGGTATGGAAACCCCACCCCCATCAGTTGGTCACTGATTGGCTGAGACTCAGGGAGCCCGCGGCACCCGGGGACGATAAAATCCCATCCCCGGATCAGATATCCTTCCATACATCTACAACTCCTACGAACCGGGGACGCAAACGGACAACCCCCGGGTCGATACCGCCTCGCAAGGTGTGGAAACCCCAATACCACGGGCTGTTTTACGGTTGCCTGGCCCTATAGAGCCAGCGTGCGGCGAGAGTTGCCCCTCGGGGCAACGTCGAAGTCCCGCCGCACCCGGGGATGATAACTCTCCCTCCCCGGGTCATGAATCCTTCCATACATCTACAACTCCAACAACCCGGGGACAAAACAGACATCCCCGGGTCGATACCGCCCCGCAAGGTGTGGAAACCCCACCACCACTGGCTGTTGCTGATTTGGCTGGGGCGCTGGAGTTCATGAGCCAGCACGCAGCGAGGGTTGCCCCTCGGGGAACAGCGAGGTCCCGCCGCACCCGGGGATGATATGATCACATCCCCGGGTCAGAAATCCTTCCATACATCTACAACTCCAACACCCGGGGACGAAACGGACATCCCCCGGTTCGATACCGCTCACAAGGTGTGGAAACCCCAATACCACGGAACATTTACGGTTGCCTGGCCCTCATAGAGCAGCGTGCGCGAGAGTTGCCCCTCGGGGCAACGTCGAAGTCCCGCCGCACCCGGGGATGATAACTCCCATCCCCGGGTCATAAATCCTTCCATACATTTACAACTCCAACAACCGAGGACGAAAACGACATCCCCGGGTCGATACCGCCCCGCAAGGTGTGGAAACCCCACCACACTGGCTGATTGCTGATTTGGCTGGGGCGCTGGAGTTCATAGAGCCAGCACGCAGCGAGGGTTGCCCCTCCGGGGCAACAGTCGAGGTCCCGCCGACCCGGGGATGATATGATCACATCCCCGGGTCAGAAATCCTTCCATACATCTACAACTCCAACGACCCGGGGACGCAAACGGACATCCCCCGGGTCGATACCGCCTCACAAGGTGTGGAAACCCCAATACCACGGAACATATTTCGGTTGCCTGCCCTCATAGAGCCAGCGTGCGGCGAGAGTTGCCCCTCGGGGCAACGTCGAAGTCCCGCCGCACCCGGGGATGATAACTCCCATCCCCGGGTATCAAATCCTTCCATACATTACAACTCCAACAACCCGGGAACGAAAACAGACATCCCCCGGGTCGATACCGCCCCGCAAGTGTGGAAACCCCACCACCACTGGCTGATTGCTGATTTGTTCTAGAAAGAGCCAGCAGCCACTGGCATGGATTTGGGCAACCAATCAGCTGCCAGAATAGTAATTCAAAAATTGTAAGTCAGCAGGTAGGCTGGCTAGATGGCTGCCAGAACTGCATCGGGATTGCGCCACGGCCACGGCTCGGCGCGACATGGGACCCGGTGTTCTGCGGGTTGTGGCACCCAGCCTCCCTACCCATGGGGGCAGGTGGGGCTGAATCGCTCTGGATAGCGCTGTTCAATTACAGACAGACAGACAGACAGACAGACAGACAGACAGAATAGCAGCATTTAATATATAGATTTTATTTAATCTGGGACGGTCATCTAGACGACCTTACCTGTCACTACCATCACCGAATAGACCACTAAACCCCTACGGTGCCTGGTATACCCAAAAATCGGGGGGGGTATTTTTTTTATACCTAAAAAACACCCTGCATTGTCGGTTATTACGTGTAGGTAAACGTCATCGCCTGATTGCATTTCAGTGTCAGTTATTCGAATACATTTTTTTTTTTTTTTTTTTTTTCCATCCCATTATTATCTTCGCACTTCCGTCTTTCTCCCTCCCTAGTCGTAACTCAGATCCGGGGTCACAAAGTAGGCTCCTCTCCCTCCTCCCCCACTACGGTTCTTGCCTTGCATTTCTATCGCGAGAAGATTTCAGCACTTTCTTCCCTCGTCAACTCTCGTCGAATTTTGCTTACCCACGCTATAATATGCGCTCTCGACAGACGGTGTCATTTGAGAATAAAAAACCTCCATGGGGAGAATCGAATATTGGATCTTATCCTTGTTGGCAAGTCATCTTTTGTCGTCACTCGATAACACGGAGTAATAATCAGTAGTATATATTATGCTCAAGAGTTGGATCCTCGAATACCGAGTAGTGGCCAATCAGAGTTCATTATCAATCANCTATATATACCCCCTGTACGATATGATATCGTACTTAGTCATGTATTTTTTGGCCGGAATGTGATAAATATATCGTATAGTATCACATCGCTATATATAGGGGCTTCCAGCCATACAGGCCTATATAGCTATATATGATATTTGGTATATGATATATAGGACCGCTATCAAGTAATATATAGGCCTATATAAGGTGATATATTGGCCTATATAATCTTATACAAGTTGATATATCGGCCAATATCGGGTGAAATACGTCATATAAGCCACCCCGATATACACTACGTGCGTATATCACAAATGACAATTTGCTCTATTGACGATGTATCTGTATCTTTCGGATGGTATACCTTTGGTGGAATATATCGCTGTACGTATGATACTGTACGTATGAGTACGTCTGAAAGACGAGAACGCCAAAAACCTCATTTTCCTACACTCTAACCGGCACCTGTGGTAGTGCAGCCTACCACGGCTGTGTTCGTGTCTCGGAATTGGTGCTGTAGTAGCAGTTAAGATGGAGCAGGTTCGGCACGTGCTTCTCGTAGCGAAGTGGGGGCGGGAGGTAGCTATAAAATAGTGGGAGGTGCTTCCCTTTGTCACTGGATAAAGTGCATTTTCTCGCGTTTTAGGAGTGTTGCTCGTCCCTCGAGTTTATGTTGTTAGTACAATTCGCCGTAATTTGTCTTGTTCTGGTCTCTTGCGTTTTCGTTTGAGTATTCCGGTTGTAGTCCGTGGTGACCTATGACATGGATCAGGGGGGTCGCTTTATGGACGCGAGGGGAAATATTATTAGATCGAAACATGAACCTGGGACGTGGTACTTTGTGCACCGGCAGTGATGCACACAATCCTGTGGTGCGTCATCGCGATATACTACTGTTGTTGTTGTTGCCTGCATTGCACCACACTACTACATGTACTTGAACTTCGCGGAGAAGGGGTTGCTGTATCAGCATTCATGCACACTGTGTAGTACGTAACAGGCACAGATCGTCAAGTACCGATCCAGTGCGGTACCAGCGTGAAACAGGTCCCAACCACGACCGACAAAGTCTGATGATGTGACAGGATGATACGTGTATGTATGTGGTTGGCAGTAGCACACGATATCGATATAACGAGCTGGTTCAGGCATATCACCCAAAATTTCGTCAGTCACGAACGCCGCATGCAATAGCAACTCCAATGCCACATATTTGGTATCATACTGACCGCCATGAACAGTGGAAGAGGGTGACGTCGCCAGATTTTTGTTCAAGGACCTAAAACTGGCGCTACCGCCGAAAATGTGGCCAGACCAATCACAGGCCTTCAAAGTGGTCAACAATAATCAGGCGTTTCCGTAGGAAAACATGTTTTCCCCCCAATTTTTTTTTCTGAACGAGCCGCTTCCAGGTGGTTCAAGGCATGTTTGTACAAATTTTCACGCAAATTTTCGAAGATCTGACTGCGTATGATCATATTAAGTCATATTTAACGCCCAAAATCGATTATATACTGAAACTAAGTAATTACGAGGCAACGCCTATTTTTGCACTTTTACCGCACAAAAGTCCAAATGTCCACGTCGTTTTTTGAAGATAGACCCTGAAATTTGGTACACGTGTTTTATGCGCCCTACCCGAGCCTTTTACGAATGGTTTTTTTTTTTTTTTCTTCGCCGGAAATTTCGGATCTCTTAAGACCCAAATTTCCCAAAAAATTACAAAACAAGAAATATCTGACGAAAAAAAAAAAAAAAAAAAAACATCCGTTAAAGTCTCGGGTAGGGCGCATAAAACACGTGTGCCAAATTTCAGGGTCTATCTCCAAAAAACGGCGTGGACATTCGCCACTGAATGAATTTTGGGTGATATGCCTGAACCAGCCTGTATATGGCATATTTATCGTCGAATTTACTCGAATATTACTGTAGTACTGATATGCGTACAATGATCCAGTTGACAGGGCTCATCATGCTCACATATATCGATGGCGATTATATCACTGATAATAATAATATCACATATATATATGATGTTACCCTGCAATACCACGATTTTATATTGGGCCGGTCGCCCCCGGTGGTCTAACTGGTAGCCACGAAGCCTAAAGGCCCGGATGTCAGGGTTCCGGATACAATAAGGATGTGGATTCAGCGTGTGTACCAGCTCGTAGCCGGTGTGTACGCTGTAGGCTCGCTTGCTGATGACCAGTCAAGACACAACCTATATTTGAGGTGAGACGCTTAAGTCGCTGTTAGGCAACTTGTATGAACGCTTCAATAGAAGAGAAGACTCCAGGCCAACAATGTTGATTAATGTATGTGCTCAAAAGCGAGGCTGATGATGAGCAATAGAAAGAGGAAGAGGTGGGCGTGCAAACCTTGCACGATCCTGTCCCTAGATGGTCTTGAGGATCACGAACAGCAACATCACAACGATCTTGAATCGCAAACATCAACACATTCCTTTGGGCTACGATAGCTTGCGCCAGAGGACGCAACAACAATCGTGACTGATCTTGTACGCAGTCTCTATACGTACGGTAATACCTGCTGTACACACAGAGCGAACCAAATCACATACGACAGCCTATCAATTATTCCGCATCGTGTTTACTTGACGGAATGTTGTTGCACACGTAGATACTGAGCAACTAAACCACCTGACGATATAGTACGGTAGACACCAGGTACGATAATGGGTAACTTGTCCTGCATACCTTCTACTGGCTGGATTCTGGCTGGGGCGCTGAAGTTCATAGAGCCAGCACGCAGCGAGGGTTGCCCCTCCGGCAACAGCGAGGTCCCGCCGCACCCGGGGATGATATGATCACACCCCGGGCGCAGAATACTTCCATACATGTACAACTTCAACGACCCGGGAGACGCAAACGGACATCCCCCGGGTCGATACCGCCTCACAAGGTGTGGAAACCCCAATACCACGGAACATTTTCGGTTGCCTGGCCCTCATAGAGCCAGCGTGCGGCGAGAGTTGCCCCTCGGGCAACGTCGAAGTCCGCCGCACCCGGGGATGATAATTCCCATCCCCGGGTCGTAATCCTTCCATACATCTACAAAGCCAGTAAAGGTACGCAGGACAAGTTATCCATTATCGCACCTGGTGTCTACCGTACTATATCGTCAGTGGTTTAGTTGCTCAGTATCTACGTGTGCAACAACATTCCGTCAAGTAAACACGATGCGGAATAATTGATAGGCTGTCGTATGTGATTTGGTTGCTCTGTGTCGTACAGCAGGTATTACCGTACGTATAGAGACTGCGTACAAGATCAGTCACGATTGTTGTTGCGTCCTCTGGCGCAAGCTATCGTAGCAAAGGAATGTTGATGTTTGCGATTCAAGATCGTTGTGTATGTTGCTGTTCGTGATCCTCAAGATCATCTAGGGAGCAGGAGGCGTGCAAAGGTTTGCACGCCCACCCTCTCACTCCTCTTCTTTTGCTCATCATCAGCCTCGCTTTTGAGCACATACATTAATCAACATTGTTGGCCTGGAGTCTTCTCTTCTATTGAAGCGTTCATACAAGTTCGCCTAACAGCGACTTAAGCGTTCACCTCAAATGTAGGTTGTGTCTTGACTGGTCATCAGCAAGCGAACCTACAGCGTACACACCAGCTACGAGCTGGTACACACGCTGAATCCACATCCTTATTATCGAACCCTCGACATCCGGGCCTTTAGGCTTCGTGGCTACCAGTTAGACCACCGGGGCGACCGGCACCATATGAAATGTGGTATATGCAGGGTACATCATATATATTGTGATATATTATACATATATCATGTGATATACGCTGTATATCGTGGGATATACCCTGTATATCTTGTGCTATATCATATAACTGATATAATGTGATAAATCACTCGCTATCTGCCCTATATACAGGCTGGTTCAGGCATATCACCCAAAATTCATTCAGTGGCGAATGTCCACGCCGTTTTTTGGAGATAGACCCTGAAATTTGGCACACGTGTTTTATGCGCCCTACCCGAGACTTTAACGGATGTTTTTTTTTTTTTTTTTCGTCTGATATTTCTTGTTCTGTAATTTTTTGGGAAATTTGCGTCTTAAGAGATCCGAAATTTCCGGCGAAAAAAAATAAATAAAAAAGTACGAAAAGGCTCGGGTAGGGCGCATAAAACACGTGTACCCAATTTCAGGGTCTATGTTCAAAAAACGGCGTGGACATTCGGACGTTTGTGCGGTAAAAGTGCAAAAATAGGCGTTGCCTCGTAATTACTTAGTTTCAGTATATAATCGATTTTGGGCTTTAAATATGACTTAATATAATCATACGCAGTCAGATCTTCGAAAATTTGCGTGAACCTTTGTACAAACATGCCTTGAACCACCTGGAAGCGGCTCGTTCAGAAAAACAAATTGGGGGGGAAACATGTTTTCCTACGGAAACCCCTGACTATTGTTGACCACTTTGAAGGCCTGTGATTGGTCTGGCCACATTTTCGGCGGTAGTGCCAGTTTTAGGTCCTTGAACAAAAATCTGGCGACGTAACCCTCCTCCACTGTTCATGGCGGTCAGTATGATACCAAATATGTGGCATTGGAGTTGCTATTGCATGCGGCATTCGTGACTGACTGAATTTTGGGTGATATGCCTGAACCAGCTCGTATATCGACATCGTGTGCTACTGCCAACCACATACATGCACGTATCATCCTGTCACATCATCAGACTTTGTCTGTCATGGTTGGGACCTGTTTTACGCTGGTACCGCACTGGATCGGTACTTGACGATCTGTGCCTGTTACGTATTACACAGTGTGCATGAATGCTGACACAGCAACCCCTTCTCCGCGAAGTTCAAGTACATGTAGTGTTGTGGTGCAATGCAGACAACAGTAGTATATCGCGATGACGCACCACAGGATTGTTTGCATCACTGCCGGTGCACAAAGTACCACGTTCCAGGTTCATGTTTTGATTTAATAATATTTTCCCTCGCGTCCATAAAGCAACCCCCCTGATCCATGTCACAGGTCACCAGGTCCCACCGACTACAACCGGAATACCCAAAATGAAAACGCAAGAGACCAGAACAAGACAAATTATAGCGAATTATACTAAACAACATAAACTGTAGGGACGAGCAACACTCCTAAAACGCGAGAAAATGCACTTTATCCTGTGACAAAGAGAAGCACCTCCCACTATTCCCCACTTCGCTACGAGAAGCACGTGCCGAACCTGCCCCATCTTAACTGCTACTTAAGCACCAATTCCAAGACAAGAACACAGCCGTGGTGGGCTGCACTACCACAGGTGCCGGTTAGAGTGTAGGAAAATGAGGTTTTCGGCGTTCTCGTCTTCAGACGTACTCATGCGTACAGTATCATACGTACAGCGATATATTCCACCAAAAATATACCATCCGAAATATACAGATACATCGTCAATAGAGCAAATTGCAATTTGTGATATACGCACGTAGTGTATATCGGGGTGGCTTATATGACGTATTTCACCCGATGTTGGCCGATATATCAACTTGCATAAGCTTATATAGGCCAATATATCAACTTAGATCACCTTATATAGGCCTGTATATTACTTGATAGCGGTCCTATATATCATATACCAAATATCATATATAGCTATATAGGCCTGTATGGCTGGAAGCCCCTATATATAGCGATGTGATACTATACGATATATTTATCACATTCCGGCCAAAAAATACATGACTAAGTACGATATCATATCGTACAGGGGGTATATATAGGGTACCCCTATAGTGATACCAGGCACTACTACGAAGGCGGCCCCTAGCCAGAGACAGACAGCACAGGTGAGCCAGTAGATCGGCTGGTTCATTCGTAAAGTATATACCGACCACCTTTCTGAATTATTAAGTTTCGTCGTTATGCTCAGCCTGTCTGCAATTCGTGCGGGGCCCATATTTCTAACAGCAGTTATTTGGAGTGTAATATCAGTGGCGATGGCTGTTCTCTTGCACACTGTTCACAGTGAGTGGCATAATGTTGTTTGTTCATTCTATACAGACGCAACTTACTGCCGCCACGCCTCGTGCAGTGGGTAGCATCAACCAGATAGTATATCCATGACCACGGAAAGCGGCCCTTCAGCGTAGGCTCATCACAAAGAAGGGTGGCTGTGGTGTTGAGCGAGCGCCCCTAAGTCACATCGGCAATACCGACTGTTTTTTGTCATGCTTTATGTCGATCGGAAATCGTCGCCCTCGTGGTGTATTGAAACGGCCTCAGTTACGCGCATACGGCAGTATAGTCACGACGCGAGTAGTCTCACCTTGACAAGCCTAGGGGGGGGGAGGTGTACTCCTATCATGCACGGCCGTAGTCGCATGACCATCAACCCTCGCATCCCTACAATGCCAGGACGGGGGCTTTCAAAACGTCGGCATCCGAAACTTTTGTTCTGCTCACGTTGTCCGTTCCCTAGCACGCAGGCTATCGAACACCATACCGACGCAAAGAAGCCTCGATAGGTAACCACCGCAAAAACACGACAACACAAATATGCCGCGTGCACCAACGATTAGTGGTACTCTGGCGACATGCATGCTTGGTGCTGTTCATCTGTACCAAGATTGCTCGGCCTAGACCATCCTAGGCGTACGTATAACAACATACGGTAAAACTCTGTATACGCCCATACCGAATTGACTTTAATTCTGTTTGAGTAAACATTATTTGATATGTACTATGCCTACGGTGTGGGATTTACTCGTATCAAAGTCTGATGTGATACTCCTGAAATGTATGATACGTGACATTGCCGTATTAGTACAATAACCTTGGTTGTGTGACTGAAATTCATCAACGAAGATGGATTGAGTGTTTTATGTTTCCCGGGATGGGTCACATATTGTTTGACCTGTTCTCAAGGGTCATAGAGCTTGGGGATGAGAGGCCCCCTTGCTCACAATAAGTTAGTTAACATAATATAATTGATATATATTTTTATTCTTCTTCTTCTACCAGCCTCATGGCTTCCCGACTCTCGACCCACCGCTCTTCGTGAGCAATACTGTGCCAAGCACCCGGTGCACGAGTTGTCCCCTTATACGGGTAGTTGCGTAAGCTAAACAACCATCGGCTTGGTACGGGCATATATTAAATACACCACGCATGCATGTCGTCAGTGTACCGTTACTCGTTAGCGTTTGCGCCACGTTTATATCGAGCATTTTTTTTTGGGTTGTCTATCCCGGCTTATTTGCGTCCTTGCGGTGGGCACGTTTGGTACCAAGCTCACTGAGTAGCGAACACCTTCAACAGAACAAAACTACGGGGAAGGGGGGTACTCGTTTGTTGCTTGCCTTAGTCATTTGACCACTGACCAGGGGGTTGAAAGGCGCCCCCCTGGGTTTGCCAAACTGATTCTATTCGCGCCGCGGTCTTGCCTTTGCACATATTTGGGGCCGCACCAACACACCGCAAACGGGATGATTTTGTATACGATCGGTATGACGTGATAACAGAATTCGGGCGCCGTTACGGGTGAGGTTTGAGCGGCGGCAAAGACACCACCGCCACTCTGGTGAGGGGCAAAGGGTGAACGGCCGTCCTCGTGATCGGGGTGATACTACCCATTTCATGTTCCCCACTGCACGAGACGTGGCGGCGGTAGAAATATGCGTCAGTGCAGAATGGAGAAACACACTATACCACTATACACAGTAGTGTGCCAGAAAACACCCGTCGCCACTTCTGCTACACCCTAGCTGTTGTTAAGAACACGGGCATAGCGTGTACTTCAGTTGCCTGGAAAGGGATCGCCCGAGCTAGTAGTAGATGAACCGAAGCCCTTTTGTGGACAATACCATCTTGATTAGACGACCATACATTCCCCTCGACATTTTGAGCCACTCGTAGGTACGATGCACCACCGGCCAATCACCGAGGGCCCCAGGGATATCATTTCCCACCGTGCAATACGCCTTGTACCTATACATTACTTGAAACGCCTAGCTTCGTAGGTACACCTAATTTTAGCATTTGCCTAATATAGTTACGAGTGGATTCTCAAGACCTTCCGCCTGCTGTATACGTGTTTTGATTTACCTTTTTTTAAGCGCTGATCATGTTCCTGTTTTCGTCAGGATTGTTTAGTTTCTTGTTAAGTTTTTTTCACTCAAAAAACCTAGTGCGCAAAACGATGCGCCCTAAAAGAGTCCTAAGAAGACACACTCACAAGAAAGAACAGCCATGGTACAGAAGCGTCGGTACGTGGCCTATAGTGGCGCCTCTCACGTGATATTTCAGCTACATAAGCAGACGAACCTACGGGGCGCGCCATTGAATATATAGCCAAACCAGGGGGACACGGGCAACTCTAGAAATCGCACTTTTGGGGTGGAGATGTATCTGGATTTATCTTTATTTCGGACGTCCTTAACCGCTTTACTAGTGGGAATAGTATTCACATACTGTAAATGTAGGTACTTTACCCCTAACAACGATGGTGCGGTTCGTCGGAATTCAGTGCGTGTTTTAAAACCCGTTTTCGTTTTATAGTTCGGCACGATGGGATTCTTCATCGGGTGTTCGTCTAAGATAACACAATCTCGAGTCAGGTTTGGAGCACCTCAAGTGAGAAGCTTTAGAAACAACATGGTGATGGCTGTTCACCGTAGGTATGCGTGCGGGGTTATCATACATATTTATGTTTTAGTCCATCCCATTTATTATCTTCGCACTTCCGTCTTGCTCTACTTCCCTAGTCGTAACTCAGATCCGGGGTCACAAAGTAGGCTCCTCTCCGTTCTCCCCCACTACGGTTCTTGCTTTGCACTTTTATCGCGAAAATATTTCAACACTTTCTTCCCTCGTCAACTCTCGTCGACGTTTGCTCACCCACGCTATAATATGCGCCCTCGACAGTCGGTGTCATTTGAGAATAAAAATCTCCATGGGGAGAATCGAACCCTCGACATCCGGCCCAAAAGGCTTCGTGGCTACCAGTTAGACCACCGGGGCGAACTTGTAGGGGTACATGTAACTCCGGCGTAATGTGATATATCAACCGGTTATTGGAAGAACAGGGAAGCAACTATTAATAGCTTCTCATTGAAGAGAGATCCGACCCACGCAAACCTGGGTCTTCACACATACCAGTTGTTGTTGTTGTTGTTGTTGTTGTTGTTGTTGTTGTTGTTGTCGTTGTTGTTGCTGTTGTTGTTGTTGTGGTTGTTGTTGTTGTTGTTGTTGTGGTTGTGGTTGTTGTTGTTGTTGTGGTTGTTGTTGTGGTTGTTGTTGTTGTTGTTGTTGTGGTTGTGGTTGTTGTTGTTGTTGTGGTTGTTGTTGTGGTTGTTGTTGTTGTTGTTGTTGTTGTTGTTGTTGTTGTTGTTGTTGTTGTTGTTGCTGTTGCTGTTGTTGTTGTTGTTGTTGGTGTTGTTGTTGTCTTCACATTAGACCCGTTCTTTCTAGGGAAATTGTCATTTGGGGGTATACCCCCCGTGTTACCGCCCTTTGGGGGTAGGGTCATAATGCGCCCGCGGAACGTGCTCCCGCGGGTCCAAACAGGCCTCAAACGCCATTCCGAAGGCCTGGCGAGATGCCCGAAGCCCATGCCAAGCAGGCACACAACTTTGTTTTTTTTTTCAGGCACGTCCTTGGGCCTAGCTGGACGGCGGCGCACGAGGGAGCAAGCGAAGTCCCCCCTTTGACCACATCTTGGGGGGGGATAACCCCACCTACCTACTAAATTTATCTACTCTCCCCGATTGACCACTTTTTTCACCCCGATCGACCGAAACCATACCCCCTTTTGACCATCTGCGACAGCCTCAAAACCGACTACAGCAGTACGTGTCCACGTCACCGCCCAACAGCCCGAATAGACCACGGGGCGGAACACCCAGAACTTGCGAGTAGTCGGGATCGCTTGCCTCCCAAACTCTCGGCGGAACTATATAATTTTTTTTTTATAGGCGATATGAAGGTATCGGTTCTTCTGAGAAACTATGAAAATATCGGCTCTTCTGGAAAAACATAACGGTGATGGAAGAATCAGAATACATACGCGCAGTAGTTTCTCCGCGTATGAGTCGTGGGTCGTTGGTTGCTGAGTGTTTGGTGCTTTGATGCTGGATGCTGTGGTGGGGGCAAAGCGTCAGAAGCGGTGCCCAGACCAAATTGGCTCGACATGGCAGGAAAGAGTTGGTCCACCTAACTCTACGGTCAAAGCCACTGAGTGTCTGTGCTGTGTGTTGGACGGCAGGCTGGTGTGATTGAGTAGGATCACCCGGCAACGAAGCACCAAGCACCCAGCAACCAACGACCCACGACTCGTACGCGGAGAAACTACTGCGCGTATGTATTATGAGTATTCCATCACCGTCATGTTTTTTCAGAAGAGCCGATATTTTCATATTTTCTCAGAAGAACCGATACCTTCATATCGTCTACAAAAAAAGGTTTTATATCGTTCCGCCGAGAGTTTGGGAGGCAAGCGATCCCGACTACTCGCAAGTTCTGGGTGTTCCGCCCCGTGGTCTATTCGGGCTGTTGGGCGGTGACGTGGACACGTACTGCTGTAGTCGGTTTTGAGGCTGTCGCAGATGGTCAAAAGGGGGTATGGTTTCGGTCGATCGGGGTGAAAAAAGTGGTCAATCGGGGAGAGTAGATAAATTTAGTAGGTAGGTGGGGTTATCCCCCCCCAAGATGTGGTCAAAGGGGGGACTTCGCTTGCTCCCTCGTGCGCCGCCGTCCCGCTAGGCCCAAGGACGTGCCTGAAAAAACAAACAAAGTTGTGTGCCTGCTTGGCATGGGCTTCGGGCATCTCGCCTGGCCTTCGGAATGGCGTTTGAGGCCTGTTTGGGCCCGCGGGAGCACGTTCCGCGGGCGCATTTTGACCCTACCCCCAAATGGCCGTAAAAACGGGGGTATACCCCCAAATGACCATTTCCCTTATTTCTACCCAACCACGTCAGTACACCCAGTGCCTGTCCTGATTCCCACTCCTAGAGATATACAAATTATGTGGTCACAGGTTGTGAAACAGAGAAAAACAAACTAAAACAGACTACAACTCAAATTAATGGGTAAAGCAAGTGAGATGGTTAACGTACTGGGTACCAGAACACAACGACACGAGCCGAACCAAAACATAAGAGCAAAAAGACAAGTAAAATAACGAATTATGAAATGAAACATAATATAAATGACGCAAATGACGCAGGGAGACAGAAATGCCCCCAGAAGAAGCACGCACATGCCAAAGAGGAACAGCTAACTGCTGCACGGGCAAGGCAACATGAAAAAGAGGAAGACACCGGCATAGAGTGGAAACAAAGGGAGAAACAAGGCTAAAAAAGCAAAGAAGAAGACACGAGAGAGGGAAAGAGAAAAATCGTTCTCAAGGCAAGCTCAAGGCGATGGTAATGATAGGTTCCCGTCTCTGCTATAAAAACCGATACGGGGACCATATCACACCTTCTGCCATCTCATTGTCACTCAAAAAACAAAAACCGTGTCAAAAGCCGGTACTACCTCTGCCGCGCCCCCCCCAGTGAACAAATCAACAGGAATCAAATAATAGAATTCAAGGACTAGTCGAGCGGATACCTTGCCGCACGGTCTACCATTCATTTCGTTTCTGCATTCGTCGACAGCTGTATCAGTACGGTCGCCCCTACCCCCCCTCCTCCTCTCCTTGTCGCCCCTTTTGGCATCCTCAGCTGCATACCGTAACCAGCTCTTCTCCGCTTCGGTCCTGTGCCACCTCGCCATGAAGTGGTCCGCCGCCTCGCCGACCCCCCGATACCACACCCCCCTCTTCTTAGCCGCCCTCGGCCATAGCACCGTCTCTGCTTCAAACAGTAAAGGGGAGCTTCCTGTGGAGCCCTCTGCCGCTCGAAAAACCCTAAGGTCATCTGCTAGACATTATGCCCAGTTCTTTTCTGGACGGCCAGGTCCCGGGTTCGTCCCACCGACGATCGTCCTAAACATCACCCGCCGGGTAAGCCGCTCATTGGTCGTGCGCTGTAAGGCCCCTTCAAATAGGAGGCGTCGTTTGCGGATGGTCGTCTCAACGCTCTCGCATTGTGCCTTCTTGAGAGCCTTAGCGTACGATATGAGATGGTCGGTGCGTTGTCGGCGCTGGAAACCAATGATCCGTAGGAGGAAACTGTGGTATGCCGTTCGGAGTTCAGCGAAGTGCTCCTGGCCAAGGGCCCACGTCACACACCCGTACAGCAGTGTCTCCATCACCTCGGCCTTAAGCATGCGCACCTTTAGAGTGAACGGGGCATCATCCATATCGTACAGCTCCCGCTTGAACCGATTGCAGCATGCCCATGCGAGTCGGATGCGTCGTTCGATCTCTGGCATAATGTCCGCGCTTGCGACGACAAGCCCACCAAGGTACAAAAACTGCATCGTCTGTTTATATCTCTGCCCCGCTGCTTCGATGACGAAGGGTGAGGTCCGGAGTGCTTGGTTTGGTGTCCACAGCAGTATAGTATCCAGTACATGCCTATACTATGCCATATCATATGTGCACACACAGCTACTACTGTAGTGTGGCAAAACATATCCAACGTGTATGTTTGGCGTCGCTTAACCCGGGCCTGAGGTACTGGTGTCCCGTTGGTGATATCATGTGTATACGAGAAAGGATGATTCGTTCATTTCTGGACGATATAGCTTGTTTTTCGTTGAACTGTGCATATAGTATAGGTAGATTGTTGGTGGGGCCTTTAGTGTGTGTGTTCTTCGCATTACACCGTCCTGTCTACCCGTCGACATCCAGCAGACCCCGTGTTTGTGCCGATTCTTCACCCTAAAAAGGTACCACTTTGGTGGTCACAAAATAACGACACAGAGATACTACGCTGCAGTGCAGTAAGCAGAGCAGACAATGTAATGCCGTGCTTGGTATACGACAGGCACGGTCTACCCTGCTAGCAATACAACTGCGTGAAATAGAAAAAAAAAAAAGCGAAAAGAGAAAAACATTAAATAAGGGTACAAATATATTGTTTTAAACAGAGCAACAAAGGGATGCACAGACAAGCAAAAACGACAACATAAGGCAAAATACAAGCAAAGAAAGTGTCATGCTTCTCCCGGAGGAGATGTGACAGAAAATGTATAATATTTGTCCAGCATACTGATATTCACATCAATATATATATATATATTATATTCCTGGAATATAATACGTTGACATTGTAGTAGCGATCACACGATACGCTGTAAAACTATTAATATGTGGTTGTACAATAGCGTCAACAACGTTGATCCTAAACTCCAATACACAATACTTTACGATTATTTGTACACCAGTCTAAGCGACAAACTGTGAACCTATACGGATCGAATTAATTGACACGGCATTCGTGATTTGTTATCAACCACGTAAATTAGCAACGTTGACCCAGCCGCCGTAAAACCGCCCGCGCAGGCGAACTTTGAAAACATGGCTAACATTTGGTTACTACGTACAATATTTGCGTATTCTTGCGTCAGAAATTTCCTCGCGTCGAAGGGCATTGACAACGTTTTTCAACATAATAACGTACGGGTGTGAGTGTTCTCCACAATAAACCTTTCTTTCCGCCCGTAGACGTCCAGCAAACCCACAGCAGTACGAAGTAGTGGCAGTGGCGATTCTTCCTCCTCAAGAGATACGATACAGAGATGGTCACAAGCCCACGAGTCAAGGATACTACGTTGTTGATGTAGATACTTTGCCACAGCAGCAGTAACCGGCAGCCTACTAAGTCGCTGATCAAGAACAACGTCGTATCACAGTAGCAGGTAAAATAGTAGGTGTACGGTATGCTATCTAACCCAGTAACATGGAGTACTGTTAATTTAAAGGTGTACTCATGTACGTACGAATAGCACTTGGTACCAGTAAGCAATGGACATGCGGCGAAATACGAACATGATCATATATATGCGGCAAATTACTATTAATAATACGAACATTACAACATCATTGCATAATATTAATATAAATACGTCAGCTTTGAGTTCAACCGATTGAATAGTTGACACTCAACTTTACGAGCTGCGTAAAATGTGTGTTCTATGTGTTATTTGTGATAAGACTGGGTGAGACACAGAGTATTCCCTTGCAGGTTTGTCTATTAAGCATCCTTGGTGTTACTCACTTTCCGTAGAGTCAAGCGTAGAAGGGAAGCAGCTTTACATTGATCCCCGAGTCAGATGACATCTGCCTTGGGATGGGCTTCAAGTATGGCCCTCAGACATAATAATACCCCGAATACCGAATACGAATGCCACCCAAGTTGTACGACAACGGGCAAACTACCTATACAGAGGTAACCGGCCTTCCTAGCCCATACCACTACACTAGCCCACCCTGATGGGCCGTATATGCAGAAACTTGTGGAAAACGGGGAAATCCCAGTTCCTCAAATTAGAACATGGGTCGACGATGCGGCTCCTCACAACCCCTCCCACACCTCTAAGTTGCTAATAGGCTAAGAAGCCGGGATACAAAAACGCAAAGAAAGGTAATCGAACGTGAACGAAGGTGCTATGAACGAAGCCAACGTCAGAGACCTCCCATGAGTCGCCAACAAGGCGAGGAGGGGGGGGGCGAGAATGCAACAACTAGCACCAAGAAGGAAACAACAGACACTGTACGGGCAATGGGCACTACTGCCCGCCCCGCGGCTCTGGCGGGGGAGAGCGTCGGCAGGACGACCGGCCTTCCAAGCCCATACCACTACATACTTTCGTGTGAGGTTAGTGATGTATTATGTAGGTATTATTAATAGGTACTCTACTACAGGTAGTAGTTAATTACCAGTTTTTTTGTGAGCCGTTCGCGCGTGTTCTAAGAACATTTGCGGGGCATTTAGAAACTGTTCGTCGTCGAACGCCTGGAAGAATAGCGTTCTTGATAATAGCACGTAGTACGTGGACCGGTCACGAGCAAGCATCCGAGGAACGTTGCTGTGGGTCCAGCCCGGTGGGTCGGTCAGTTAGAGATGCCCGGTATAGTACATCTAACCGTAGAGCCGAACGTGTCGAGGCTGGCTGCGCCCACCAAGCTCATAATCAATCTTCTCATCTCTGTCTGATCTCTTCTTTCGTCTTGTTTCATCTTCGCCCAGAGAAAGCCTGCTTTGTAACATCATACGTTTCTTCTGAGAGAAGCTAACAAGCGCGCCTAACGGCGCCTCGCGCCAAGCCTCTGGACTAGCACGTTCACCACAATGTCACAAGCGAACGCCGTCCGCCAACATACATTGCATCACAGTGAGCAGATCAGACAATGCCATGTCAGATACGACAGGCATGACCTACCCTGATAGCAATCCCGATTCGTGGAAGATATAAAAAAACGAAAGAAAACAAAAGAAACCAAGAAGAAAAAGCGAGAAACAAGACGATAAAAGAAGAGCTAACATGGAAAATATTAGTCTGAAACTCATACCTGTTACTGGGTTGGATCACACTGCTGTTGTTGATACTGTACAGAGAAGTCCCTCGCAAGACGACCCAACCACAGCCAGGGTACGAGTTTAGGTATTTTTAATGTTTCGTCTTTGAATATATCTCATTTGGACAAATCTTTTTCACCCCGTGAAATATGCTCTGCGTTGCCTTTCGCCCGTCTCGTTCGGCGAACTGGCCAACACAGCATACCTACTTTGAAATCTCGTAAATATATAGCCGATATCCTCCGCGACCTCCCTTGGCACTCCTGCCTCGCGTTGAACGTAAACTGCTGCACCCAGGCTGTATGGAATGTTTACGCTTGACATGGTACAGGTACGTATTTTATGTATGAACCCAGCGGTAGGCGGTAGGCGACCACCAAATGGAGGCGGTTTTGTTCCACGACAACTTTACGATGAAGGTTTCCGTGTTTAAGATTCTACGCTCTGCCTTGTCTATTGCTCACCAACCGGTACATCCGACATGCAACCACTGATCGAAGAGGGGGACACTTTCAACACAATAGCGACAACAACGTTCAGACGTAGCAGGTTGCGGTTGGAGTCGATGCTCGCTCTTCGGTCCGCCCCGTTTTGTTTACCGGCCACCGAGCACATGCGCGCACTGCCAATCAAAACTGTGCGTGATGCCAAAACGTACTGCTGTTGTTGTAGACACCATCCCGCGCCGAAATGTGCGAGGAGCTAAAAGGCATGGCCATGATGAACTGCAGCAGTTGTGCGAAATCAATACTACCCACTTCACCCAGGAGGAACATGAGGCATTTTACACAACCACGACTGCCCACGCTTCTCTCCACAACCACGATGATGGCGGACGAAGGCGCGTGCGGCCCTCTCACGCGGCAGAGAAGGGACTCTTGTTCGTCGATGGATCAAAGGGCACCAGAATGACGGTTTTCTACACCACGTTGTTGGCTGCTATTCGCGCGAGGGAGAAATAGGCCCTTGGGCTGTGGTTAAAAGCAGCGGGGTCTCCACTCTTCTCCCCCGCGCCTGCACTATGCACTCCTTGTTCGTGATACCCATCAATATCAACCAGCACTCCTCTTGCTCCGTCGAGAAACAGAGCTTGCGCGGCCAGCTATGGGGCAGGGCGGACTTGATCTGCTGAGAGGAGACCCCCACGCCCCACTGATACAGCCTCGAGGCGTCTCAAAGACGCCATGGGCATCAACCTTCTATGGGGTGGGAACATCGTGGTGATGGGAGTCGACTTCAGGCAGGTAGCCCCAGTGGTTCGAGGGTGGACAAGGGCACATACAGGTGGTCAATGCCTAAATCAACCATTCCCCACTGGGCGGGGTTGCACGTGCTTCACCTGAGGGTGGACATCGGGGTGTTGCGGCTTGGACGCCCCTCGCCTCTGGGGTTTCTGTGAGTGGCAGATGAAAATTGGCAACGGCGTGGAGAAGGTGTGCTCCCGCTCAAACACGGTTTTCGACGCGGACACCGTGCGAACTCCGGGTGACCTCGAACTCGCCGGGGACGGTTCACGCGATAGCATCGACGGCATCTTCCCTGCTCTTGGCGCGTTTTTTACTGATGAGAGCCATTAACTCACGCCTGCCCTGACACGGAGGTCTGTGCTCGGGCCTCGAAACGACAATATTTTTGTGTAAAAGTAAGCCGAATAGCCTATTTTTGGTCCGGCGGCGCCTTCAGCGGGATTATTTGGAGGCGGTTCCGGCGGGCCCTCCGGGGGCGCCTTCGGTGGGCCCCCCTCAACCGCGGGGGATGTTTAAGCTCGCTACGCCCGCCTGACTTTAGTCGACTAGTCGGCTGGCTTCGCCAGGCGACCAATAACTAGGCGGGAGCTTCAGTCAACTCACAGCCCTAATAATTGGTCGACAGATAAAAAAGAACACTCGGTGTGTGTTTGTAGCGACAAGTACGGTTCCTGTAAGCATACAGTATAGGCAACGGATTTCCCACTACAGTAGAGAAGGTGTTAAGCTGCTTATAAACCCAGTTTCAGGGTGGGAGGTGTGCCAGAAATAATTTCACAGGACCCCCAGGAACTATGTTATCCATAGGAGCACACCTGACAATACTCCGTGTAGGTAAAAATACGAAATCGTTGTTTTTTGTAGGAGACGGCGATGGCGATAATGGGGGCGATGGGAATTACCGTGCATGGTGTTGGATATTAAATGGGAAATGAGGGGAAGAGAAAGCAAGGGGCGGGACAAGAGGACAAGCGGAATGAAGGGACCAAGTCAAATATTGATATTTGCTTGTGTTGGAAAAATAAACGTGAATGCCCCACAGGTGGAATTATTGAGGCACTGAGTGACGCGTTTTCTGTGTTGGAGAAATAACCAAGAATGCCCCACAGGTAGAATTATCGAGACACTGAGGGGGGCGTTTTCTGTGTTGGGCAACTAACCAAGAATGCCCCACAGGCAGAATGGAGACCCTGACGGAGGCGTGCTGCGATGACGGCAGGACTTCCTGGCCATAATACTTTTGGTGGACCGGGCTCCTTGACCCAATTTCGCTGCAGCATCGTCATCATCAGTCCGCCAAATTTCTACCCGTGACATGCCTGTAGATATGACAGGCTTCGAATCGGTATTGTTCATCTGGTCGCACTTTTCGCTTTTCGAAAAAAGCAATTGGAGTGACGTGTATTAAAAAAAAAAAAAAAAAGCATGTTCATTGCTGAAGATGTTTCGGAGGGAGAGAGGTGGGTCAAGGAAGGAGAGGGGGGTGCTGGCTTGACACGCCGGTGTATTTCGATTTCCCGCTGCCCGTTCACAAATTAGTGGTCGAGTCTTGATTTTCACTCTCCCCCGCGCTGTGCAGCCGAACACCTTGCAAATATTTTGTCGAATAGATGTCAGACTTCACAGCCAGCAGTCCGGATTCCGACCTGCCGAGCGCCCCCGCAGCGCATTCTGCGGCCTTTTCCTGGGTCGTCTATCATCTACTAAAACAACAACATACTTCTCCCACATCTTCTTATATTGTTCACTTCTACAGCAGTATCTGCTCTCCTCTTGAAAGCGTGTACCTGGTATATATACATGTGTGTTTGTCGTCGTACATGTGCAACTTCTGCTGCTGTACTGCTTACTGTAAAACGCCTGCAGTGAAGCCGTCTGTGGCGGCAGTCGTGACATGGCATGTTCACCCCCAGACCAGCAACATGAAAGGGTACACTTTCTGAAAACGTTGTCATAGACCAGGCTGAGAGTTCCGTAATTGTTTCAAATCATCAGGTTGGCTTTCTCTTTAGGCTATCAATAGTATCTTGTGAGAGGGCTGGTACTGCTGTATACTACGTATACCTTCAAGTACAGCAGTATATTAATGATAAGATCATATGATATCAACAGTCGTCACCCCGCAATAATGCGGTCCAAACTACAACAGAGGACCATAGTAAATAGGACCAAATATTGATAGTAAAAGTAGGTAAATGTATAGGTTTTTGTGTGTACCGCAGGTCCTATTTACTATGCTCCCCCGTGATAGTGCGGTCCGAAATAGTGCGGTTGAAATCGCTAGTCACGACTTCTTCCCGCACTATTAATATTCGATCGGCTGGCGCACTATAAACTCTTTCAGAACTGTAAAAACATATCTCGCAGTAATTGGAAGTACTTTTCCCCAACAATGTGGGATCGGTTCCTATTAATAAGAAGTTAACCCTTTCAGAGCTGCACTGTCTCGTAGAACTAAATATTTCACTCTAATTCCAAGCGTTTTGTCCCCACATCGGGACTCCAGTCCTAAATGGGTTAAGAAACCGACGCAGGGCCGTCACGCCTCCATGTCAAGTACACCAGCTTAGTACACAGTCGTATATCCGATAACCGTGATGATTCGATGTAGAGGGTCACTCGGGGCGCTATGGTTTTGCAGGGTAAAAAAACCACCCCCCGGGGCGTATACTGCGACACCCGGGGCGTTTAATGAAGAAACACTGTCTCCCTGCGTCATTTGTATTCTGTTTCGTTTCAGAATTCGTTTTTTATTTATATTTTTATTCCTATTTTCCGGTTCGGCTTGTGTCGTTATGTTCTCGTACCCGGTACGTTAGAATCTCACTTGCCTCGCCCATTAATTCGCGATTATTTTTTTTTGGTTTTTCTCTGTTTCACAGTCTGTGACCACATGATGAGTTGTATCTCTCTAGGATTAGGAATCAGGAAACATACTGGGTGTACTGATGTGGTTGGGTAGAAAGAACGGGTGTAATGTGAAGACAACACACACATACATTTCGGTCCCTTTGGCCCACCGGGGCGATTGAAAATACCAACGAAACAACACACACAGGCACACGCCTCGAACACGCGGGGCGATCCGAAAGCCAATAATAATGTTCACCCCGAAGACTCGAACACAGCAACAGCAGGGCAGCCTTACGGCTTGATCCAGGTGTTGATGCTACAGCACAGTAGGACAAGTGCTACGATAAGAGGATATATATATACTGCTGTACCTTGTTTTTGGCTGGAATTGTTCCTGAACGATCCGGCGGCCCCTTGACCCATTCATAATTGAAAAAAAATGTCCTACACTAATTCCAAGTAGTTTGTCCTCAAATTCGTGGGAGCAGTTCTTAAGTTGTTACTATGATAAGGGGTTCACCCAAACTCGTCGGACTTTCATTCTGGAGTTACAATATTGTTCAAATATTGTTCAAAATGGTGTACCTTAGGCCATGGTATCGTCCATCGGGTATCATTTTTGACTATTAATATTGTACTAAAGTTTTCCTGTAAAATCAGTTCTGTGACTTACAGCAGTACTTACTGTAGTATAATTACTTACAGTAGTACCTAATATTACTTACTGTGGTATTACTTAGTATTACTTAGTATTACTTAGTATTACTTAGTATTACTTAGTATTACTTAGTATTACTTAGTATTACTTAGTATTACTTAGTATTACTTAGTATTACTTAGTATTACTTAGTATTACTCAGTATTACTCAGTATTACTTGCGATGAGTATAGACCTCCTGAAGTGAGGAGCGTCAGAAAAAGAGAGCCATGTGGCGCACCTCTACCGTGCGTACGACAGGGCTATCATACGCTATCATACGCTATCATACGTGGGCTGTAGATGTCTGTGTTGTCGATGAACTATTCGAGCTGAAACCGATGTGTGTTCACGGGTGCCTGTTCACGTTGCTACTGCTGTTGTTGTTGGGGTTTTGAAAATTGGCACAGGTAGGATAGGATGCATATCGTATAGGCGGGGGTTGGGACAGCAGGCGGTTTGCGCGCTGATGAAAACCATATGGAAAATTACACGGCTTGTCATGGGTTAACGCTGATGGGCCGGCCCATCAAGTTTCGATACTATGGGCGTGGGCGCGGCCCTGCACATCACATTTTAGTTTGATGGGCCGCGGCCCGGCCCGGCCCGGCCCGGCCGAGCCCTTCAAATTTCCAGATTATGGGCCCCGGCCCGGCCAGGCCCACCAAATGTTCAGAGGGTGGGCCGCGGCCCGGCCCAGCCCATCACATTTTCAAACATTCACGGCCCCGCCCGGCCCATCGTTTTTCCAGAAGTCTCGGCCCGGCCCGGCCCGGCCCGGCCCATCACGTGGCAGCGAGGCCCATGAGAGATGGGCTCTATATGGGCCGGCCCGATAATTTTCATGGGCCGGCCCGTGAACTCGACGGGCCGCCCCATGGCATGTCCCATGTCTTGTCCCGTACTAAAAGGTGCACGAGTGTACGCTCACGTGATTTTGTTACAAATAATTGTTGATTTTCGTTGCATTTTTGTATTTTGCCGTCTGGATTAGAAGGGACAGCTGTTTTCGGCCCACGAGACACGCCTTACCAGTACCCTCTACTCACGCAATTATGCTCCATCAACGACTTTGTCCAATGGCTTCCGTTCCGACTGTGGACCACCACCTCCTAGTGCTGCTGCAAAACACCCGCAGCAGCAGCAACAGCAGCAGCACGTACGTGCTGCTGCAGAACCCGGTACTATACTGATGCGATACAACATGCTGCTGCAACACCCGATATTGCTGCAATGGTTCATGGCGCTGCAACACCCGGTGCTATTGCTGCAATACATCCCACTGCCGCGGGACGAAGCAGGGCAAGAGCATTATGCTGCCTGCGTTGCGCAGACGGCGATAAATGTCGTCCGTACACCTACTTCGGTACCAAGGCTTTCATCCGACATTTGCGCAAACGGCATCATAGTACCCGAGGCGATTTGCCAGAGATGCGTCGTACAAACGTAGCTGTTTTTGGCGGACAGCAACCCAAGTACACCCAAAACGTCGTAGCTGTAGCAGTATTACACCACATATCATAGGCCGCCGCCCGGGCGGGCCCGTCAAAACACGTGGGCCACCTCATGGGCACAGTGGAGGTTTGTAGTGGCAGTATCTCCGTAGCACACCATATATCATGGGCAGCGGTCCGGGCCGGCCCGTCAAAGCACATGGGCCGCTTCTTGGGCCGGGCGGAGCGGCCCATGTAGAGCCCACATCTCATGGGCCGCGTCCCGGGACAGCCCATCAAATTTCGAAGGGATGGGCTGCGACCCGGCCCGGCCCATCAAATTCTCAGAGGGTGGGCCGCGGCCCGGCCCAGCCCATCACATTTTCAAATGTTATTGTTGACGGCCCGGCCCGGCCCGGTCCATCATTTTTCAAACGTCTCGGCCCAGCCCGGCCCGGCCCATCACTGTTTCAGAAGTTTCGGCCCGGCCCGGCCCGGCCCGGCCCGGCCCGTCACAATTTTCGGATCGGCCCGAGCCGGCCCGGCCCGGACAAACGGCTCATGACAAGCCCTGGAAAAATAAGGTTGGATATACCAGGTATAAGATAAAAACAATAGAAAACAGCAATAATAGCTGTGAGATCGTGAGATCGAGGATTTCGTCCACGCCTACAGGGGTCCGCATCTGAGATAGACCTGTTTTTTTTTACTCTACCTACCTTCACTGAAATCACTAAGGCAAAAAATCGCACGCCGTTTGTGTCCAACGGTGCCGTGAGTAAAAAAGAAAATTCGCGTTTGCGTCTTTTTGTTTTTCGTTTTTTTTTGTTTAGTATTCACCTTCGAAGACAGATTTCGTATGGGATTCCAAATGGCCAATTTCCAAAACCCTTTTTTTTTCCGAAGGCTATGAAAATCACATTCTAGACTCATCTTCGAAGGCAGATTTCGTGTGGGATTCCAAATGGCCAATTTCGATACACTTATTTTCCGAAGGCTACGAAAATGTTGATTTTCGTAGCCTTCGGAAAATAGGTGTATTGAAAATTGGTCATTTGGAATCCCATACAAAATCTGCCTTCGGATTATCGTAGCCTTCGGAAAATAAGTGTATCGAAATTGGCCATTTGGAATCCCATACGAAATCTGCCTTCGAAGGTGAATACTAAACAAAAAAGACACGGAAAAAAAGACGCAAACGCGAATTTTCATTTTTACTCACGGCACCGTTGGACACAAACGGCGTGTGATTTGTTGCCTTCGTTATTTCAGTAAAGATAGAATAAAAAAACAGGTATATTTCAGATGCGGACCACTGCTGTATATTTGCTAGTAACACTCGTAGCTGCGTGGGATTATACCTGGTATGATATGCTATTGCATCCAATATATACGTACGTACGTACTGTTAGTAATATATATATTTATACTGATTTGACGTTTGCTTCGCCGGTATACAGATAATATAGTGTCTTCCCTGGTCATCAGGAACCGAGCCCGTCACGATAGCGTGCACACCAGCACATGAGCTGTTACACACAGCACACCCCAATGCATGCTATCACGGGACTCGTTCGACTGGCTGGATGACAGTTATGTTCTCAAGCCAGACGTCTAAACATGTCTGGCACTTCTCTGTTCGCGTCTGACTTTGTTTTGCTGTTGCTGTTGTTGAGCAAAGCATGGGCCTACGCGCATGCGAGGCATACATTTTCACACAAAAATATGTAATTCGTGCTTTTACCTGCTTCGAAAACAGCTCCGTCTCCCACACTCAAATGTCCTGCCACCTCGGCCGCGGAGAGAATACACAAACTGATGATAGGGATGATAGGGGGGGCGCTCAATGTGAGACAGGGGCGTGTTTCGCATTATGCTTTGGCAGGGGCGCGTTTACCCAAGATTTCGCTATTTTTCGCTACAATTATCGCCCCGGAGCGTTTATCGTGAGTTGGGCGTTTATCGTGAGTTGGGCGTTTACACCACAGGCATTACATTGTTATCGTCCGCTGTGTGCAGTGTCGTACAGGGCTTGGTCACTTCATCACATTCTCCGTATATAATAGCTCTAATCCGCTTTAACACGGCCCCCGCACTATATTAAAAAACAACAACAATAACAACAACAGTAGTAGTGAGATCAAGGGCGCACAAAAAAAAAGAGAAAACGACACCACACTCGTAGGAAGATCAGAATGAAAAACAAACCGGATCGCTGTGACCACAGGACGAAATGAGCGAAAAACATTTTTTTTCGTCTTGGGGGGGGGGGGCCCCCTTTTTTTCACTTGGTTTTAGAGACCCCCCCTATATAATATATATTAAGGGCAGCGGCCAAAACAAGGTACACCTGGTCCGTTCGGGGCCAAAAACAGGTACATACTAAAATCAAGTTTAAAACACACTCCACGAACCTGCCGTTCCTTGCAACGCAAATTAGTTGTTTTTGCACCCGAATGGCGAGCGCCAGCACCCTCTTCAACTGTCTTGTGGTTTGAGTACTGATATAGATATAACTGTAAATGTGTACCAGGTATAGGCCGAGTACATACTTGGGTAGGGTGTATATTTGACATTGTCAATTAGCATAATGAGACAGGTACCGCCGTATAGTACGTAGTAGTACATGGAAGACACCTCAAACATACTTGCAGGCCGTTTATCAGGAACCGCTTCGCGGCGGCCACACAAAGCTCCGGCGTTGAACGATAGACTAAGACCACCTTGCTTTGAGGACTGCCGTCGGTGGCCATGGTGCTACTGCTGTAGCTCTTATCCGTATGTAAAACTACTGTAGCTATAAACTCGATTGGGCTGATCGGTGTTACTTGCCAAGTTAATTGCCCGGTGGCTACGACCCCCCTTTTTTTTCTGTCGCTTTCAAGAGCTTTTTCGTGTTCTTCGTGCTCGCCCGGTGGCTACGTATACGAGTAGCTGCTATTAATAGTACGAGGAACGAACGCCTGCTGCTGTATTCTCCCTTCTGAGCTTCCGACACCCGACCCGTGGTATTCCGAGTCAACCGCAATTCCGAAGGGGAGCCTTCTATCTCGTATTATTTCGGCGGAGGGGTGCAGGCAGATATGTGGCGTGTGTTGCGAGGTGCGAAGGGAGGAGGGGGTCTCGGTGTACGTCGGCATTTGTATAGGGGGCATAGGGTGGAACTATGAAGGGCCTCTGATTGGCTTAAAAACGACAAACAAAAGTGAAAGTCAAGCAGAGTAGACAAAATCAGGTGTACCTGGGTTTCAAAGAGGCAAAAACAGGTACAACGAGTTTTGGACCAATGGCAGGGCACGTGGACTGGGTTTTTTACTTGATTTTAAGTATGTACCTGTTTTTGGCCGCAAACGGACCAGGTATACCTTTTTTTGGCCGCTGCCCTTAAAAAAAAGTTGACTTATATTGTTTCCTGGGATCACAACGGTCCAGTTTTTCCCTCCAATATAGGGGGACGGGGGGGTAGTGGGCTGTCTGGGCTTCAGATCAGCGCGCACTAGGACTTTGTCGAATCTATGGGGCAGCTGCAATGCGCACAGCCGTTCTACACCGATCTACGGTAGATTTCCGTGATATTAAATACCAGGGTATTAGTACAGTAGTGCGGTACCGCATTACCCTGGGTTAGTGTGGGGTCCCGCAATAGTACGGTAACGACATTCGGCTGGCGACCCACGGCACTATTGCGGGCCCTCGGCTGTACTGTAACAGGTATAAGGATCCGAGTCGTTGTGAACCGAAAACCGAAAGTCGTTGTTTTCGGTCGTTTTTTCTCGATATTTTGCAACCGAACACCGACTTTGTTGTGGTCGGTTTTTCGGTTGCCCCCAAAAAATGAATCCGAAAAAGCAACTCGGTTTTTTCCGGTCCTTTTTTCATTTCAGTCCCTTACGCCAATAACTACTACGCGTACGTACATATATATTTCATATATCCGTATGTAACCCCCGTTATGTATGAATATTAATGGACAGCCCTCTGGCCACGCAGACAGTTGAGCTGTACGCAGCAGAGCAGCACGCGGCACCACAGAGCAGTATATTATCGTTCTCTTTCACAGGAAATGGTATGGCCTCGTTCCCCGTACTACCTGGTTTATATTGGATTTAGTGTAGACCATTGTTTATATAGGAACTCGTCTGATATGGCCTCAATTGCGTTTTCTTATGTAGCAATAATCGATCTGGTATAGCACGGCACGAGTAGTATGTCGTGCTTTTCTAGGAAACGATACGACTTTGCGCCCCTTACCTGGTTTATTTAGGATTTCGTATGTAACGTTTCTATCTAGGAATTAGTATCGCCTCGAGTAGGGTTTTTATATAGGAATAAGCATGATGGCCTCGTACCGCCTATCTATTGTTTGGTATATATAGGAGTTGGTACGTCACATTTTTGTATAGATGATTTTTCGTACCGGTATGCCCTACGAGCTGTAGTACCCCAGACGCGTGCTACGGTAGAGGTAGCAGTTTTTGGCTGAATCGTTTTCTGAACGATCGGGCTCCTTAACCCAAATTCGTCGGACTTTTTTCATTTTTGTGACGAATAATGTTTCAAGTATACTTCGGTCATGAGATTTCTCATCCGGCAGCACTTCTATTCTCCTCCATAATTCTTGTGTCGGTGAGGTATGACGCTTATAGGACTGGAGTCCCGTTTTGGGGACAAATTACTCATAATTAGAGTGGTTTGTCCCCAAAAAGGGACTGCAGTCCTAAAAGGGTTAAGTGAGGAGGTCAGAAAAAACATGGCGCACCCGTATCGTAGCATGCGTCCCCACACATGTTCGTTTTATAATTCATTACTGGTTGTTGGTATATCGCACTTTACAGATACTAAACGTATGGCCTCGTACCTCTCACTAGGTTTATATAGGGTTTGGTCGGCGCTTGACACCAGATCATATAGTTATGTCGTTACATGTGATACCAACACATACATACATGCACACGGAAGCCCTTTTGAACTGTTTGTTGACGTTTTAGGTGGTTTCATTCAGAAACCAACCGAGAAGCCGATCGAGAAGTGAGCGGTTTCGGTTTCGGTTTTTGTTTGGTTCCGTTCTAAAAACCGACCAAAACCGACGGACATTTTGGGGGGAAACCGAAAAACGGACCGAGTCAATTTTCATTTTTGGTTCACAACAAACTCGGATACTATGATAAAATTACGTGGTACAACTGAAATGCTCAGAATTTCAACCATGGATAACTGTTGTTTTGGTTTTGACGCAAATGCTCACTCCGCATGTGGAGCAAAACGGTTCATCACGTGTCGTGCCAAGCACAACAAACACGGAGTATCACGTGCCGTGCCAAGCACAACAAACACGGAGTATCACGTGCCGTGACCAGCAGCAGTATGATATTCATGAACAAAGGTTTGTTCCAGCTCCCTCCCACTTTGTGCATGCTGTCTCCTTGCTGTCTTGGTTGTGGTTGCCCGCTGCGTCGCCGTGCTCCACGTACAAACACGGACCGTTCCTCATTGGTTCAACCAATTACAATCAACAAAGGACACGCTGAACATTTATTTACTCTACTCCCCCACGCGGTCACCTCTGTCTGGTTGGTAGACTAACCTGCAGATAGTCGGCACTTACTTGCTTGCTTGCACATCTCGCCCCCGCGGGGACAAAACATGGCCCCGTTTCCGTACACGGCCCTGCTAGCGATCATGGCCAGTCTCGTCAGCCAACAAGTGGTGCAGATGAGCGTGTTCGCCTACGCGGCTTTCATGGTGGAGCACCTGGGAGTTGTGGAGGACAGGGATGAAGCCGGTGAGCCTCCGGCCTGCTTGATTCCTTGGCGCAGCTACTGACTGTACTGTAGCTTGGGTTCGTTGTTCGCATGCCCTCCATGGGGGAGCGTTGTCCGGCGTAGACGGGAGGTATTTGTGTACGTATGTACCACTACAGTACTACTACTACTACTATGATACTACTACAGTACTACTACTACTACTACTACTACTACTATGAACTACTAATACTACAGTAATCATACACAGCACGAGAGATAATGTACGAGCATTACAGAGTGTCCAGGAGTGCTTGCTTTTACAAGTCATTCTGGCAATTAACTTCTTCATCAAATTTTGCACGAAAGGCAGAAGAAGTACGTACGTACGTGTATGTATCTACTCGTAGTTGGGAAAAAATATATGGGAAAAAACACGTTCTTGTAGAGGAGCAGCGAGACGATCGATACTCCTCATTCACGGTGCCGTTTTATTTTTCCATTGATTTTTGAGTCGCTTACAGAAGGAGGGTTGACTTCTGTGTAGTCAACAGCACACAGAAGGATGGAGCCAAAGGCCTTCTTCGTGTCAAGAGATGGCAACTGCGACACCGGCGGTGGGCACGTCATGTGCGCTTTGCCTACCTCGGCCATACTCCTTAGAAGTAGAGATACGTGAGACGCTTACGCGAGCGTAGGGCTGCTCTCGCCTACTATGTACGACATATTCCATGCATATATACAGTATATAATATATACGAGTAGCGTGTTGGCGCCCAACGCCTTCACCCGGCATTGGTATTATTCCGGGCATGCTGTACTTAAGTATTAAAAGTAATAGGTAGGACCAAACATGCTTATTAATAGTCACTCGTGTATATATATGTGGACTTTTGGGTACGTAATGGGTCCAGGCTATGATATAATATAGATGAACCTGTAAATGTACAGAATTTTAGTAGTTAATTCAGGTGTATTACTCCTCGGTGTGAGGGACTCGTGTGCCATATATATAACGGCGCGTTGTCGAGGGAAGCCACCTTCTTCTTCGTGGCGAGGGCGGTTACCACGCCACAGACAGCAGCAGTAAGTATGTACTTGTTGCGATGTGTTGCGATGTGCCCTCAACCGGGCGGTACAGCAGTGGCTCTACTGCCTGTACTGCCCGTTTTGAGACAATGAATAATAATGCACTTTCGTGTGCAGAAAATAATGCTTGCTTGTGACACGTATCGCTACATCTATATATATCTAGGATGACAAATCAGCGTGCACATTGGATGCGATGGATTTCGACGGGTAGATGCTGCTGGGTGTAATAGAGGATTACATACAGGACGACAGTGAGTGGTAGCAGTAGTGTGTGAATAGCACACACAGCAGCCGCAGCAGAGTGGTGTGCTGCTGCTGTGTACAGAAAAACATGGAAAAACATCGTCGACATGTATGTGGTTGAGTCCAGACAGTGGTGAGCCACACGATGGATGAACCGTCGCGTCACCTACCAGGTATTTGACATTTTTCATTTCATGCAGCGCTTCATCGTGGGCTGGGAGCGCAAGTGTGCGGTGTGCGTGGTTGAACACACAAACGGTGGGCGGGAGACCCCAATCAATGCGGTCACCCAAGCGAGCCACGAACCTACAGTACGATGCATCGTACACTGCTCGTCAGCCACCACACTCTTCGAGTAGTCTAGAGGACAGCAGTCACGATATCATAGCTTGCGCATCAGCCACGCGGTCGAGAGCTCGAGAAAAGACCCGCGGCCGGACAGCAGCATAATAATACGCGTTTGCCCCTCTTGTCTCACAAATCGTACCAGATAAAGTACAACATGTATATATTACGGTTCTTGTGGTGGTCCGCACTTTGTTTTTCAGATTGTCCAAAACGCGCGGCGAAGCCGCGCACGGAATCACAATAAATGTTGTACTGTAACTGGTACGATTTGTGGGATACGATCGGTAAAGGCGCCTCCGGCCGGATTAGAAATCGTGGCCGATGTCCAACAAATAAATGTTAATCTGATCAGATCTGATGCATATTATTATATTAAATATATATGCTGCTTGTATACGAAGTATAAATATAATACGAAGCATATTATACGATGATCAGTGTGGGTAAATTAATTTGACCCAAGAGAGACAATATTGGTCCGTTCAGGACATCTTTTCTCCAACGGCGTTTACAGTCTCAACTCACGAAAATACGCAATTTTCAGGTGATACAACAAGTAAGTAATAATTATAAAATATTCGTGACCGCAAAGACTTGGGGAATCGAAGCGCGAGAAACGAACTATACATTCCACACTGAATTCAAGTAGTTACGCAATAATACATCGTCAGAACATGAAACGGAAATTGGCAAAAATCGGTCAAAATATGTCGTGTTCGGCTATATGATACCAGGTAAAATAGCTCACGTATTGTCGGTAGTACGAAAAAATCCGGAGAACGACCACCGCGCGTTCAATAGATAAACGGTTGTACGTATTAAATAAAACTATTATAATACGTCAGCTGTGAGTTAAACCGATTAAACAGTAGATACTCAACTTTGCGAGCTGCGTAGAATGTTTATTTTATGTGTTATTTGTAGTGTTTTACGTATTATATAGTAAAATAGTCAGAACTTATATCGCATGGTTGATTATCGTACCGCGTGTATTCTGAGCGCAAATAAATGACCTTCAAAATCCACTTTTTGCCCACATGTCCATCAAAACTTTTGAAAATTATAAATCGGAAACAAAACGCGCAGTCCCAGATATCAAGACCTGCAAAAATCGTGGTCATAGCAGATGGTGGGTGGAACGCAGGAAAAAACACCAGACCCAGGAGATGGTTGCATTTTCTGCCTTGCTTGGTGAGGTAATCTTTTTATTTTCGGATCGATTAAGCTGCGCACAAGCAAGCAACTTCGTACGTACGTATAATACCAGTTTTGTTTTTTTGTTTCTTGTTTTTTTTTTTCTATCCCACTTTTATTCTTCGCTCTTTTCTTTTCCCCCTCCCGCTTTAATCCTAACTCAGATCTTGGGTCAATAATTAGCAATTAAGCTCTTCTCCTGCCTCCTCACTGCGGTACTTGCCTTGCCTTCTTCTATCGCAAGAATATATGTCGGCGCTTTATTCCTTCCTCGTCGACTCGCGTCGATTCCGCCTACTATCCCGCGCTCTCAGGAATTATTCGTGCCTTCTTATTTTTGCACATAAATTCAAAGTCTCATCACGGTGGCATTCGAACTCGGGTGACAATGCTACAGGCGGCAGTAATTTGAAGCTGACCACTATTAATAGATACCTGGTAGACTACTACCATTAATAGCGTGTGGCGAATGGGAGCATTCTGTGGAGCCTTCTGTCGCTCGAAAAACCCTGAGATCATATGCTAGACGATGGGCCAAGTTCTTTACTGGTCGGCTAGGTCACGGGTTCTTCCCACCGGCGATTATCCCAAACATCACCCGCCGGGTCAGCCACTCATTGCTCGTGCGCTGTACGCCCCCCGCAAAGAGGAGGCGTCGTTTGCGGATGGTCGTCTCAACGCTCTCGCATTGGGCCTTCTTGAGAGCCTTGGAGTACGACATGAGATGGTCGGTGCGTTGTCGGCGCTGGAAACCAATGATCTGTAGGAGGAGGTTGTGATGTGCCGTTCAGAGCTGAGCGAAGTTCTCCTGGCCGAGAGTCCACGTCGCACACCCGTAAAGTAGTGTCTCCATCACCTCGGCCTTTAGCATGCCCACCTTTAGAGTGAACAGGGCACCCTCCATATCGCACAGCTCCCGCTTAAACCGACTGTCACATTCCCTTGCGAGTCGGATGCGTCGTTTGATCTCTGGCATAATGTCCACGCTTGCGACGACAAGACCACCCAGCCAGGTGCATAAACTGCATCGTCTGTGTATACCTCTGGCCCGCTACTTCGATGACGATCGGTGAGGTTCTGAAGACCTGGTTTGATGTCCGCAGCAGCATAGTCTCCGTTTTCGTTCCGGATTCGGTGAGACCAGCTGCTTCGAAAACGGTCACAATCACGGCTATCATCTTCACAAGCCCTTCCGCCGACTCAGACACAATACCTGCATCGTCGGCGTACAGCACACCCCTTACTTCCCTCCGTACACGTGCTAGTGGGTCACCCTTCACCCTGTCTTCCCCGAGGTCCTCCTCGACGAGGTGAACCAAGTCCCTCAAGGTGTCTGGGTCCTCACTGAAGCGTATCAGTACGGCGTGTATCACACCAGCGAAGAAGCCATTGCACAGAAGCGGTGGCAGGACACATCCTTGCAGCAGCCCCTGGTGCGCGAACAACATAAGTATTTGGAAGACATCTTTTGGATGACTTACCACAGTGATATACCTATTAATATACTTATTAATATAGTATGGAGCTCTTCATGTCAGATGCTCAGAGGAATATTAAGGCGCCACGCCTAGTCCGTGACTGATGATGATGATAATGATGATGATAATGATGATGATGATAATGATGATAATGATGATGATGATGATGATGATGATGATGATGATGATGATAATGATGATGATGATGATGATGGCGATGATGATGATGATGATAATGATGATGATGATGATGATGATGATGATGATGATGATGATGATGCTGATGGTGATGTGAAACACACACCCAAAACCTCTCATCTAAAGCGTGCAAAAGCGCCTACTACGTACTTACACGAGGGCTTGTCATGGTTTGGTGTAAAATCAACTATACCTGGTGTAATATATATTAAAAACATTAAAAACAATAACAGCTGTGAGCTCGAGGATTTCGTCGAAGCTACTTCGATCGAGCGTACTTACGGATTTTATATGTCCTCATGTAGGATGTACATCCCGTATGAGGGGGACACAATCTGAGGCTGTAGAATTCAGGAAGTGTGTGTCTATTTGTGGGGGGAGAAATAATAAAAAATTAATTAAAATCAAAATTAAACAGTCTAAAATAAACGTACCAGGTATACTATTATAGTGTTCCGACGAGTTGACGTGATAGAGTGGGTCTACTATTTGTAGCTATGAATATGTATATCGGTACGTAGTAGGTGGTTTTCAGGATCAGCAATTCAGTTTTCCTACATGCACCGTAGGTCAACATCAGCGTCTGCTATAAAAACTACCTCAGAGGTTGGGGCGAACTTCTTGCCACATACCCGGTATATTCATATTTTACCTGATACGACTGCTGTAGCCATTTACGGGGGCGCATTAGTAACCAGAACCAATACATTATTTTTAGCTTGAGGGAATATATATGTGGCTTTAGGGTCGATCGTGAATTATGATTACTACGCCCCCCCCCCACCCTCCCGCATATGTAGGTCGTCTCCTCTAGGGGGCATCATTACAACCACGGCATCTATTGAAAAGGAAATGTCGCATAAACCTTTCGCTATACCGTGAGTGTGACTATATCTGATGGGTATCATATACCGTTATCTGGCAGGCAAGTACTACCAGGTATAACGTATACGATGTTTTTGTTAGAGATCACCGAGTGGTATTACGTACACAACGACCTGTTTTCGGTATTACACGTGTGTCCTGTCCATTACTCACAAGCAACTTTGCAGGGGCACATTCACACGTTACGGCTCAGGGCATGTTCCATTACAACTCTCACCCATGCCAACGTTTACTTCTTAGGCATTACCCGCCCGGGGGTATGTTCAGGGTATCTTCGGAGACAAAGCGGCGGTGATGCATGTGATCGCCCGTGTACACCACGCGTAATAACAACGTGTAAACTGTAGATATACGTGTAATAGCAACGTGTCTAGCTATACTCTACCGATATAAAGTTATATTTTGTTTGTTTTCATGCATCGAAAATGTAGTTTCAAATAAATGCGGCTCATTCAGAGAGATTTTAATGCTTGACACTATTACCGTGAGCAACGAATGACTCATGTACTCACACCAAGAGCGCAAGCCACTTGATCGCTTGGCTCGGCCAAGCGGGACGGGGTACGCAGGTGAACTGGCTCGAGATTTTCTAGAGCGCGAGCGCACCGCGCCAGCCACAGGGCGTGGTCGGCGGGGATGGGACCGCGATAATGCATGCGCCAGCCCTAGATGCGATTTCCGATGGCGGAGGCGATCGGCGCTGAGACCGCATCACGTACGAGCGGCCGTGGAGGAAACCCGTGTTGCCTGCGGCGAAACAACCACGACCTTACCGCGTAGTAAACACAGCTGATCGATGTATTCCTCAATTATCAATGACACCAGGGTCCACTAGGCTTAAACGAACGCTCCCCGCCTGCGGCTCTCCGTTTGCACTGTTACTGCTGTACTTAGCGCCACAGTTAATAGTTTTGGTATTATTGTTGTTGTTGCTGTTGTTGGTGGTGGTGGTGGTGGTGGTATTGTTGTTGTTGTTGTTGTTGTTGTTGTTGTTGTTGCTGTTGTTGTTGTTGTTGTTGTTGTTGTTGTTGTTGTTGTTGCTGTTGTTGTTGTCGTTGGTCTTATTATAGATGCCATCTGATAATGTGCAGCTACTGTAGCTCTTATTTCAATCATACCACTCACATATACATATCACTCATGCCTCAACACTTGACAAACGCACACCAATAATGCAGCCCCCCTTACGAATGTATATACATATAAATAGGTGACCGGAACCAACTACACAACACATCAGACGCTCTTTCAACGAACGAAAGCATACCAATTTTACATGTACTATAGGTAGTATAAATCGGCGAAATAACTATTTATATGTTGATATCCCTACACCTACCTATATATGTACATCAGGATACTACAGCGGCTTGCTGTACTCGGCATTTATGATGGGCCGTTTCATCTCGTCGCACTTCTGGGGGGTGGTCGCCGACCGCTACGGGCGCCTTTTGGTGGTGGTATTCGGCCTGATGTCCACCGTGGCAATGTCAGTAGCCTTCGGGATGTCGAGAACATTTGCATCGGCCTTTATCTTCAGGTGAGCCATATGCACATACCAGGTATATAGAAACATCTGTTTTTACGTAATCCTGAGTGGACCGTTAAAACAGCTCTTTCTTGCGGCAAACTTATGATAAGAAGTTTAATCCAGACCTTCAACAACTTTCGATAGATACGAGCTGGGCCAGCCAAAATAATGTTTTTAAGGCAGATTGGCCATGCCCCGACCAATTTAACGAATTTGGACCTGGAATTTGGACACAGTGTAGATCGTGTACTAACCAACATACTTGCCGCCTGCCCTATTTTGTTTTTTTTTCCTCGAGAGAGATACGACGATCCAAAACTCAAAAAAAATGCAAAGCGATCAAAACTACTTGAAAAAAAAAAATCAAAGAGGGCAGGCGGCAGGTATTTTTGCACGTACGGTTCTAAGACGTGGTCAAAATGTCAGAGTAAAACTCTCAAAATTGGTCGGGGCATGGCGGAAATACCATTTTTCCGGAATTACTTGACTTATATATGGAATCTAGTTTGGTGCATGTCTCTTGATGGATGGAGAATTGGGCAACGAGACTTACATTGATCTTCTCATTGTGTCTTCAGTATTGTCTCCACCAAATTTCATGTTGATCGAAAATGACATTTTTTATACGAAATTAGAATGAAAAAATGTTGTTTTCGAGTTTTCGCGAATATCTCGGCGAGATCGAGTCGAGAAAACAATATGTATACAATTTTTGATATACCGTTTTTTTTTGCACAAGCACTGGTATGTCAGGGTTGGCGCTTCAAATTTGTGTAGCCTAGTTCGCAGTGGTTCACGAGATTCGACTTTAGGAAGCTTTGTACGTTTCTTGGCTGGCCCAGCTCGTAGCTCTTCGAAACAGCCCAGCTCTTCAACAACTGATGTTCGAGAAGCTCACAATTTCGCGTCGTGGGTCTGAGTAGCCGTACTGATGAGTGCATACCTTGGCAGCGGTTTTGGGGCGATGCGAACAACCCAATTCCTCTAGCCGAGGCTTACATAGGCATCTATCTCTCTGAAACGGTATTGTGGATGTTACCGTTCGTCCTCGCATGTCAATGCTTTAGTGCCGTTCAAGACACGATGCGTACCCACATATTTAGGTACGTCGCTAATATGGCGACAGCCAGCTGTGACACCAATCACCGAATATGGTCGATGGGGGTAAGCTCTACGGCCATTAGGCGACCGTACCGTACTCCTTCCTGCTGCTATTGCTGTACGTTATCTCGTGACACTAAGCATACGTTTCTGGGCTAGCCAGAGGTGGTCCTGGCCGAGCCGCTGAACAGTCGCTGCAGCGGAGGCTGCTTTTAATGGATCACCTCGTGCAATGGGTTGTCGCGGTTACGAGGTGTAGTTGATGAACACCCGGGAGGTTGCCATAAGGCAAGAGAGAAGATGTTGTCCAGGTATATATTAGAAACCACCGTAATCAAGAAGTGACCAAAGTCAAGTGAAGCCAAGGGGGCGAAAAGGGGATCCATCGCTCCATCCCTTCTTCCCAGTATCCAGATAATATTCTCACCAAAAGCCGTCCGGGAAAACCAAAATCTCACCGCATATTCCAGCTACACAAATCACACGCACGTATTCGCACGATCAGACACATCAGACATGGGTGCGACTTATGACGAGCGTATGACCAACGGTTGTGACCAACATGTTTGGCTCTGTTGAGAGTGGTTCGCATAGCGTCCAGGTGGCGAATATCCCAACCGTGTCGGTGAAGGTAAAAGTGTAAGAAGGCACGCAGGCCAAAGCGTACGTGTATCTCGCTGGTTTCGTTTCCTCGTATTCGGCAGTCTGACGTATCAGGTACGTCCGTTCGGTTTATCAACAAAAAGGACGACGGAGCGCCTTTGGCAGGGCAGGTGTAGTGTATTGCAAGTGTGGCCGCTGCCAGACATTGTGGGTGCCATACAGTTGAAAACTCTCAGTGATTGGCACGCTAACGTTGACTAGGTAATATCTACCAGGTACGATGTAGCCGCCGCACTCATTGTCACCGGGCTTGGAACGTTCGCGACGCACTGGTCAATAGAGTGGAGAGACGCCGGGACTTGCAGCAGACTTACTGTGATTGTACAACTACTGGAAGAGCGATGCTCCATTAGAGGAATTTCACAGCAAAAACTAAAAAAGTATAATACTTCACAGTACCACTATTGTCTTCTCTCTAGGTTTCTGCTCGGGCTGTTGAGCGCAATTACGGTGGCGTGCAAAACCCTGGTTTCGGAAGTGTGCGGCAAGGAGCACGAAACGGTCGGTATGGGGGCGGTGACCGGTGAGTAAACAGCACACGGTGCCTTGCGCACATGATAGAGATAGCACTTTTTGGCTGGTTTTGTTTCTGAATACGGGCCCCTCAACTCCAAGTCGCCGGTCTTTCCCTCTTGTGTTGCCGTAGTTTTCATTGTATAGTTAGGCCATAGTACTGTTCATCAGATAGCACTGTAACGTTCGTCCGAAACCAGTCTTTAGGTGAAGTACAGAGCTCTTCGAGTGACCACCATAAGGAAGCATACGGTGCACCTATACTGTAGCATGCGTCATACGGAACGATGTCGTACGTACGTGGTCGCAATGGCATACCAACCCGTTGCGCCTCAGCAACTACTAGCATTGACGCCCTATATTTCGCGATGTATGTCCCATTGACGTCCGGGGTACTCGACATGGAGTGAAGAATCCGTGAAACGTGTGTCGCAGTATTTGTTTGGAACATCGCGTGACAGGCGCAAGCTCGCTAGTGCATACTACAGTAGTGCATACTAGGTAGTGCATACTAGGTAGTGCATACCAAGGAGGCTACGGAAAGATGGATACCCCGCCGTCCTCACAAATAGTTTCGAGGTGCATATCGCTAAAGCAGAACGCTTAGAGCTTAACGACTAAGACCTTGCAAACTACTGTAATACTTCAGTAGGCTTTCAAAAACGCGAATTACCCCGCGCGCCTAAAATAGGTTACACAAAGTGCTTCCACTACCGCAGCCTCTGTTTTCCATGGCTGCTCTGCATAACCTAGACACATCTTGCCCTCGGCTAGTTAAGGATTCGAAGCCAGATTTTTTTACCGTCATACCGCGAAATCACACTACATAATATGACAGTGACAGGTCATTTTAACGTTCTGGAATCAGGTTTGTGTTAACAACGTCGAACCTCGAATATCAAGTTTCGTGCCAACCTAGAGTACATTATAGGGACCGTCGGTTACGGGTATGATGTAAGTACCGTTCGTTGTTTCACTTCATATACGGCGGAGATAACTTCCGACAGCTAGTTTTTTTTTAATGCCAGTAGAGCATGTTGACGGTTGTACACGGTACTCGACCGTTACATTCCCGGGTCATCGTTCGATTTTGGTCAATTCCGGTTTCGGATTAGTTTTCGAGTGGCTGTTTTAGTTACCACCGCAGCCAACAGGGACAGCTTAGGCGGTGATCTCGCTCCGACAGTTCACTGGACCATGTACAACTCGCTCTACCGAAGAAAAAGTGATAGTTGGAAAGGGCCGAGGGTGGCAACATTCTGTTTTGAACTTTGATTCCTTTATTGGCTCTTTGGACCGGGGAGAACGTTATAACTCCGGTGTCTTTTGTTTTCAACACAAATGAACACAGGAAAGACTTTGAACTGGAGCAGTGGTATGAAGAGCTCCGAGGTTCCTTGCCTAGTAAAACCGTATCAAGTTTAGTATTCGGTCGATCTGATGTTTCATTGGGTGGCTTTGGGGCGCCAGCTCATCGCGAACACAATAAAAAACACGAAATTCTGAGTGTTCGCATTATCGCTAAGATATTGGCATGCATGCCTTAAACTAACCTTATGATGTCCGCCAGAGTTGTACATAGCACCCGCTGGTAGGGAGGAGGGGGGTGAATACATACATATACATATATACGTTCATGTTGTTTCAACTCTCAAGCTCCCAGGGTAAATAATTTTAATGCCGGGCCGGCCTCAGTATCGGAATCTCGGCACCTCAATATCTCGAGTTTTTTTCATTTCTTCGGGCGCTCTCTTCGAGGATCGGCTCCGACGCCCCTCGCCCTTCGTGCCCCCCCCTTACCTCGCCGCGAACGTGTGCGGGGGGAAAGAGAGAGAAGCGAGCAGTAGGAAAATTCTCGGATCTTGGGTGGCATGTTGAGTTTTTCTTTGAATCTTGACAGGGGGGGGGGTACTGTAGTCACAAACACAAAGGGGTGACTGTTTAAAGTAAATGGAATAGTAGTATCATTCAGGATTTCCATTTTGTCAGTCCTTGCATAGTCTGCTCCGAAGAGTCGATGCCCATGTTCCTTATTCGCAGTGCACAGCGAGCATGTATGTACGCGTACGTGCAGCTCCATAAATAGGTACAGCAGTAGGCTCGAGCGCTGTTCGAGTGCGAGCACATACTGCTGTACTTCGAGTATGTAGGAGTACTACGAGTAGTGCGCACGCTTTACTATGCAGAGCTGCGGTGTTCTGTGCCTCTCTACATTTCGTGTGCCCGAACACGGAAAATAATTAGAGTACCAGTAATCAACTCCAATAATAAAGTGTTTGCAATTGCCAATTTTTGGCACTGCAGTGGTCAGTGGTCAGCCCTTTGCATAGTTTTTTATAATACGTACGTACGCGATTTAGTTTTTTAGCCTTTTATGTTGAATTTAGTGTCAAAACGACTATATCGCCGAAGTTTGGGCCGTTTTCGATTCTGACCGAAGTTCTGGAGATCCATATTTTTTTCTTTTTTTCGACTATTTGAAAACAAAAAATGATTTTTGTGTCATGAATATTCATCTTGAAATCAGTATGGATTTTGTAACTTGAATTTAGTGTCGGGACGACGCCCTGCATGCGATTCGTCCGATTACGCTGTGAACCTCTCCTTTCATCCCCGAGCGAGTGTCTACGGAATGATAGGTAGGGGCACTCCATATTTATTTGACAGTGTTGCTGTGTGTCGAGAGTATCGACTGCAACGCCCCTCGCCGCGCCCTCCGTCCCCTGTTCAATGCCTCCCCGTGAACCGTGTGAACGCGTGCGGGATGTTTTGAGGATCGATTATATTGATTTTATGAAGGGAAAATCCCTTTTTATGGCCCAGAAAATAACTATGAAATAATTGCCAGGTCGTACGTATTTGAAAAAAGTAAATTGAAGACAAACGAACGTTTATCGTACCAGTTGCACTCTACTGTGTAGCTAAATGTAGTATATGTTCCCGAAAAGTGTGTTTTTGTTGTGAAGTTTGACACGTCGAAAAAGCAAAAAACAGCACTACTGCCGTACGGGCATGAGGCACGTTGCGTACGTTCCGACTGACCGCTCGTTTGCGGTGCCTGCTACATTTCGAGCGATGTATAATGTATGATACGAACCTGCGGAGTACGATAACAACGAACAGAAAGAGCGTGACTCGTTTTATGTACGTACATATTATATAAAGGGGGGTAATGATTTATTTTCTGAATTGGGGGAGACGAATTAAATACTATCGTCCAGACGACACGATACCCCAACATAGCTGCGGTACTCGTGGATTTGATTTGCCGCATATTACCTGACTGTGGGTACGAACTGTGAACTGGCCACACCTGCTGTACCATTAATAGTAATGTACTACTGCTGTTTGTACAGTTGTGCTACTGTATGTTGCGAGGCTATTCATAGCAGCTGCAGGCCGAGCACGGAAGCTTTGTATATGTTTTCAAAGTATCATTCATCGCGTTCAATCGTCATTTTACCGCAAATTCCTCTTTTGTTCATCGTGGCTTTTGCACTGTTGCTGTACTTTTTTTGTTGTTTTCATGCGCTGACTTCCAATCAATGACAACGCATTCAACGCCAGCAACGTGTGTGGCAACTACTCGTATGCTTGATTTCTTTGTTGTGAACCTTTATCTCCTGATAATTTATGAATTCGGATGAAACCCTTGGCATTCCTTTAAAAAAAAAATCGTTTATGTCGGATGGAACGATTCCAACTCCTTCCCTGCCCTACCCGAAGCATGGGTGCCGTAAATGGATTCGGATGAAACTCTTGGCATTCCTTTTTTTTTTTGTTTTATGTCGGATGGAACGATTCCAACTCCTTCCCTGCCCTACCCGAAGCATGGGTGCCGACGATTCGCCGGCACCCATGCGGAGCCCTTGTACATACATACATGCATACATATACATACATACATACATATACATACATACATACATACATACATACATACATACATACATACATACATACATACATACATACATACATACATACATACATACATACATACATACATACATACATACATACATACATACATACATACATACATACATACATACATACATACATACATACATACATACATACATACATACATACATACATACATACATACATACATACATACATACATACATACATACATACATACATACATACATACATACATACATACATACATACATACATACATACATACATACATACATACATACATACATACATACATACATACATACATACATACATACATACATACATACATACATACATACATACATACATACATACATACATACATACATACATACATACATACATACATACATACATACATACATACATACATACATACATACATACATACATACATACATACATACATACATACATACATACATACATACATACATACATACATACATACATACATACATACATACATACATACATACATACATACATACATACATACATACATACATACATACATACATACATACATACATACATACATACATACATACATACATACATACATACATACATACATACATACATACATACATACATACATACATACATACATACATACATACATACATACATACATACATACATACATACATACATACATACATACATACATACATACATACATACATACATACATACATACATACATACATACATACATACATACATACATACATACATACATACATACATACATACATACATACATACATACATACATACATACATACATACATACATACATACATACATACATACATACATACATACATACATACATACATACATACATACATACATACATACATACATACATACATACATACATACATACATACATACATACATACATACATACATACATACATACATACATACATACATACATACATACATACATACATACATACATACATACATACATACATACATACATACATACATACATACATACATACATACATACATACATACATACATACATACATACATACATACATACATACATACATACATACATACATACATACATACATACATACATACATACATACATACATACATACATACATACATACATACATACATACATACATACATACATACATACATACATACATACATACATACATACATACATACATACATACATACATACATACATACATACATACATACATACATACATACATACATACATACATACATACATACATACATACATACATACATACATACATACATACATACATACATACATACATACATACATACATACATACATACATACATACATACATACATACATACATACATACATACATACATACATACATACATACATACATACATACATACATACATACATACNAGTGGTGTGTCCCGAAATAAGTGGGCATATCATGAAAGCTGGCGGATATTTGCATGTATTCGCCCTTCTCCTACTGGCCCGGGACGGAGTAAATCCAGGCGGAAGATCTGAGTTTCACCATAAAGGCTAGTCTGGCCGGGGTGGTGTGCCCTGGTGGTTGTCCCCCTTGGCCAAAACTACTTAGTGTGTATCCCTTTTCCGTGAAAAGCGTGAAAGGGCCTTAGCGACATCAACCCAAAGATGGCTACAGTAGCGTGGGTGCCACGGCGTCTACATTGCGGTCTAGACTACGCCACTCCTGGTTAAAGGGTCGCGTTAGCGGACGCTCAGCGTCCTAAACGTTTCTGCTCAAGGTATCTCGAGTTTCGTGCAGAACACCACCCATCGAGGTGGATATTAAACAAACCCTGTAATACGAGGTGTTGGCAGTTTTTTTTTTTTGTTTCTTGTCCATCCCATTTATTATCTTCGCACTTCCGTCTTTCTCCCTCCCAGTGTAACTCAGATCCGGGGTCACAAAGTAGGCTCCTCTCCCTCCTCCCCCACTACGGTTTTGCCTTGTTTTTATCGCGAGAAGGTTTCAGCACTTTCTTCCCTCGTCAACTCTTCGTCGAATTTTGCTTACCCACGCTATAATATGCGCTCTCGACAGTCGGTGTCATTTGATAATACAAAAAACCTCCATGGGGAGAATCGAACCCTCGACATCCCGCCCTACAGGCTTCGTGGCTACCAGTTAGACCACCGGGGCGACCGGCTAATGCTTACCGGTATATGCCAAGTGCCTCGTGCCAAATCCCGATTCATCATACCAGTACAGCCGTAGTTGCCGCTACGACTGCGCCACACACTTGCCCTCCCTCCCTCCCTCCCTTCCCTCCCTCCCTCTTTCCCTCCCTCCCTCCCTCACTCCCTCTCGCCGTGGCCCGGTGACCACACCCGTACCCCCATTTCCGTTCGCGACGATAACTGGTCTCGTTCAATTTTGTTGATGATCTACGACCACCAGTCGCCTGGTCGCTCGGGGCGATATTGGGGCCGGGAGTGGGGGGGATATTGGCGGAGCCGGCGACCTATTACCCTGGAACATTTTCACAGGACGGTATATTTGGCAGGTAGGTATCGTAGGTAGGTTGTGTTTGTTGGCGGCTTGTCGTGTCGTCTGTTTTTGACATCGGCCGACCTTTGGTTTTGCGCTTGTCGACCAGTGGCCATCCAGCGTGGATTGTCATCGTCCCCCACCTCCTGGCGGATATGATCAGGTTAGACCACACATTTATATCACACAGTATGCGAAACAGACCAAACCAGGTCTGCCGTGATTACTCACTACAGTACGTCACTCGCTGGACGTGAAACAGGAGAAGGTCCGTACCTCGATTTTAGTCGTGCGATATATTTGTGTCTCTTTATGCCGCTGCTCGCCTTGGCGACTTGCCACACTCGCGTTGTTGCTGGAATTTGCATCGCCGTGGGCCCTTGTCACCAGTATCGGCGTCGTGACTTCAAACGGCTTGAGTAACCTGACTCCTGCTGCATGTCCCTGATGCATTCCACAGGTACCCGTATCTCCTGCCCAACGTGGTTGGCGCTGGCTTGGCACTCGTGGCACTACCACTGGTGCTCCTCTTCATTAAAGACACAGAGTTTATGCACGCAGGACGGGCCGAAAACTCGTGAGTGTGATTTGAAGCTTGTGGCTACGGGGTGTTTGTGCCGATATCACCCTCGCCTTAACGAGGAGTATCGAGATGGCTGTGTCTCGAATCTCTCGCGAATGTCGAGGAACCTACGAGCGTTTTCCTGGAGCGATACCGCAGTAGCCTCCAGTCGGGGCAATATTTCAACGCAGATACTGTGCTGCCGTCGTTGGCGTTGTGCGTGGAATAACGGGCTTCGCTCGGTGTGGTGCGCTATGTACGTATGATGGGTTTTCAGGATTTACCACCGGTCGCCCCGGTAGACTAGTGGTCAGCTTCAAACACTACTGGCATTGGTACTCAAGTTCGAATCCCACCGTGGTGAGAGTTTTACTTTACTTGAAAAAATCTAAAGGAACCAATTTCTGAGAGCGCCTTCGTGGCGTGGGTAGGCGGAATCCGACGCAAGGCGACGAGGGAAGAGAGTGCTGAAATTTTCTCGCGATAAAAATGCACGGCAAGTACCGTAGTGGGAAGGGGGGAGAAGAGCCTACTTAGTGACCCCGGATCTGAGTTACGACTAAAGAGGGAGAGAGAAAAGAAGGGCGAAGATAATAAATGGGATGGACAAAAAACAAATATGGCCGGTTCCCTTGTTCGTGTGTCGGGGAGAGACGCCAATCTAGTCATAGGGGTTCAAAATGAGCACGATGCGTCCGTAGTAGGCAATACATCTGTGCATACATATACAACGAGCGCAGCGTATGGATATTTGCAGGAAACGTCGGTGGAAAAACACCACTCGGAAATCAGACTTAGTGTAACTACAGTGATCACCTGTTGTATTTTGTCCACGAGCATTGGCAGTGCTTAGGCGCAAATGAGGCAGAGCACAGTTATTGTTGATGACCACGAGCCTAACGAGATTGGTACGTATATGGGCGGAACGTAGCCCCGAGTTTATCGCTCAATCAGATGCCAGGCACCCGTGGCTGTGGAAAAGGCAAGAACACGACGCCGTCCCGCTCGCTTCCTACAGTTGCGAACTGCTACAGCAGCCACGCCCTGTCGCTATGCAGCGGCGCCGTTGACGCACGCTACGATCGAGGTGAACCATTTATTTCGTGATGCCCCTTCACGTAACGCGCTCCGTACCACACCAACACATTTGTTTGGAGGAACATAAAAGCGACTCCCGATGAAGCATCCCATGGCCTAACTATACATGTATACAACGAAAGCTACATTGCAACACAACGAGGAAATTCCGACAGAGTTTAGGTCAAGGGTCCACGCCATTCCAAAGATGTGGGTATCGTAAACTTATCAGAATCCTAAGATTGGGAGTTCGATACCTCGCCCCAGTAGCCGACCTTCCATAATAGAAATAGTAAGCGCCCCACAAACAACGTTGCTGAGTAGGGTTGTGAGTTGGCTGACTAATAGTTGCCAGCTAGTTATTAGCTGGCTAGTGTTTTAAGTTAGTTGCGGCGGTGCCAACTATCCAACTATTTTTGTTTTTTGGGTTTCCTTGCTTGTAGGAAGGCTTGTTTGGTACGGGGTACGTATTTCTCGGCGTCTCCAAGCAGTACCACCACGCACAGAGAGAGGTCTTCCACAACTCATGGCGCATCAACCCATCGCCATCGACGGTGCCGATGGCAGGGCCGAGGGTGCCGGCACCGCTGAGCCTGGCCTGTCGACGGACCATGGCGGTGATGGAGCGTCCGACGAAGAAGTGACTGTACCGAGCTCTCCTCCGAAAGCGAGTGCACGCGACAAGGTAGCGGTTCGCTACCGCGTACAGAAGGAGCGCCGGTTTTCCGAGCGCCCCATACGGGGACAGGGATTCATACTTTTGATGCGAGATAATTTGCGGGGTCTGCATCTTTGTAGTCCATCTGGGACAATATTCCAATATTTCTAATACATTTCCCGCACCAAGGTACATTTTTCTCAGGGTGTGTTGAGCTGTTCGGAAATCTGGAGGCACCGTCAGAAAGCTCAACACTGCGCGCAGCTTCTCACGATTTTTTTTTTTGTTATTATGTTAATTCGCCTCGTTTATGCCGAAAACGTATAAACAAGCCCCTTATTTCCCTGGGTGTAATACTTTTCACACCCAAATTCTGAGCACTGATTTGGGGAGCTATAGCCATAGGCCGCCCGCCATTTTTTTCAGAATAAAAAAGCAGCTTTAGAGGGAGAGATAGAGGGAAACAATGTATATCGAAGGTCATTTTCCCCTGGTTACTACTGTTTGACAAATCGTGCGATATACTAATAGAATACGGCAAACGATTGCTCTCGTCCACACCTCCAGGCCGTTTTTTTTTCGTTTGCAGCAATACGAAATTGCGTGAGATATTCATCATTTTGCCCAAAATGACTGATTTTGGTCGATTTTGTCCAGTCTTTTAAGAAATATTTCTTGATTCATTGTTGCGTAACTACTTGAATTTAGTGTGGGAAATTATTTTTCTTTCTCGTTCTAAGCATCGATTCCTCTTGTCTTTTCGGTCACGAATATAGTTGTCTCATGTAAAATAAAAAGTATTTTTTCATGAGCTATGACTACTTCGTAAACGGCATTGGAAATATTTTGTGCCGGACGGACCATACGAGTATACAATAAAAGGTAGAACTCTGGTCTTATGGTTGATGCGGTCAACTGTGATGGCTGGACTTTGTCCCAACGTGCTACGAGTATTACTGAAAGAATACAAGTATGTCTCTGTCATGAGTGTGTCAACTGGATGATGAGCACCTCTGACTCGGGTGTTTGAGCGATGCTCGTCCTGAGCTGTGTGTCGATCCCAGTCTATTTTGGTCGATCCCAATCTATTTCGGTCGATCCCAGTCTAGTTTGGCCGATCCTAGTATATTGTGTCCTATTTTTAGTTTGTACTGGTGGTGATGTGCTACTGCGTGCCGCACGAGCATTTACCATATATTTCTGGTGCATCTCTTTAATATCCGACAAACTGAGACGAAGTTTAGAAATATACCTGTTTCGTGATCAAAACCAGAGATAAATTTGGCCCATTTATCATGCTTTTTGGGTGCAAAATGAAGCCAAATAGCGCGCCAGCCAACTAGTCAACTAAAGTCAGTTAGTTAACTAAGCGGGAACTCCAGCCAACTCACAGCCCTATTGCTAACGGCCCGAACTAACGAGTATAAAATGAATTCAATTTGGAAAAAATGAAATTCAAATTCGCTTTTCATTGGTCAACACACGCACCAGCACCAAATATTATGCCCCAAGATCCTAATCTTTGGTGCTGGTGCGTGTGTTGACCAATGAAAAGCGGATTTGATTTGTTTTTTTTTCAAATTGATTTTTGTTCTTCTTCGTTAAAACGGGCCCTAACAGTGAAGACAAATAAGATAGGGTTATATATATATATTGCTGGGTAACTCCCCGCTTGATACCAGGTATGTATATGAAAATGCTCCCGTCAGCCAGAGAATGCGGGCAACCGTAGCATAATTCATTTTGTTGTGTTGTTTTACTGTGCGTGCCGTGTTGTTCGCCTCGGCTTGTGTACCTGCGATCCACAGGTGCACGTGGTATATTGGTATTAGTATTGCCTTTGCTATCCTTAGCAATGTGTACCATAAAAGAGCTTCAACAGTGGTCGCCCATAAGCAATGTGTACCATGAAAGAACGAGGCCACAGAAACAAAAATAGACCTCTGCATAAACTCTACTCCCTTCTGCACATACGTCCGGCTTAGGCTTAGTCTGCTCCATTTCAATGTCCGTAATCCTTCCTTCTCATCACGTACTCGTATAGTATACTTGATCTAGATATACTCTTATTTAAAAAAAAGTATACTCTAAGTATACTCTAAATATACTCTAAATGTGATTCCACCTTTTAAACATATTTCGAATCGCCTGGTTCAGACACCAGCTCGAGGTGGCGACGGAACAGGGTCACGCTAGGCCCTATTATATCTGCTGTCGTAATGATTTCGGTTTTTCTCTTGTTTTACGATACACCATTGCGGCATTGCAGTGCTTGCTACGTCGTGCCAAAAGCGTGGTTTTAAGTCCAAGTTTTGAGCGAGGTATACAGGGTTCGTTCTACCGTAGATGTTCAACGTCTATTTTCCGAGGCTTCTCGAATGGGGAGCTGTATAGTATTCGTGAATCATTCACAAACCGGTTTGAGCAAGAAGAAAATGCAATCCGATCAATACCTCGCGTATTTTGTGCTTCGCGTTACACCGTTCCTGACGCCTACTCCAAGCACATTACACACAACAGTGGAAAGTACAGATGGTTCCTTAACGATGTTCGGTGAAGGGTCCCAGTGAGCAAGTCAGCCATAACCAGTTGGGCCCAAAACGTGCTACGAGTATCATTAATAGGGGAAGCCTCCCTGCCGTGGTCGCAGTCGCGCGCAAGGCAAGGCAAGGCAAGGGCCACACTTCACACGCAGACCGGCTGGGCTGCTGGTGGGTTCGGCTTCCGAGATGTATGGAATACGTATTATCTATTTTCAATCGACCGTACATGGGCAGAATGCGGTGTAACCCATCGTACATATACATATATGCATCGGAAGTGCTGTCGTTTTTAGCCTCAGTCTCAACGACGATCCACACCATGCCGATCCCAGCGATCGTAGATGTAGCCCCACATACACTCTTCTTGACGACGACGTCCCCATGTCACCCCCCCGCTCGACCTGCCCCCCCCCCCCCTCCCCGCCCCGCCCCTGTGAAAGATCAAACGCACGGTGTTTGTCCTTTTTTGTCTGCAGCAAAGACGCCGACAATAGCGAAATCCGCAGTCACAACGGCGACGAGATCGAGACAGACCCCGTGTCGGCGACGAAAGAGGTGCCCCCTTTACCTTCAGAGACGTTCGGTGTTAGAAAACCGTCCTGGATGCAGGTGGGAACGAACTCCTCATTCGCCGAAACGAAAGGGCCGGGCAAGGGCGCGGGAAAGCGCTGGGGTGACGACGAGAACGAAATGAAGCAGGAAAGCTTGCTGGCGCGGGGGGAGATCCGCGCACTCCTGTTCATTGACGCAGTTTATTCGGTGCGTCCTATTTGGTAGTTGGTGTTCTCTTGACCAGGTAGGGGCCAGATCCGCACTGTGGTAGACGTTGGATGTATGGTTTGAGTCCCAAACATTTCTGACCGAGAGAAGTCCTCCACCGAGAATATATCCAATAATACAATATGATGCAATCCCCTCGTATATCCTGGGATTTACGACAATGGTCATCCTCGCCTCGAGCTGCGCGTAGGTAAAGGTATCCTCAAAATGTGTTTCTCTGTGTTTTACAGAGCGTTGTATATGCGAAACCGGAGACGAGGTAGATTTAGCCTCGATACCATATCATGACGCTGAGTGGCAGCCAGGATGGAGAAGCCAAATCACCGAATCCAGCGCTGTGCCCATGTGGGTATATGGCGGTGTTGAGGGACATTTCGCAAACAAATTACTGGGTGTGTTACGTTACGAGTATTGGTTTCAGGTAGCTCACACATCGTTCAATAAATATATAGTGTGCTCTTGTCAAGTGAATACCACTATTCGCTGTTCCGAGGCTCCAATCGAGCCTGGTGTGGCTGGGTTGTACATGCTACCACACATGCACGGTATGTCGACGACATCTAAGACAACACAGTTAACGAACGTTTGTCTCCTTCTCGTCCGCTCCCTGCTGTCGCTCCGAAGTTCTCAGTGTCTGGGTTCAATGTGGTGTATACGCTGTGGTCGCTCACTACTATCGCCAAGGGGGGGTTGGATTGGTCAACTCTGCAGATCGGGAAGGTAAAACCGACGCGGTCGTCCACATTTTCCGTGTAGTCCGACTTGTACATAAGAGCTTATCACAAACCATGGTCGTGGTTTTTTATTTTGCTGCTAATGACGAGGTCGTGATGATGGTGACCATGATGATGAGGATAGTGTCAGTGCTGGGGATCATAATACATACGATGATAGTGATAATGATGACGACGACGACATCGACAATGGTTACTGGGATGATACCGATATTGATTATTTATATTAGTTTCGTATATGCTGCGTTAATGGTAATGGCACCATTGATGTCGCGATTGACGTCCCGCATGTACTTCTCCTGCCTCCTGATTTCACCCCCCCCCCCCGCATTCGTCAACCTCCTCAGGTGTTCCTCATAGCCGGGTGTCTTCTGCTGGTGTTCGAGATGTTCGCCGTACCAAACCTCTTGCCTTGGTTGGGAGTCAGGCTGTCCCAAAGGCTGGGGTCGGTCATCCAAGTCCCCGTGTTGGTCATATTCCCCCTGCTCTCCTTACTGAACAAGGCAGGGTACTCAGTCACCACCGCCACGACCATCCTCCTCTTCACGAGCTATGTGTGCTCAAACTCGGTGGGTGCCTTGCGATACCGCGGTAAAGCGGTGGACCGAAGAAACCTACTCGATCGCGGAGTCGGGTTTCCTCCGGCGCGAAGTCTTGGCCTGTGTCTGTCCGAGTTTAAAACGAGATACGCGCTCAGATTGTTCTGGTGTGGTACTATTCCCACTGGTGTTCGCATGCGTGTTGGTTGGCCCTGCTTTCTGCGCCTAAGGGTTCAACTGTTTCGTGGTACCATTGTGGGGCTACGTATCAATGACATCATGAGTGCTTTCACCGGTCGCCGGGAGGCTACCCTTGGGACTTTTAAAGCTCAACTTACGACCTTTAGTGCGGTAGGAAATCCGCGTTTGCAACCAGATATTTCAAACAGACAGAGCTGTTTATCGGGGGAGCTCCTCCATTTCGTTTTTTACGAGGGACGGAAAGTAAATAGGGCCCACGGCACACACACACGAAATAAGTTTCCCTATTGTTTACTAACAATTCTTGGTCTTTTTTACTACAGTAGGGTCTCCCGTAATACTAGGCTGCGAAAGGCCTAGGTTTTGCCCGTATCGTATTCGTAGCATGAGCCATGTCTGCCAGGGGCGCCAACAGCGGCGTAGACATAGAACGGGTCGCAGGCCTCTGGCATCAATGAAGGAAGCGGCTAGGACGGAACCTACATAACACTGAAGCATCCTACGGCGAAGATGCAACCCGCTACGTGATAGTAAACTGTTTTACGCAGGCTCGCCACTTTGAGAGATGTTAGGCGATACCTCACCCAAAGACCTCCTTCGTGAGCAAACCCCAAAACACACTGATGAACAATCCGATGCGTTATTTCATATATATTATATACAATATATTATGTATGATAAACACCAGCATGCACTAGAGACTGACTAATCGTAGTGCTGCGGTCACGTCAAGGTCTTTGGTTTCCAGTCGCTCAAGACCACTCGGTCGGAGTGACTGTTCTGCTCGATTGCCTTGCTGTCTTAGCCTTTTATGCCTTTAAGCTTCGCCATTCGCTTGGCCGTGGGGATTCTTGTAACCCTGCGTCATCAACTTTTGTTTTCAGTCTATACGTTTGAGTAAGGTACGGAGCGCATATACGCGGTAGTGAAAACGAGGGTACCCCCCCCGCTTACGCCAGCATCAGCCATATACACATGCCGTGAAATGTAAAATGAATTATCGAACAAACAAATTGTATGCGAACGAAGTTGTCTACCGTTCCTTTCTCTCTAGGGGATCCGTCAGACAGGGAAACATCATTGAAAATTCCAACGAAGTTAAGCATACGGCACTTTCTCAGTCGAGGTTCCCGTCAGTGTCAGTTACGACTGTTTCTAGGAATTTTCCAACGACATCTGGTTTAGCTTCTGAGTCAGGGGAACCCGTCAATCATTAACATAGTAAAGCCAACAGGCTATCATAGCCCTTGTCTGTCTGTAGTTACCGTGGACGCATGCCACGATATGCAGATGGCCCTTTTTTGGCCCAAACAATTTCGGACCGACTGGACTCCTTAACTCAAACGCGTCCGAATTTCATTAATGTGAAGCACTAACGTGTTCATTGTTTTTGTTGTAGTTAGGCTCATGAGATTGCCGGTTCTGTTTTGCTCCAGAATCGGCTTTTGAATTAGGTTATAGAGATGTTTTAAGTGGCCCCCCTCAGAAGGCAAAAAGTGTACACCTCTACCGTGCAAAACATGCCTCCGTGAACGACTCCCTCCAATCTGATCGTCAGCACCGTCGCCCTTCGTGATGCCCCAACCCCGCTACTACGCCTGGGGCTGCTTGTGTTTGTTCTCCGCGCTCAGGTTTACGTCGGTATCTCGTTAGCGCTCAACAACGCCACGGGGCCGGACCGGCGAGGGGAGCTGAACGGCATCTCCATGGCGATCGGCTCTCTCGCGAAATCGATCTCCCCCGTGGTCTGCTCGGCGCTGTACGCCTTCTCCATCGAAGGCGACTACCCTTTCCCCTTCGACTACCACCTGGTATTTGTATTGCTCGCCTTCGTGAGGCTGGTTGTATCTTGGATGGGCTGGAACAGACTAAAAGATGTCGAGCGCGTGGACGAACGCGCTCTGATATTGACGCAGTAAAAATGTGGGTGTGCCGCGGGGATGGGTTTTGAACGGAAGGTCGACGACCCTGCGTTCTATGGAGGCTGCGTCGTTTTGTACGTGTCGTAAATCAATCTCGCTTGAAAGGTCGGTGGTTTAGACGTTGCTTTATATTTGGTCATTCCGGCCATACGCCCAACCTTTATTCACCTTCTACTGGAATCTCGATCCAGGAGAAGGTCTCTGCAAACAATAGGAAAGGCTCAGCCGCACATACTCTACGCGAGGGAACGGATCAAAGTATTCACATGTGGACGCACCGCATGCGCGAAGACAGGGGCGTGCACCCGAAGTTTTCGTAGGCTGCGCGCGCTTGAGAAGCATCCACGTCCCGACAAAAGACCCATTTGTTCGTCCAAACAAAGTACACATTCGTTCGAAAAATGTGTACGTTTAACGCGATGGAAAATCCGATGGCCGACAGTACAACACTGTAGTAAGTGCTAACGATAGGGGTACCGTACCGTCGTTTGGCTGAAGTAGTGTTTTACTGACGGGGCTCCATAACTCAAAATCTTCGGAATACCATCCTTTTGGTTTGTTTTTGGAGTATCGGGGGTGTGGTTTTGTGTTACAGTATATACTGAAGTATATATATATGTAGGTCGTGGGATTGGTCGTCGGGTTGCACGTTCATGTTGGTATGTTGGTGTAATCGCGATCAGTTTGGGGACAACTTCGTAATCGTATAGAGTTTTGGGCTAACTTGATAACTACAGGGCAATGACGTAGCCGTGACTTAGTAATGACTTAGTAGTGACTCAGCAATGACTTAGCGATGACTTAGTAATGACGTAGCAATGACCCAAAAACGACCTAGTATTGACCTAGCAATGACCTAGAAACGACCTAGTAATGACCTAGTAATTACCTAGTAATTACCTAGTAACTACTTAGTAATGACTTAGCAATGGCTCAGTAATGTCTTAGTATAAATATTGAGCGCGTCCAGTGACGAGTCTGAGGAAATAAAATTATGGACCTCTACCGTAGTATGGGCCGGAATTAATACACCCACACCAACGGAACCAGAGTAGCGAGCAGTACCTTGTTTCGGTTCAATTATGCCCAACCGGTTGAGATCTAAAGTGAACAACTACCGATTACTTGTATGTGTTTCCCTCGTGTACGAGGTATGGTGTTCAGGGCTATATCATACGTAGAGCATAGAGATGGAGATTGGGGTTTCATTGAATTCACTCCATGGAAGAGTCATGTGTCGGGGTGAGACAGATGGCAATATGACAGCCACCAACTGTACCGGGGCCGCCATTATAGTTTTTTCGATTTTGTTCGGTGTACACATGGGCCTCAGGATTGCTATTTATAGTCGGGTGGCACTTCGTTTAGTTTTTGTTTTCTCAAAAAAAGTTTTCGACTCGCTCTTAGTATGGAGATCCTCGAGCGTAACGTTGCATGCCGCCCTCTATCTGGTAGCGTGCGCCTGTGGAGCCACGGGCAAATGGTAGAACACATTATATCTGCGAAATAAATAGCCGTACCCCCCTTCCAAGTCACATATCCCTACAAATGGTCTCCAGTTCTCTTTATACCATAAATAATCCCGCCGCTCTCTCCTGCTATAGTCTCTATTTGAGCCGGCTAAGCTGTTCGTGTACTCCCCGACCACTTCTGCAAGTCGGGAAGGCGGGACCGACGCGCGCTCCTCCCGTACATCATGTCCAGAGGGGGTATATTAATGTTTGGGTGGATTTAGCGAGGAGTTGTCTGATATATATTGACACTGACTCCATCACCATCCACGCCGATCTCGGCGAGGAGCAAAACTCAAAATTTTGTCCTTGCTATGTTTGACAACCTAGAGCAACCTAATATTCCCATGCGTTTGCGATTAGAGCGAGTAATCTATCCCGGTACGCGCCATACTGCCCTTTCTAGAAGGGTAGTGGATGTGGGACGGGATGGCAGGAAGGGGCGCGGGGAGATTGGGAACTACCTCGCACGCGAAATGCCCCATAGGTTATATGTACCGCCGTCTCCCTCTACCGACGTGGGAGAAGTTCGAGAGCAGCGCCTCGAGACCGCCGGAATCGGGAATGTCTCCCGGTAAAACTGTGAGGATGGGTATACCAATCATGCTTGTGACAGCGATAGTATGTTGCAGCGATGATGATGGTGGTCTTGATGGTGGTTCTGGTGGTGATGATGCGTTTGTTATATCCTGGTTGCCGTTCGCGTGCCGCCTTCGGCGACGGCAATGGTAATGATGATCGTGATTATCATGATGATGATGATGATGATGATGATGATGATGATGATGACGATGGTGATGATGGGGATGATAATGAGGAGGAGGAGGAGGAGGAGGATGCTGTACATAGTTGTTGGAATCTGGCTGGCACTCATGCTCTGCTTGAGCCCTCTTCGCCTCTCCCGCCCCGAACATCACGCCCCTGCTCGGGTAGGTGTTTATTTCGGATGGGTTAACGATGCTGGCCTTGGATATCTTAGCCGTACTGTCCCTGACGCCTTTCATGGGCGTCAAGATGTCCCAAAAGGGTGTCCTCGATCTCCGAGGTCCCCGTGTATTTGTCGTTCCCCCTGTTCTTCCGCGTCAAAGGCATGACCTCCTGGGGTTGTTACTACCGGTTGTCGTTTTGGTCGCGTGCTGCATCTGCTCGGACGCAGTGGGCGGATTGTGCCCGATGGTTAGAGCTGAACCATGTTGGGGGGTGGATGTTGTTCAGGCGTCGTTTTTGTATCCGGTGCGTCAGGGAGCACATGCGCTGCGGGTTTTCACTGTCGAAGAGAGTCGAGACTCGTACTCTTCTTGAACACGACTATATTGACGGTGTACCGTACCGGTCGTTGATTCTAGCGGTGCCTGTGCATGTTGCCTTGATGATTTAACACGGGTAGTGAAAAAGGCTCAGAATCCAGTGGCAAGGAGGGGTGTACACTCTCGCGTAGTAAGATAGCGAACCACGGTAGAAAATAAACCACGGTAGAAAATACCGAAGCGACCAGCCACGAATGAAAACATGCGCGTTAGATAATGCGGATGCGTCCCACGAGAAACCTTGCACTTCTTGGTCGATAATGTTTTCGTCGGCTCATCCCACGGTAGGTATATAGGTAGGGGTTGCAGTTAGTGTTTGCCTGCTGAGGCAACATTCCCTGGCGGCTTGAGCACCTCGAGTGAGAAACTCCTACCCAATACCGCACAACAAATAATTTCACTTTGGTGTTTGGTTTCAGGAGTAGCATATACAGCGCATACAAATATATGGTCCCTCGTGTGAACAGAGCAAAACAAAATAAGCCACCACCCCTAGAAGGGGCTCTCGTCAACCAAATATCCACCCAACTCTTGTATCGAAAAGTTTGGCCCGTGCTCTTTGTGGGACGCCTAGGCCTTCAAGGTTGTAAATTGGGCTGTCCTTTGTTTTTCTACTCCAATAGGTATGTTTCGATAGTGGCGCACTCCTGCTTTCTGCGGCTCCTTCGTTTGACATACTCGTTATAGAGTCCAGGAGCTCTGTACCCCACCCTGAACTGGACCTCCCGAGAGAAGCGGAAACAACAACCAGATTAACAATGGCGTGGCTTAGGCATTTCAGTGAAATAACAGTGGAAACATTATGTACAGCTTCAGCTTCCGGCGATATTGGCCAGTTCCTCTGTGGAGGAACCCCGTCACCACAACCACTCTGCGCATAAATACAAGGTGCGTTCGGGCACACATATTAACAATATACGTTCTTTATGGTCCCGGCCAGAATGGTGCGGCACTACCGCTTTATTTAGTAGCACGCCTCCAAAGGCAGCGGTTTGTACTAGGTACGAGCTGGTTCCAACACGAAACACAGCGTTTCACGTTCGGGCCATTAAATCAAGCATATGCCGACGTTTTCGACGTTAAACGTGTCTACATGACCGTGTGGACAAGGGCAACACATCGGCGAAAGGATGTTTAGCGTGTGGGTTGTTGTTCGAGAGCTATAGACATTCTTCGTATTTCTTGGGGAGGCGTTATTTCATTCGAGTAGCTGGAAGGGGTTACCTTCCTATCAGTAATCGTAAAACAAATGCAATATGTGTTTAGGCCATATATGGTCAATACGCCGAGCAATTCGACACTTAAAGTCCTGACATTATCACATTACCTTAGGGAAGACGTCCATTCAACGCTGTTCTGCGAGCCTGCAATGATGTGCTAAGAAACGCTTGACGAAGTACAAAACAAATGTATTGAGAAAATTTAGAACCTTAGGAGAAAACTTACCCCTCCGGGGGATACTTTTGGGCCATGGTTTTTGAGAGCTTGGAAACATTTTTTGGGGCTGTTGTTCTTTATGGCAATATGAAAAACATGATGACTGGACTCTTTCTTTTTTTCGTTTTCTCGTGCGTCAGTCAAGGTCAAAGATGCCGGAAACCTCCAACAAAATGTAAAACTGAGATCCAATAACCAAACTGAATATATAAACAAGGCCAGTCTACAGTGTATTTTTCACTGTGCCATGAAGAACAAACAGTGCCAAATTTTGTGTCTCAACTCTCCAAAATCACGGCGCAAAGTTTCAGAGCAGTGAACTCCCACCTGTCGCTGTAATCGGCTTTAGTGTTATGATATATAGGTAAAGAGCTAGACAAGTGGAGATTTCCAGGAACCAACAGGAGTATTCCTGCCGTAGCGTGCATCTGCTACAGCAGAGTGTTATGACCTCAACGCCCTCTCGTGCATGTCCCCGCTATTATCTTCCCCCTTTCACCGGGACCTTTATTCCGTACAAACCCGGCTTTTGCTCGCCGTCTTGTTGACCGCCAGCAATGCGGCGGGAAGCAGCCGGGGTGCGAAGCTCAACGGCCTTTCGTTGAGGGTCGAATCTGCGGCAAGGTCGATCTCTCCCAATGTCCTGCTCGGCGCTGTTCGCCTCCTCCATCAACGGCGACCACGTTGTTGAGGCTAGTGACCACCCTCACTGGGGGGGACAGGATAGCCCATAACGGAAGCAAGGGGGGACAGGATAGCCCATAACGGAAGCAAGGAGTGACGGACGCGTGCTATGATAGGGATAAAGCACATGTTGGCCACAACAATTATGACTGATTATGACTGACTATTACTGACTATTACTGACTATTAGTATACCCCTCAACTGAGGAATCGTCTCAGTATCGGCCGGTCTTCTACATGATTTTCTCTTATAACGGAAGCCCGTGGACGCTGCCATATGGAAGCTTCCACTGCTTCCATGGAAGCTTCCATCACTTGCACGGAATAGTTCGTCACTTCCATGGAAGCGGGTGGAAGCTTCCATGGAAGTGTCTATGGAAGTACTCGGAAGCTTTCACTGCTTCCATGGAAGTAGCCATGTCCTTCCGCGGAAGCTGAAGCTGCTTCCACGCAAGCTTCCATCGAAGCAGTGGAAACTTCCGCAGAACGTATTTGAGTACTTCCACGGAAGCTGCCGCCATTCCCGTGGAAGATACTTCCATGGAAGCTCCCGACTACTTCCATGGAATCTTCCTTTATCACCTCCATGTAAACTTCCATAACCTACTTGCATGGAAACTTCCATCGACTTCCATGACTTCCATCGAAACGCCCATGTGCTTCGACCTGCTTCCATGGAAGCAAAGTTTACTTTTAATATAAAAATGCAAAAACAAAACGCGGCTTCATGGCGGGTTATATCACTGGTTGCGAGAGCTGTACGGAGTTGATTTCCACAAACTCGGCGTCTACATAATCGATCGAACTGGGGCTGACGCGTGAGACTGGTTTCGTCGCTAGCGCTCTCGAGTTTCCCGCGTTGTAACCATGCTGCCGTCGTCTGGATGATAATAAATCCATGCGGCGAAACCGCCTTTGTCGAAGAACGATTTTCTTCGCTTCCATGGAAGCTTCCACCTCTTCCGCGGAAGCATCCATCCACGTACATAAAAGTGATGGAAGCTTCCGTGGAAGTAGAAGACCCGCGCTGCGGGGGAATTGCACCGGTTTTCACGGCTCAGACTCGGCCCAACCATCCAAAACGTTTGTTCAAGGGTATAAACGGATGAGAGTATAATGCGGCATTCAAGCATTCAGACCCCGGGCAGATAAGCTCACCGTAGCTCGACCTAGTTCTTTAAAGAGCTAGCTCGCCGGTGAGCTGCTACGTGAGCTACGTGGGCAACATGAGCTGCACATGATTTCGTTGGCTTGAGCTATAGCCGATAGCTCGCCTGCACATGTTTTCAAAGTTTGAGCTATAGGCGATAGCTGATTTACACACATTTTCCCAGGGTGATATTTTGCAGCTTCCTGAGCAAGCAAATCTGCCCCCGAGACGAGCTATAGGAGCTACATGAGCTGCACATGTTGTCCCCGGCTTAAGCTTATAAGTGGTAGCACAACTGCCCATTTTTTTCTTTGACTTGTGCTAAGGCGATAGCTCATCTCCACATGTTGTCGAAGCTTGAGCCATAGGCCATAACTCATTGGCACATGTTTTCAAAGTTTGAGCTATAGACAGTAGCTCATCTGCTTAATTGTTTAGAACTTGACCTATACGCGATAGATGAGCTAGCTCAAGAACTGCCATTATATGACAAATCTGGATCGAAGTCCGCGCGCGCAGGCTTCCAAAACGAGATATTTTAGAGTATATCCGGGGTGTGGTAAAAATCTCGTCTGGGATGTGGTGAAAGTCTCGTGTTGATCAAGACTAGATTTTTTATATCCGTACGAAATCTCTATTGATGACACAAAGTCTTGTCTTGAAATCTCTCCACAAGACGAGAATTTTAGTTACCTGATTTCAGTATCAGTGTGAGTATCAAAACGAAATTCCGAAAAGAACGTCGAAATTAAAGTGAACCAGGATGAATAAAAATACGTATGTCTTATTTGATTTATGTGTACGATGAAAAAACTTAAGCTAAGAAAGGGAAAGCTGATACAGTTCTGCACAAGATAGAATAAATGCAATGTTCGAGATTTTGTTCAAAGTGGAGTAAATATGGGCTAAAGTGAGGGTGTTATATGCATGTTTAGCCGGGGGAGAGCTATAATAAGGTACGTACATGAGCTATAACTATATTGTCCCGGGGTGAGCTATAAGTCATAGCTCATCTGCATATGTTGTCTCGGCTTGAGCTATAGGCGCTAGCTCATCTCCAACTATTTTGAAGGCTTGAGCTATAGGCGCTAGCTCATATGCACGTATTTGCCTGGCTTGAGCTACAGGAATTAGCTCATGTGCACATGTCTTCAAAGCTTGAGCTACAGAGGATGGCTCGTCCGCATATAAACAATTAAGGTGAGCTATAGGAGTTAAATGAGCTAGCTCATTTGCCACAGAATAACCTCTAGAAGTCATGAGCTGCACATGTTTTCCCCAGCTTGAGCTATAGGTGATGGCTCATCTGCACATGTTTTCAAAGCTTCAGCTTTGGAAGATAGCTTATCTGCATATATTCTCCCAGGGTGAGCTATAAGAGCTACGTGAGCTAGCGTATTTGGCCCAAACGAGCTATAGGTGCTGCATGAGCTACATATGTGTTCCCCGGCTTGAGCTATAGGCGCAGGCTGGTGCACTATTGTTCTTTGTGTGAAAGTCGAGAAAAGTTTCCATGGAAGCTTTCACAGCTTCCACGGAAGCTTCGGTAGAAGCTTCGGAAGCTTCGGTAGAAGCTTCCGTGGAAGCCGTACGTGCTTCGACGGAAGCTATCGCCGATCCAATTGACGCTGCTGTTTGGGAAGCTTCGGCGGAAGCTTCTACGCAAACTTCGGTGGGATCCATGTAAGCTCCCGTGGAAGCTTCCACATAAATTTTATGTGGAAGCTCCCGCGGCAGTTATCGTGGGAGCTTCCGTGGGCACTTCCCCGCAAGTGGCTTCGGTGGTTACGTCCGCGGGAACGGAAGCTTTCGCGGATTTGGCTTCCGTGGTGACTTCCGCGGGAGCGTCCACGGAAGCTTCCACGGCTTCCACGGCAGCTGTCGTGGCCCCTATCGTCGCTACAGCCATGAACGCTTCCGCGTTAACTTCCACGGAAGCCCCCAACTTAAGGCGGGGGTTTCCACGGAATCGTCCACGGGTTCCGCGGAAAAAAACAACTTCCGGAGAAACATAGAAGCGGCTGAAGCTTCCAGCTTCCATGGAAGCGTCGTAAGCTTCCATGCAAGCGGTGGAAGCTTCCATGGTAACTTCCGTGGACTTCCACCGGACAAACCAATAGTGCACGAGATCGGGTCTTGGAAGCAGATCGCAGTGCTTTTCAATTAAAACTCCCACGGATTACAGCAGGTGGATGCATGGAACCGTGAACGGAAGCCGCGGAACTACAGGAAGCTTCCGTGGAAGCACCGGAAGATTTCGTGGAAGTAGCAAGTCAATGGGACTTTCCATCGACGTTTCCGTCGCCTCTTTTCCGCTGCTTCCATGGACGCTTACGGGGAAGTGACGGACACTTCCATGAAAACGGAGTGGAAACCCGTGCAAGCTTCCGTAGAAGTATCCCCGGGTGCTTCCGCCGCTTCCACAGCAGACAATTCCGTGGAAAACTTGAAATGTTTCCATGGGCCTTTCGACGAAAGTCCGGACTGCTTCCATGGAAACCTGCCGCTATCCCTATCGACACTACTTCCATTGAAGTTTTCGCGGGAACTTCCGCAAGCTTCCGTGGGAGCGTTTTCTATGAGAGCTTCCAAGAACTAATCAAGGGAAACCTCTTCCATGGAAGCGGCTTCCACGAAAGCTTCCTTGGCAGTTTCCATGAAAGCTTCCATCGCAGGCGCTTCCATGGAAACGTCCATGGAAGCTTCCGACAACTTCCATGGAAGCTTCCGCCAAATTCCATGGAAGCTTACTTCCGCCAAATTCCATGGAAGCTTACATCGCTTCCAAGGAAGATTACCACCACTTCCATATGAGCTACTTTCGTTGCTTCCATGAAACCTTCCAGTAACCTCCGTTTGCACCACTGGAAGTTGGTGGGTGTCCTTGAAAGCTTGTGGACGTTCGTGGAAGCGAATGCAGTTCCAAGGAAGCTTCCCTGGAAGCTTCCACCCCTATTTCCGTGGAAAATTACACTGTAAAATTGCACGGAAGCTTCCACGCTGGAAGTTTCCACGGAAGCTTCCGTGTTTCCATGGAAGCTTCCGCCACTTCCACGGAAGCTTCCATGGAAGCTGTGAAAGCTCAAGCTTCCAAGGAAACTTCCGTCGACTTTAATGAGAAAAACAAAAGTGCACCAGACCCTGTAAGCGGTATCTCATCTGCACATGTTTTTAAGGCTTGAGCTTGCACGACAGACGAGCTAGCTCATGAACTGTCTGAGCTGTGAAAGTATTGGAACTATTTCTAGGTTGAATACGTTAAATTGGTGAATAAATTACCGGAACTCCTGAATGCCAAATAGTATTTATACCCTACACCTTGCAAAACTAATGAAATAAATTAAATTTTCAAAACAAATGAAACTTTTCAGTTTTGTTGTTATGTTTTCCTAGAACCCCCCAGAATGCCCCAAAACAGCTTGATAGGTGCAGTAGGATGAAGTTGGCTAATCGAACGCATGTTGTAACTGGCTTGGGGGTGTACGCGTTGTTTGGAGAAAACTCCACTTTGTGGTAGTGAGCAGAGCCCTTTTGGAAGGAAACTGTTACTTTCTACCGACCATTCCGTTCGAAACTGTCTCCGCGAACACACGCCGCAGCGCCCCCAAATATTGCACATTTGAAAGAAGTGGGTCATGTGACGCGGTTAGGTACGCTTTGTTCCTAGATTACGTTTCTGCACACACAGGATAAGGCTTATTAAAACCTAGATTTTAGTTATGTGCGAATATGTAAGAAGCCCGCAGTGAAGCTATGGCTGCCTCATATCCGCCTGCGGCACGCCTAGTAGCTATATATACTGTACGGGATTAGCTACTGCTGCTGGTTACCGGTGTAATAAGGCGTTCCTCGATTTATGTATGGTAGCAGCCACGCGCGCTGTGGTGGTGAGCAACACAACTGTTTGCTGCACACACATGCCCCTGAGCAGAAAAACACCAGGTGCGGGCAGCCCTACTTCGTGTTCCGAATAATTGTTTTTATGGGGTTGCTGCACTGCCGCCTTGGCACTCTCTGCTGCTGCTGTCGCAAGCTGCTGCTGCTGCTAAAAGTGGCGTGTCTGAACAAAATATATACCGTTGCACTACTTCGTTTAAGCTGTTTCATCCGGTGGGGTGGTCGACGGAGAGGTAAAGCAGGGTGGAAAAGGCCCCTCGATATTTGGGAACGTCGGGAGCTGGACGTAGGTTTGATGTGAACAACACTGAACCCGAACATAATGGTATATGCCAAAACCTACACTCACTGGAATAGTGCCATTTGTGCCAGACCAATCGTGTTCGCTTCAACAAGCATGCTCTGTAAGTTAGATAATACTACTACCTTCTCACCAAGCCCTCTCCCTCGTAATCGGAAACACGTTCAAAAGGACGTCCGAACGGCATCACTGCTCCTCATTTTCTAACTGTCGACCAGTGAGATGAAATGCGCCTGGGGCTTCTTTCTCGCCAAACACTCTGAAGGGCGGCTTCTTGTTCGGGTCTGCGTGCCAGCTTCCCCACTTCTCAGTGACGGACAGCTTGCCGCCGGCCGTGGTCCAAACTTCATGGTTTACGTCTGCAAACGGGAATTGAGCGCTCAGCATCGGCATCGACGAGATAGAGCTTTAACAATATGACATAAGATAAGACAGCACGCCTTGATATCATCATCCGCCGACCCCTTTCCCGCCAAATCAAAGACCACTCAGGCCCGTAGATTGCTAGATGCCCGGAGGCCCACGCGGTCCTTGGCCCTTGCCACCTCTCGTGGCGGCGGTTGTTGGTCGAGCAATGGCAGTGCCTCTGGGGTGGGAGCCACAGGCCTCTTAGTCTGCCGAGGTTGCTGGGGCGGTTCAGGCTTTTCATGGTCGAGAGCAACAACCTCCACTTCTTTCTGAGAGATACTTCAACTTTTTTAAAACAGCGGTCCATTCGTCGTATTGTCAAACTCCGCACGCTTCCTTTCAGAAATAGGATGAGATTCAACGAGACTGTGGGGACCGGTCTACAGAAGGCAGGCTTCTTTATAATTTTGGGGCAAAAACCTGAAGTGTTTTACATATTTAAACTGAAAAACAATCGAGTCCGAAACTTTCAATTGAAGTTTATTATAATGTACCCAAAATGTGTTAAAATGTTATTAATTTTACTCTCGAATAAATCCGCCATGATGACCAACCGCCACCAGAAACAAACAAACATTTTGTTTTGTTTATCGTCCCGGCTATTCGTATTGTTTCTCCTTCGCTTGTAAAATGTGTGTGTTGTTCATGATGTTTGATTAGTTTCGTCGGAAGTTCGCACTAGCGGTTGACTGCGCAAGTCATCACAGACACATGGGCATATTATTCAGTTTGTGATTGCTGTAGATGTCAGGTGGCAAACGTTGGTTTGGGCCTTCTTGAAGCAACCGTGTCGGTCAAGACTCGAGCAGATCCGTTATGGGAGAGAATGGCGATGAGGGAGATGGGAGTGTGCCCGAGGAAAAGGGAGGAAGGGATATGTCTGGAGAGTCTGGTGATGGCGGCGGCGAGGGGGCGACGGAGCAGGCACCTGATACATTATTGCATTATTAGCAGTAAAAAGTATAGGCTTGTCGGTACAAGCAGTAATGACCTCCGAAAACGGAGTAACAGACAATAGGTTGTTTATTGGTACCTGGTACACCAGGTGGAGAATCAGGCGTGTCTTTGTAAGGGGGCGGGTTAAGGAGAAGACGATGAAAGAAAAGGTACAGCAGTAGCAACACTTCCTTGTTGGCCTGTCGGGGAGATGTCACGTGAAGGTCGGCAAACCCACGCCGAACGCAAGCGAGTCGGCAGTCATTGCTGAGAAGTTGAGCCTACCTAAGGTGGTCGATGGCTTGATCAAACAAGGGGCAGACGTCTGATGTGCCTCTCCAGTCGTTCTTTGCCTCCACTGAACGTCGTGCGTTAGACGTCTGCGCGACCGACGGGACAATCTGGCTGGATCCACCATTATTTCAGAAGTGGTGCGTGTGGTATGCGCTGAGTTGCCAGCTAGAGGCCGCTTGGGCCGACAGACACTTGAGACTCGGTCCGGGTTGCTAAACATGATACAATTATTAGTGTTCTCGCGCCCTCACGCCGTCCTATGGGTCGCAGGATTGAAGCACGACACGATTTTATTCGAGGAATGATTCATACGTATGCATACCAGGTACTGGATAATATATGTTTCGTACCAAATACCAAGTACGTGCTCAAAGGCGAACGGCTGAATACTGATTTAATACATACATGCGTGCACGCACGCCTCAGGCCTGATATTGAGTTCGGCGCATGGAGAGCGGTTTGACACGCCAAGGCGCCATACCTATACAGTATACAGTAGTTCGTGTGAAATACTACTGGAGAAATCACTTTGTTACTACAGTATTGATACTATAATGTGGTGTGTATGGGCCGTGCTCATTGCGGTTTATGGAGGTGGGCTACTTAGCGTTGCCCTCGTGTTTCGGCAAGTTGTTGTATCGACGTAACGGCAGTGATACATACTACGTAGCCCCGGCGACTCGGCAACCAACCGCCCGACCGGCCCAACCGCCGTCGAGATTTTTTACGAGTTTTCAAATCAGACGGTTTCACATCAGGCAGTTTCATTGTATGGCCTCTTTCTGCGTGGAACTCCCACTTTGCGAGAGGGCCCGTCCATCCCAGCAGGTCCATAGCAGGGGGGCAAGCGGCGTTGGAGACCAAGAGTACTACCGCCTACCACCGAAGCGTAGCTCCTGTGCGAGGCACGTGCTAACAGTGATCTCTCTTGGCGCGTAGACCAGGTACGCTCTTGGATAGCTTGGTTGTGTATTCGTAGCGCTTGGGCAAGGTGGCCTTCCTCTGGTTTTCATCTCAATCCCAACACTCGTGATCATGATGATCACGAGAAGGTGATGAGATGCGACTTGGGATGCCGTTGTGATGCTGTGATGGGTGCATTTCAAAGGTTGTCAGGGTATCCGTACCAGTCATTGGTACTTAGTCAAGGACTCGCGAGTACCAGTCATTCTGAGTGACTCAGTCCCAAAAGCTGAAATGACTCAGTACTCGCGAGTACCTGGAGTACCAAAAGCTGAAATGACTGTCCCCCTCTTCACCACCGACCACACCCCTGCTGCCTCCACTACTGCTGTAGTACTCCTACGGTAGCCCACAATCAACTCGAGGTCCATCTCAACGACAACGCCGTGCGACAGCAGCAGTAACGTGTACATAAGTGGTCAGAGTAACAGCAGTAGGCATTGGTACTCACGAGTCCCAGTCGTCTTGGATGACTCAAGTACCAAAAGCTGTATGTATAATGACTGAGTGCTCGCGGGTACCTGCAGTTCCAAAAGCTGAAATAACTGAGTACTCGCAAGCCCATGGAGTACCGAGTACCGATACGACGTAGCTGAAATGACTGAGTACTCGCGAGTACATATCAATCGTGTACCAGGAGGCTAAAGGACTGAGTACTCACGAAAATCTGGAGTACCAAAAGCTGAGATGACTGGTATTCGGTAGGGCAGCGGCCAAAAACAGGTACACCTGGTCCGTTCGGGGCCAAAAACAGGTATATACTAAAATCAAGTTTAAAACGCACCCCACGAACCTGCCGTTGCAACGCAAAGTAGGGTTAGTTAGTTGTTTCACGTTCTTCGTGCTCGCCCCGTGGCTACGTATACGAGTAGCTGCTATTAATAGTACGAGGAACGAACGCCTGCTGCTGTATTCTCCCTTCTCAGCTTGCGACACCCCTGGTATTCCAAGTCAACCACAATCCCGAAGGGGAGCCTTCTATCTCGTATTATTTCGGCGGAGGTGTGCAGGCAGATATGTGTGTCGCTCGAGTGGCGTGTGGTGCGAGGTGCGAAGGGAGGAGGGGGTCTCCGCGTACGTCGTCATTTGTATAGGGGGCATAGGGTGGAACTATGAAGGGCCTCTGATTGGCTTAAAAACGACAAAAAAAAAGGTGAAAGTCAAGCAGAGTAGCCAAAACCAGGTATACCTCTGTTTTAAAGAGGCAAAAACAGGTACAACGAGTTTTGGACCAATGGCAGGGCACGTGGAGTGCGTTTTTGACTTGATTTTAAGTATGTACCTGTTTTTGGCCGCAAACGGACCAGGTATACCTTTGTTTGGCCGCTGCCCTATTCGGTAGTACTGGTTCTCTGTCGGCCTTTGGTGCATTTATTTCCTTATTTATCGGTACTTCCACGCGTTGAGCTATATATGTATGTATGTACGTGCTCGTGCCTGGCATCCTTGGGCTTTGCATCGCTGTTTTCAGAACGGAGACTGGAGGAACGTCTCGTTGCTGTCACGCTGTTAGACCTGCTGGTGGCTTAGAGCTTCGTGGTCGTTTGGCAGATATGAAACTCGCTCCTGCTCCCGCCGACTCTTCGCCTTTGCCTTCAGACTCGTGCAAAGCTTGTGAGTGCAGTTCCCGCCCAATGTGCCACTAACAACTGCTGTACTGCGGCGGCTTGAGCTCCGCCGGCCCCACGCGGGGATAAAATAACGGACCGATGCCCCCTGGGGTAGACTAAGTATGTTGTTGTTGTTGTTGTTGTTGTTGCTCTGACATGAATCAATCGCCATGTACGAGTAGTAGTTAGTGTATGGTGTGATACGTGACCTGTTCTCGTTCTCTCATTAGAGGTTGGGTTTTGGTACTTTTCGGACTATTGTGTTCGTAGTCGTCGTGGTACTGCTGTACCAGGCATTTGGTTGGACATCAGTATAAAGAGGTAACGTACAGCAGCAGCAGTACTCGTACTCTTATACGAGTACGCATATAATGCATATCATATGTATAGTACGTACCAGCTACGAGTATATAAAGCGGAAACTTATCGAGGCACGAGTATAATATATACGAACATATTTGGGATTCGTACGTAGGGAAGAAATAGGTCGATCAGAGCAACGCAGTGTACAATTGTACCGGTGAAGCCGGAGCGCCTTGGGCCTTGAGTCAATTTTTTTTTGTTTTCCCCCCCATCCCATGCAGTATCTTCGCCCTTCTTTTATATATCTCCCTCTTACAGTCGTGACTCAGATCCGGCGTCACATAGTATGATAGGGCCTTTCTCCCCCATCCCCAATACGGTGTGTGCTTTGCTTTTTTATCGCGAGAAAGTTTCAGCACCTTCTTCCCTCGTTGACTTTCGTCGAATTGTCCCAGTATTCTATACCCACGCTATAATAGGCGCTCTCGACAGTGTGTAGGATTTAATTCCTAACCTGTGAGCGTATACAGCACGCAGCGGAGCAGAGGCAGCGCTACAGGTCCAAGCTGCGATGAAGACTACTGCTGTAGTTTGACTTCCCGGTACATACGTAGAGCTTACGGCTACTCTAAGGCTGTTTCCTATGCGGTTCGATTTCGAGCTTCAGATTTGTATATTTCGATCTCAAAAACGAAAGCACCGTCCTATGCAGTCCGATTGTGCAAAATCTGACCGGAAATTTTTCGATTTGAGAATCCGATGACCCAAGTCGTCGGATTTTGGGCCAAAATCCGACGACTTGGGTCATCAGATTTTCAAATCGAAAAATGGCATGGTCTCTAAATTCAAGATGTTATCCTCGCAGCAAGCAACAGCAGCTGCAGCAGCAGAACGATCGATGAGTTGGATGGTGACACAGCGGCGTTGCTTCGCGCCCGACGCGCAGCCGGCGATTGGTGCGTCTCTCCGTCGCCAGACTACAGTCGGCTGGCGCAGGCTCGGGCATAGATACGAAGGGAAGCCCACTCGGCGCGCGCCTCTCCGTACTCGTACGTACTCGTAGACTAGACTTTACAGCAGCAGCAGTCAGTCAGTCAACGTGCTGGGCTCGTATGCTTCGTTGTGTCAAAATGAAATACAAGATACCAAGACAGGTCGACTCGAGCCCACTCGGCGCGTCGCCGCCAGACCAGGGGCAGCCAGCGTGGCTTCGGACGCTTGGGTCCTACGCCCAGTACAGCGCACTCGGCGCGTCTCTTCGCGGCGCCAGACCACAACAGCAGTTGGTCTCGCCGTTTGCTCAAATATCTGCACGTGCAACAAATCCGTGTTTTCTCGCATAAGAAGACTGTTTCGATTTTCGAACTAGGCCGCTGAAAAATCGATCGGACCATAATCTGAAGCTCAAAAATCGAACCGCATAGGAAACGGCCTAACAAACATAATATCGATTTGATCATTTGAAACTGCTGTACTCTAACGAACATAACATCGATTGATCATTTGAAACTGCTGTACTCTAACGAACATAATGTCGATTTGTGCAGCGCTAATTAATGGCATTGGCCTGTTTTCCCTGGTTATTATATGTTTGAATTTAAAAGGCGGTACGATACGAGCTACAGCTGTTCGATGCGTGTAACATATATACGAAATATACCGTCAGTTGGTGTACTGCTGTACTGGTGTACTGCCGTACTGCTGTATCTATGATATGATACAGCAGTGTATCTATGATATGATACAGCAGTGACGCGCGTGACTTCACTGTTTGGAATGTCGATGTATTCGGAGGCCTCGTGTGGTGGTCAGGCAATGGACGAGAAAAGCAGTTTTTCTTCACGCTGCATTGATTCCTAGCTTGTAAAGGTCTTACTACGCTGCTGTTGTTGTGATCAGGTACGGCAGTTTACCGGTACATACCGGTAAATACTACGAACCACTACCTGCTTGTCCACTAGTAGTACAAGTAAAGGGGTCATGTGTTCGACCACGGTTATTATTCGCCACAGTCACAGGGGTTTATTTGTTATTTGGAAAGTGTTTCCGAAAAACAAATCACTCTCAAATTTACTCGAAAAAGCCACCCGAAGAAACCAATTTGGATGGATTTGACAGACAAAAGGGTCCTAAAATTCCGAAACGAGTAAACGCGCTGGATTGAAGTCCGAACCAAGTGAATTCGCGCCCAATACGTCCAGCTGTTTGTGTATCTACTGTACGTATGTGCACCGAGCTTTATCCCGAAGCTGTCCAGGCGCGACCAGAGGGCACAGTTGGCAACTCACCCAGCATGGACGAGTTATTGTCTCCCGCTACCAAACCAACCCAGACATAAATTTCGATGTCTGCTCCCTGAACACTGTGATTGAAGGGGACGACAAGAGGCGCTAAATATGTACCTCGGGCTTGGCCTCTTCACCAGCCCGGGGGATGCAATGGCTCGCGTCTTCGCCGCGTGGTTGGGACATTGCCCTGACAGTATACTGAGGGAACCAAGTATACTGGCTGCTGGTTTCTATGTTGTACATTGTTCTACGGTAGCTGCGTATCCAGCCTTACTCTCCCCCCTATCTCTTGCAAACTCCCAACCTTTGTCTCTTCCTGGGGCGTAGCCTCGGACGTATTCGAACTATGCACGCTTACATACATAATACCAGTCTATAAACATGTCCCAGGCATATCGTAATTTTGTATCCGGCTGTTGCTTCTGTACGCTTGACGACTGGCCGTCTGACCCCACCAACATAACCCCCCAAAAACTGCACTGGAGACAATACTATCAACAGCACGCGAAGGCAGTTAATTCGCTTGTAGTCATATTCCAACGACGATGATATGCTACTGAACAATATAAGTACTTGGGGATTCACACGTCCCAGGCAGGCTGCAGGCCATTAAGCAGGCGTGATTTAGTGTATCGAGCTTCAAGTTTGTTGACTTTACTCTTACGTCGACCGCTGAGGTCGTGGTTTTAGTGCATACCGTTGTATAAATGGTACCGGTAGTTTTGTACGTTTTAAGACATCATCGGATATCGCTAATCGCGTTTTCCAAATTTAACGAACAAGCCTTTATATTCTGCAAGCTCCGGTCTTCAAGCTTATGTTCCACTGTTTCACAACTCGCGCCACCCATGCTTGTATGCCGCACCATCGCGTCCTCCACGCTCTGTTTCCTCTCTCGAAAGACAGGATATACTTGCGCTGCGACCCTCCTTCCACTCAGGGCTTCCGCGGTGGGCAGTGCATTCGTTCGACTGCCGCCGTATCATCTCTACCGCTACGGACGGCTACTGTTAATACTGCTGGTGTGGTGCGAAGTATCCGCTCTGAGCAACGAGCAGTCTGAACAGATCATGGCTAGCCCGGAGGCCGATATCGTGGGAAGCGAGCCCCCTCGACGAAGTGGCAGGTGGGCACCCTGTATGATCTTGCAATGAACGGGTGCGTACTACTTGTAGGTGGCCTTTTCTGAAGGCTCGAATTTATGCTGATGGCAAGCCTCGTCACTATGTCGGCTTTCGGACCCCAAAGGTGCTCCTGCAAACAAACATGCAACGCAGCGCACAATTGGATCGCTCAAAACGTTCGCGCCGTCTGGCCCGTTTGCTTGTTTCTTTGCCTCGTGGCGCCAGTCAGGCATGTTGAGCAAGGCGATACTAGAAACTGTGGAACGGTCTGGAGGGCGAGTTGGGTTCGCACGCTTTCTCTTTGGTTACTTGTTCGACCTGAAGCTTACCTAATAGTTCGCGAGCGTGCTCAGCCAGATCTCTTATTACTATTAGTTCGCTAACGTGTTGTGCGCTTGTGGATATATCGACCAAGCTTCTGAAACCAGCAAATTCTTTTTTCTCTCTCGGATATTCAGAGTCAAGAAAGCGAAGCTACGCGCCGAAGCTGCGACTGCCGGAATGTTTTTGCCGCTCCACGCCAAGCCGGACGTCATGGCCTTGCTGACGGAACTACTATCCAACCAGTATGCGTTTGTGGCGGGAGTATCGAAACAGTGGAGAAACGCTTGGGGCGATCTGCCGAAAATCACGCAAGCCATAACGACCGAAACCTCTGCATCTCAGCTGCAGTGGAGCTTCGATGGCGGCCTTCTAAAGGATCCGATGTTATGCTGTGAAATTGCCGAACATTGCGGCCTTGAGGTTCTGCGGTGTGCCCACTCCAATGGATGCGAGGTACCCCAGAAAGCTTGCTATATGGCTGTCGCCAAGGGAAAACTGGAAATGGTCCAGTGGGCTCTTAGAAAGAATTGCCGTTGGTGCGACGTGCTTTGCGATGCGGCTGCAGCCGGGGGTAGCCTGCCCATTCTTAAGTGGGCGCGCTCTATCAACTGCTACTGGAGCAGAAAAACTTGCAGGGAGGCCGCCGGCTCTGGGAATCTCGAGATTCTGCAGTGGGCACGTTCAGAAAACTGTCCTTGGGATGGAGAAACGTGCGCAATGGCTGCCCGGGGCGGACATCTCGAAATTCTCAAGTGGGCGCGAGCTAATGGCTGCGATTGGGACTACAGGACGTGCAGGAGTGCTGCCGCCGGAGGCCACCTGGAAGTGCTTCAGTGGGCTCGGGCAAACGGTGCCGAGTGGAAGTCTTGGACGTGCGACGATGCTGCCAAGGGAGGGCACCTGGAGGTCCTTCAGTGGGCTAAGGCGAACGGTTGCGGTTGGGACGAGAACACGACCTACGAGGCTGCGAAAGGAGGCCATCTTGAACTGCTTCGGTGGGCTCGGGCGCAAGGATGCCCCTGGCACGATGAGGTGTGTAAGGGCGCTGCTCAAAATGGACACCTAGACACGCTGAAGTGGATGATGGCGCACGACTGTCCCTGGTCCTGGTCCGCCATGACTGCCGCAGCTCAAAAGGGTCACCTCCATATTCTCAAATGGTTACGGACTAAAGACGACCTGTGGGACGACTCTGATATATGCATGCTGGCCGCGGCTGGAGGGCACCTGGGCGTGCTTCAGTGGGCAAGGGATAATGGATGTGACTGGAGTGTTGATACATGTAGCGCAGCGGCCGGGGGAGGCCATTTGGAGGTGCTCAAGTGGGCGCGGAGTAACGGCTGCGACTGGGACGAATACACGTGCACCAACGCTGTGGCAGCAGGGCGCCTGGACATACTCCAGTGGGCGCGGTCAGAAGGCTGCCGTTGGAATCGCCATACGTTCAGATTGATCGAAATGGACGAGCGTATTGAGGAGTGGGCGCAGCAAAACGGTCTTCCGCAGCGCCTAGAGAATGGGCGTTGGGAGGACGAGTATTACTTTTGATTCCAGATGACGTTGTGTCCGTGTTGGCGAGACGCACCTTGGACACGGCCTTCTGCGGCGTCTAAAGAGTGGGCGTTGGGAGGACCTGTATTATTTTTGTTTCCCAGCATTAGTATTGATTTCCATGCGATTTGCCGTCCGGATGGCATTGTGTCCGTGTTGTCGAGTTGCACATACAGAGCGGTGCTTCTCTCGTTCGACCGTGGAGCGTTTTTTTTTCGTGCAGCGAGCGTGACAGGTTTCACCTGATATCTTCCGGCGGATTCCCTCTGGACAATAGGACTACCCATGCACGTATGTATGGCCTGCCTGCTGTTTAGGTTTATGCTGGTAGATAAGCGACCAGGTGCCGCGTTCGGGATTCTCGATCGCACAGCAAATAGACGGTACCGTTCGTCGTAACGGTTGTGTTGTTCGTAAAACATACCTGTCGATGTAGTTACCGTACTCGTACGTCTATGATACCTGTCTGTGGCTTCCGTTCGTACAATTAGTTACTGTATTTGTCTGTTGCGGATTTGTATTCCAGTATTGACTCGATTTCGATGGTATTCAACCAACGTAGTTCTTGTCGTGGAGATAACACGAGCGGGGGGAGGGTTCTTGGGCAAAACTGTCGGTAAAAAGCGTCTAGTGTATGCACACCCAATTCGACGTGAGTCGACGAGGGAAGAAAGTGCTGAACTCTTAACGCGAATAAATTAGGGACATGCACCGTAGGGGGGTACTCATTTGTCGCTTGCCTTAGTCGTTTGACCATTGACCACGCATCCCTTTCGAGACGGAGCGGGGGGGGGCGCTATGTGACCCCGGATCTGGTTACGAAACAGGGGGGGGCTGGGGCGGCAGTAGAGAAAATATCGTAAATGGGATGGAATAATGATGAATAAAAGCTGTAAGTTTTGGTCCCACCTTTTCACACCATGCACGGAGATGCATGCCATCTTGTTTTCGGAGGAATCGAATCCAGTCGGTTCACGCCCGTATCCAGCCGATTTGCGCCCGTATCGCCATGGGAATACGTGCGTAGTTGAAACAAGACCACCACCCGAGGCCCACATCCAGCTCTTCGTGGACGATACTTACTCGCGGAAATGAAAACACCCTCCCCGAAATGCATATGGTACGTGTATATATATACATGTGGAATCTGCCTCTCGAAAAAACCAGGAAACGGCAATCTCGGAGGACTAAAATTGTGATCTTCGAGTACAGTACGATATCTTCCGTTTAGGCTGGTGCTCGCGCCTTATTTCCTTTTCGAGTTGAGCGGATATTGTGAACCCCGATGTGTTTTTGTGCGAAGGAGTGCAGAACGTGAAGTGCTGTATGTTTAACTTCAAGTATCCTGCGCGCGATGCGAGCATCTTTTTTATTGAGCGGTTGTCAAGACACATATTGGTATTTACTTACAAGTACCAACGTATAATGTGCCACATAGCGATCATGCCTGAAAATTACCTCGTAACTAAAGGATATGCTTCAGGACTGCAGGCATCAAAGTTCATGTTTCCCACCTTCAACGACTTCTTTACCACACGTAACACTTCTATCGTCTTCAACGGCTTCCTTACCGTTAACGGCATATCGTTGTCGCACAATGTAGCCGTTTCTGATGGGAAGGGCCATAAAATAATTATGCTCTTGAGGATTATCTGCCGCGTCACGTTGGTTCAGTTGGTAAATTTTACCAGCATACGTTTCGACATCAAACAAGAGACCTCATGGCCCTCGCGTCCAGGGAGACATCCCACTGACTGTATCACTATCATACGCCCCCCGTACGATTCTCCATGAAAGAAAACCGCACCGAACCGAACCGTTTGCCTTCGACAACAGAAAAAAACACGCACTGCGGTGCGGTTCTACACCGTGAACAGCCTTGAGAAAAGGGCTAACAAAAAATGACACGGACTTGTGCTACGATAGGGGGGGTATCCACCTTTTCACTACCGGGTTTTGGCCATTCGGACAAGTGGCTCCGAACCTAACTGAACCTAACTGAAAATTGGATCTAAACATAGTTTGTTCGCGTTACGTAACAAAACCTCTAATGGCGGTGCATATAGAACAACAAAAAACAAAAAAAAACTACAACGCAGTAAAGTAGTCACTCGGCCGAATGGCTTTGTGCAGGTGAAAAACAAGCACCTATACATGACCCCCCTAAAGTAGCACCAGTCACGGATGACAACAGAGTAATCGGTGATTGCTGTGGGTGTCTCGCCTAAAGACGGCCAATGCCACGTTTTTGCGGGTTCCTTCGCTATCTTAACCGGCCTAGCTGCCGTTATAGCGTCCGTTGTCACGCTTCCTCCAACGTGTCTCCCCCCACCCCCCCCCGGTCTTGGGTCCCGCGAAAAGTTGTTGTGAAGCTTAGGAGGCCATACACAATTAAGTCGCATAACTGCCGGTATAATGGTCGTACGTTTTTGCTCATTGTGTGTCGTAAGAACAAGGCACCTGTTACTGATAGCAAGGACCGTGAATCGCTTTGCTGCGTGTTGATGATTCACTACTGTGCGATATTGGCCAAGTGCTACCAGCAAAAATATCCCGATACCAAGCAGAAGGTAAGGCCGTCCTCGCTTCGATAGTGCCATAACCTTGCGCCATACCCCCCATCACTAGCACGAACAGACAGACAGGGGATTCCGCGATCGAATGGAGGAATGTTTGTTGCCCCTATGATATGGTGAAAAATACGGCTCCCACCCCCTCCACCCACTCGTCAACCGCGCCCATTCCTCCACATGCTCGCCCTCGACTCGTCGTTTGAATAACGAATGGTTGGGATCAAAGGAAATGTGCAGTCTTGTGCCCGTGCCCACTCATAGATACGTCCTCTGGCATAGAACAAAGTTTGTTGATCCCAGGGGCAATCGTTACACCGTGCCCATTTCAGCATATCGAAATGGCCCCCCTTTGCTGCTTCCCTACACGTATCGACACCCCATGGGCAGCCTTGGGCTCGCGCCCACTCAAGTATGTCCAGACGCCCTGCTGTAGCAGCATCGGTGCACGTCTGTTTGTCCCAGGGGCAGCCGTTAGACCGTGCCCATTTAAGAATCTCGAAGTGACCCCCTCCAGCTGCTGCGCTGCATACCCCAGAATCCCAGTCGAACTGGTTAGCTCTAGCCCACTGAAGAAGACCCAGGTCCCCCGCCACCGTAGCCCCCAAGCATGTGTACGGATGGTTCCACGGGTAGCTACTAGCCCGCATCCATTCGAGAATATGACGGTGCCCCTTAACAGCCGCCAGAAAGTTCGCTTCAATGGACCAGGGGCAGCCGTGTGCCAGCATCCACTCCAGCATGCCCAGGTCCCCGTTATGAGCAGCACGCCCGCACGCCATAGGGTGCCAGGGGCACCCTTGGACCCGAGCCCACTGGAGCAGTTCAAGGTGGCCTCCCTTGGCAGCGTCGTAGGTCGTGTTCGCATCCCAATCGCATCCGTTCGCCCTGGCCCACTGAAGGACTTCGAGGTGCCCTCCTAGGGCAGCTACTTCGCATGTCACACGGTTCCAAGGGCACCCGTTCGCCCTAGCCCACTGAAGGGCCTCCAGGTGCCCTCCGGCGGCAGCTTTCGAGCACGTCATACGGTTCCAAGCGGCACCATTTGCGCGAGCCCACTGAAGCACTTCTAGATGGCCTCCAGTGGCAGCAAGTTCACAAACATGATCACCCCAATAGCAGCCGCTAGCTCGCGCCCACTGAAGAATGGCGAGGTGTCCGCCCGCAGCAGCCTTCGAGCACGTTTCGCCATCCCAAGGACACTGCTCTGAACGCGCCCACTGCAGGATATCGAGTTGCCCTGAACCAGCAGCCGAGCTGCAGGTCGTGGAATCCCAGGGGCAGCCTTTAGCTCGCGCCCACTTCAGAATGCGCAGGCTTCCCCCTGTCGCAGCCGCACTGCAGAGCACTTTGGTCAAACGACGCTTATTATGGTTGAGTGCCCACTGGATCATTTCGAGCTTCTCCTGAGCGGCAGCGGCGGTGCAAGCCTCCTCGGAAAACCTGCATCCCTTCGAGTGCGCACACCGCAGAAGCTCAACACCGCAGTGTTCGGCGATGCGCTCGCATACCATGGGGCTTTTTCCGAGGCCGCTATTGAAGCTCCATCGCAGCTGAGATATAGAGGTGTCAGCCGTTATGGCCTGCGTGATTTTCGGGAGCTTCCCCCAAGCGTTTCTCCACTCTTTCGATACTCCGGCGAAAAACACGTACTGGTTGGATACTAATTCCGCCAGCAAGATCATGACGTCCCTGTTGGCGTGAGGCGAAAATTCCACTCCGGCGTTTTTTTTGTTGGCAGCCTTGATACGCGGCCTGGCGTTCCGGGTCCTGAACGTAGGATCGATGGAGAAAAGGGTATTTGTTTTTCTGTTTTCACACGCTTGGATCAATCGCGCAACATCAGCACAAACGTTGGCGAGCGTAGCCGCTCCGACTTAGCACGACGATATGCACCGATGTGTCTGCTTCCGCTCGACACAGGCGAAGAAAAGGCGGGGCGGTCGGACTCGCTCTCCCCACCTCGAGCTTCGCGTGGCTTACATTACAGCTTCGATCAACTTGTTCGCCTTGAGCACTGACACACCCAACAAAACAAAAACGAGTCAAGCCGTGCGAACATTCCGAGCGACTCAAACGTACGTTGCATTGCAAATCCACACACGCACCCTTAGCCGATATACACCACGAGGAAGCCTACGATCAGCAGAAACGAAGCTCTCAGAAAAAGCCAAGTACCACGTCCAGCACCCATCTCTTACGAGACCAGACAGGGTGCCCACCTGCCACTTTGTCGAGGGGGCTCTCCGTTCGCGATCTTCGCCTGAGGGCCAGCCATGGTGAGAGCAAGCTGCTCGTTACTCCGAGGGGGTACTTGGCACCACAGCAGCAATAGCAGAAGTAGGAGCAGTCGTGCAGTTCATATGGTGGCTGTAGAATCGCAGTGCAAGTGTCGCCTGCTCGATCGAGAGAGGAAAAGAGAGGGATCCATGCGATGGAGCGGCGCACAAGTGTGGATGGGATGGGGCTTCATGTTAAATAGTGGACGAAGCTTGACGAACGAAATGTACAGTAGTATTAAAAGAGTTCCTCATTGACATCTCAAAACCTCTAGATTTTGCGACATACGATGATGTCTAAAGCGAGAAAGAAACAAAAACACAACAATACCACCTGCCGTCGACGTAAGAGCAACGACAACACACTCGAAGCTTGATACACTAAACCACGTCTGCTCAAGGTTCTTCAACCTACGTGGTGATTCCTGAAGGGTTTGCAATACTCGGTAGCATAGCATCGCCATTAAACACAGGCACTCCACGCCAACGAATTGCCTTTCGCGTGTTATTCATCGTATAGTCCCCAGCGTTCGGGTTCGGGTGTTTATGTTCGTGCAGTGGGACGGCCAGTCGTGAAGATGTATGAAAGCAACAACCGCATGAAAATACTACTCTACTGCGAGCCAGGTACATGGTATCATGGTATGATGGTATGTATGTATTCAGGCATTGCATGTACGCGCTATTTGGGGTTCTAAAAACGCTGGCTGTTTCCACACAAGAAGTTGCCGACCGATGTTCACCTTCGGTACGGGTATCAACGAATTGTCCGAGCAGATCTTGGTTGGATCATTGGGCCGAGTCGAGATCGAAGCGAATGATCCTCTCGTATCTAGGTCGGCATGCCGAAAAGCTACGCTGTGTTACCAAGTGTGAGGTTACATTTTCCTCCAGCAAGCACAAGCTCTAAAACCCCACGGCCGACGCAAATATCAAAATGCAGTCAACTTGTCGTGATCTGTGTGTTATCTGATGCACACACCGGATGTGTGCTGCGGTTGCAAACTCCTGTTTCAGATGCGTAGTACTATAGTCGCGTCGGAAACAAAATACCGCACGGCCAACCAGCAGCAGCCGTTGCAACATGTTGCGGGACTAAAAGCTCAAGACAGAAGGCACAGATATCGAGGGCGGCCATTCGTTGCAACGTCGTCCCGCAGATCTTCCAGCAGACAGTATCCGAAGGACAGCAAATAAGTGCGTACTTCGTATACGGGTAGGCTTTTCCTCGCATTCCGCTGCAGTGTTGATACCCACTTCAACATCACTCCGTGACAAGTCCGTTCAAAGGGTGTTGGATCCGTTGCGAGGCGTACTACGAAAGGGGTAGCGCTTTTTGGCTAAGATAGTTTTGTGAATGACCTATTGAAGGCGCCTCAACCCAAATTCGTCGGAATGCCATTCGCTTTTTGCAATACTAAGTATGAGTTTTGGGGTGCCGAGGCCACTTATATTGTTTATCGGGTTGCACTTTCGTTTTTGCCCAAAATCATTTTTTGACTTACTATTAGTATGGATCTCTTCGAGGGAGGAACCTCGGGGAATCATTGGGGCACGTCTACCTTAGCATGTGTCTTGTAGCCAGTTTTAGTCGTATTCCGCTTTCAGACAGATTTGTTCTCCATCTTTGATAATACTTTAAACCGGGGTCAACTGTCATGCACGCGATGCTCGTACGACCTATACACGAGTTATTAGACTGTGATCGTCCGCTGACAGATCGGTCCGCACGCACGATTTGTCCTTAGGCTCAGGGTTAGCACCTGTGTCGCACACCTCACAAGTGCGCTTCATCTCGCTGATACCCCGCGGGTCTGGCACACCACACACCGGTATCAATCTGCCATGAAGGTGTCAATATACCATGAAGGTGCCCTTGACAGCTGCTGCGGGTGTGTATGGCATGTAAAGAGTGGAGGCGCTGGCTTGTCTTACTTGAGCTTGCAGTCCACACCCGCTGCGCAAGGGTGTGGTTGCAGCCGCAGAGGCAGTGATCAGAGTTATATTTGAACACGACCAGCAGCAGCTGCAGGGCGCTCGTGCGCTGGTGGGCTGAAGTGTCCAGCTTTTGACCGAATACATTTGCTATGGTTTGTGTTTCTCGCATATCAGGTATGCGTGATATTATACCTGGTACGTATACCTGTAGGTTTTAGGGTATCTATGTATGCGAATTTGAGATGACTTCGTAGAACAAAATGTGCATTTTCGTGTAAATTGAGTTTTTTTGCATTACTTGCACCTGGTAACAACACCAAACCAATTCACTTGTTGGGTAAAAGCCTAAGGCTATCATGTCCAGTTGGAGGTCTTGTATATAGGTCAACAGGCGCTATTTTTGCGAGATAAAATCGGGCTTTAGGGACGAGAGACAAACCCGTTGTATCCATTTATTTTCGTGACAAGCCGATACCTGGTCGTATTTCGCGCGAAGAAAGCGGACGGCATTGAGGCGATGGCGGAACTCTCAGGACTAAATTGTCGAGTAGGCGCGAGAAGGCGTCACGTAGAAATGTTAAGCGATTTGAACACAAGACACAAATTTTCTCGGTTTCAGAAAATTGCTGTAAATACATAGGAGTTGAGGGAATGTTAGCCCTATTTTGCCCTTTTTGCGAGCCCAAAAGCAATTTACCTCTCACGCGATCGCAAGTTTCCCCGGATTTGTCAACTTCGTGGTTCAACAGACCCGCAGAGAAATACGTGAATTATGGGCGGACGTCTTTATTTCATCGGTGCTGTCGCCATGGTACTAGACCCCCGGCGCGCGAAGCGAACTGTCGATATTTCTCCGATTTTCCGATTTTTTGTTGCTGCTGGCTGGTAAACTAAGAGCTTACAAAAGCACCTCGTGGATCGTTTCTGGCTGCCTACTGCGTACTGCGTACAACTGCTGGCTGGTGCACCCGATGCCCTCACATCGCACACAACAAGGAGTATGACTCGATCTTGTGGGCTGCGGTCGCTTGTGGTATATCACTTCGACCACCGCAGCAACCCAAAGTGGAGGTGTCCTAGACTTCCGTCGAGAAAGTGCGGACGACCAACCTGGGGAGAATCACAAAACGCGGCACGGTAGATGAAACACTAAGCTGAAACTAAGCTGATACTAAGCCGACACTAAGCCGACACTAAGTTGACACTAAGCTAACACTAAGCCGACATTATTACGGAGGACCATAGTAATTAGAACCAAATATTGCTAGTAAAAATAGGTGAATATATAGGTATTTGTGTTTACCGTAGGTCCTATTTACTACTATTACTAGTATTACTAGTATTACTAGTATTTACTATGCTCCCCCGTAATAGCTGACACACCCGTTCTCCGCTAAGGCACGAACCAACACAAAGTCCACATAGGCAGCGGGTGATAACACCGGCATACCTTAGTAATAAAAAAACATATCTAGAGAAGAATCATGAGCCGTCGTGGCCTAATGGATAAGGCGCCTGTTTCCGACACAGGAGATTCGGGGTTCGAATCCCCGCGTCGGTATTTTTTTTTATCGGTCGCCCCGGTGGTCTAGTGGTACCCTCGAACGCTTCTAAGAGCTTGTTTCCGGGGATCGAGTCTCACGTGGGTCGAACGTTTGGGTTTATTTGTAAAAATGAATAAAAACGGAATCAACTGCTGAGAGCGCCTATTAATAGTGGCGTGGGTAGGCACAATTCGATGAGAGTCGACGAGGGAAGAAAGGGCTGAAGGTTCCCGCGATAAAAATGCAAGGCACGAACCGTAGTGAGGGAGGAGGGAGAGGAGCCTAGTTTGTGTCCCCAGATCTGAGTTACGACTAGGAAGGAGAGAGAAAAGAAGGGCCAAGATAACGAAAGGGATGGGGAATAAAAAGAAACAAAAAACACTCACCTAAAAACTCGGGGAGGGGGGAGTGGAATACGCTATTCTGTGGCTTCAAACACCACTGTTTTGTACTACGGTTATAGTTAGAGCTGGGTACTGGCTGGTGCAGCCAATACAAGGCTGTGTAGAAATAAGCAACCAGTATACTGGATTCCTTCGGTATAATGATACGGCGAAGTCACAACGTGGCTTGCCGCGAGCCATCGCCCCCCCCCGCCCCGCCTGATAAGGGGCCCCCGACCGGGGCGACTTCTCGATTAGTTTCCGCTTCCCTTCCCCGAATGGTGAGGGGAAAATATGGGTAAGTATGGGTCGGTAACGGGAGACAAGGACCTGTGCTGCACCTCCAACAAAAACAAAATGGTCAACTCAAGAATGCCTCGTTTGGGGTATTTCCTTATTTAGGGTTTTGCGGTAACTTTCCAAAACCATCTCCGGGGCCATAGTGGCTCACCCATTCGCCGGCGGCCGTGCTCACCGCCGAGACCCCTATAGGCGGCGTAGCACGCACAGAGCACGTACACCCTACCCCCAAAAACACATAGTGCAGCCTCTGCTGCGATTAGCAAGGGCATTGACCTCCTGGAGGTCGAGCAAACGGGAGAACCGCGGCTGGTAGCATGCTACGTAGCCACAGCCCAGGTTACTGCGCCGCTTGTTCAGGTCATCTTCACGGCAAAAGTCATCATCGAAAGAGGGGGTGGAAATCGACCAGAATGCTAGTGCAATATAGGCAGAAAAATAATTTCCGTTGCGCCAAGTTTCTGGCATGGTATAAAAAACGGCAAATGTTCACGTATGATACGAAACAGGTACGAATACGTTACTTATAGTATGATATACAAAAGTACGAGCATCCTGTTCACATTTTTATAAAACACCTGAAAACACTAGAAAAAGACGTACGCGCTACTTTTATATAACAAGTCCCTCGTTTTTGCGTAATAAACCGACCTAATTTTAATTGCATAGAGCTACAGTTGCAAAACTTCAGCGACAAGGTCGTTATCGAAAGAGGGCACGAACGCTGCTGTCGCTTTGCTAACACCCAAGGGGGTGCACCAAAGGGTCCATGGGTAACTGCGCGATGTCCAGGATCAGTCTAGGGTCAGACCTACAACCATAGCTGGGGTAGAATTGCAAAACACCTGACAGGAAGAAAGGAGTACGAGTAGTAGAGGGGCTTCCAGGAGCAGGAGGTGCCATTCGACTCCTCCGATCTAACTCAAGTGAAGAACAATAACGAAAAAAAACAATATTCCGGGACCCCGGCTACTTTTACCCCCTTCGAAAGAAAAATTGCAGGGTGGGGCAATAGAAAAAGGGCACAAATTCCTGGCTTGGCTGACCCCCCAGCGACTACACCACGTCTGCTCACGCTTGCAGCAGAAACCTCGCAGCAGGAACCTCGTGCTTGCCTGCACCCGACGTGGGGATGCTGACCTGCACATGGTGTGGTGCTTTTCACCTGTGTTGCAGTGCCCACAAAACCAAAAAAAAACTCTTGACACAGAGACCCTGGAACCACACCTGCCCCGTTTTTTTTTCCTGTAGGACATTCCGTAGTTCTGCTCTAGCTCCGAACTTTCCCATTAATCCAATATTTGGCAAGGCAGATATGAGCTCCTTGGTGCACTCCCGTGAGTGTGCCAAAGCGACAGCAGTTTCCGCGCCCTCCTTCGATGCGGACCTCGTCGCTGAAAATTGAAAATGTGGTTCCACGCGCTTGAATTTGTGGATTCCAGTACTGTAGCCAAGTATTTTTTTTCCCTGCAGTAGAACGAGCTCGTGCTCGTTCTACAGCAGATTTTTTTTTTCGAAAAGTACCTCGTGCTCGTTTTGCAGCAGGAAAAAAAATACTTGAATACAGTACGAGAAACCGCATATTCAAGCAGCTGGAACCACATTTCAAACTTCAACGACGAGGTCCGCATCGAAGGAGGCCACGGAATCGGCTGCCGCTTTGGCACACTGACGGGAGTGTACCAAGGAGCTTATATCTGCCCTGCCAAGTTTTGTATTAATGGGAAAGTTCAGAGCTAGGGCAGAATTACGAAAAGTCCTACAGGAAAAACAACTGGGGTAGACGTGGTTCCAGTGTCTCTTTGTCAAGAGATTTGATAAAATCGTGTTTTTTTGGTGGGCACTGCAACACAGGTGTTTTCTCAACAAAACCAACCATACGACGTACTCTATCCCAGTCCCCGATACAGACAAGCTTCATTTTCTCTACCAATAAACCCTGGTTTGTGTGGTAGAAACGTGGACTAAAATGTTACGTAACACGGATCAACGTGGAATTGACCCTTCTAAACCCCAATTCCACCACACTCTCCCACACCAAACCTGACATATGTCTCCTAGACTATGTCAGGAACACCAACGAGATTCTGCCTCCAAAATTTCCTCCCGATTTCTCGGTATTGGAGTCAGTATACGCAGCCCCTTGCGCTCATCGTTATTGTATTACAGTAGTTTTAGTGGGAGATTTTACAGATTCTTGAACATGGATAATTCCCTTTTTTTCTTTTGTTTTTGGGAATGATGCCGAGGATCGAACCAGCGACCTCGCCTGCTGAAAGTACCATGTCCTGCCGACGACGCCAATGTGGTAGAAACGTGGACTAAAATGTTACGTAACACGGATCAACGTGGAATTGACCTTCTAAACCCCAATTCCACCACATTTGCTCGTACTCCTGTAGCAGGTAGCACGGGCCGGTACGTCGTCTACGTTCAAAACTACCCTTCAAGGTACTCCTGTTTCGATCTACTGATACCCTCAGCCAGTCGTATAGGTATACAACCAGTACTGGCAAAACAAACTGCGCCAGTAGCCAGCCAGACTGGTACGTGCGTATCCTACAGCACGTAGTTTCACTGGCTTGTGGATTGTGGGCCAGTGTATAGCAACTCAAAAGAAGACCAGAGCAAAACATTGTATATAGCAGCAAGCTTTCACAGATGCTCCGCGTACCTTGGAGTAAAGTACGGAGTATTCGAGATAAAATACTTCAGGTACTTCGTGTACTCGCAGTATTTGGGCTCTATGTACTTCGGGATACTGCTTGTACTCGGAGTAGTTCTAGATTATGTACTGCAGGTACTGCCATACTCGGAGTATTTCAGGGTCCGATAATGTAACCTCCCGAAGGGATGTGTAGTTTGTGAAGGCGTTTCGGATTTCGAAAAAACGGGGATGCGGGGTAGACGGGAGGTCAGCAGATGTTCAGAGCGTCGAGCCTCGAGACCTGCTGCCCCGGTCATAGACGGTCGGTGTACGTAGTAGCGCAAAAACCAGAAGGGCCGTTCACCCATTCAGTACAACATAATCCCCACAGCAGTACAGAAGATGCCGTCGGGCGCCCCCCACCAACAGGGGGCGGGGCCAACCCAACCGATACGGTGGGAGCACAGGGCACAGTGCAAATAAGACAGAGGGGCACGCACGGGACGGGCTAGTTGAGCCGTCCGAGCATAAGCCCAATACTAGCATGTCTGTTCCGATCGATCCGCGGGAGAGTAGCGAGTCAGCATGTTTTTACGGCTTCCTTATGGTGTGTCGCTCAGTCGAAACAGAACAGAACGCATGGTACAACAATGGCACGTAAAACAAAATTTGGAAAACACGACCTTGATGCACTAGAGAGAAAAACGTTTGATATATTGTGCTTGTATCGCAATCGAATGAGTATCATTCGCTTTGCTAGTCTCCAGTCTTCTTAAAAAATAAGGACTAATGAAAGGGCCATTGTAATTGAGCAAGTGTTGTCCGAAATTCGGGGGGGAAAATGTAAAAACGAATGTAACAAAGGGTTCACGTTCGAAGATATTGGAAAAACAAATGGAGAAATGGAAAAACAGAAAACGTAGTTATTGCCGGATCTACGAAACCCCAAATGTTTCTAAAGCGGAAAAAGACACATGCTACGTTAGACGTGCACGATGTTTTGTCTGAGCTCCTCACTTAAGGAGCGTCATATCCCACCGAAAGAAGGATTATGGAGGAAAACGGATGAGAAACCTCATGACCGAAGTATACTCTGAAACCGTATTCGTAACAAAAATGAAAGTGCGAAGAATTTGGGTTAAGGAGGCCGATCGTTCAGAGAACGATTCGGCCAAAAGGTGCTACGCACGCGTCAAACGAGGGAGCATTTCAATTAACTCAATTAAAAAAATAGTATAAAACGCGAGTCCCCGGGCAATGTGTTGTAAGATATATATGCCGACGATGCGACGCGATAGGTCGTACGTGTAACATGCCTATACCTTAGCCATTTTTCTTTAAAAAAATGCGGATGTTCCCAAGGCAAACTGATAAGAGATACATGCGCCACAGCGCTGGCACTCTGGTGCTGTACGGTCACGCACGCCCAATAAGACCGGGTGAGACACCTCTTGCAGGTTTGGATATTAATAGTAAGCAACGTTGGTGTTTCTCACACTGTGAAGAATTAGGAACAGAATAGAAGCAGCATTTTATTATTCTCGAGGCCTGAAGCCAACTGACTGTCCTGGAAGTTAAAAACACCGGAAGCTTAAAAACCCGAAAACGAATACTAACCAGCCATGCAATGTTATACCATTGCAGACACGCAAGACGTACGTAGGAATGCCGTGTTATGTACGCCGGCAGAAGAACGTGCATAATGTTACAAAGCAGGAAATGCGCTCAGATGTTAATAATCGTGCCTAGTTCCCTGGAAACGTGATACGACCCGTTGTGATGGAACACAACCAACCGTGGCTGACAACAACACGTACTAATGCAGTGCGATAACGGAGTCTCAGGAAAGCCAACCAGAGGTCAGGCTACGCCGTACAAACCGGAAAGAGTAAATCAAGAATCAAACGTGCAACGCTACGAGCAAACGCCAAGGATTGCCACAACCAAAAAAACGAGGAAGATAACACGCGACACGGCAGATCGTAAACAGATACTAATCTCAAGCCATCATAGCGAATCCAAAAGGTAACGCCGAAGGTGCTACAACAAATTAGAGAGAAGTACGTCCCCAATACCGTCGTATAAATTGCAAAACAAGACTAAACCCACGACATAGTTGTCGCCCCAGTTCATCGGTCTACGTCCGAGCGTCAACAGCTACGGTTCTCCTCCCCGCCTTCCCGGATTCAACACCGGGGCCGGTGTGCGCCAGCCGCTGGGCTTGCGCACAGACATGCCGTGCACCAACGCCCAGGTTACGGGTGGTGAGCGTGCGCATGGTGTGTTGGGTCCGGACGGCCCCTGCGCCCCAAGCGCTGCCACCTCGTTCCGTGATGGGCCCGGCCCAGCAGGCCCTCAAGCTTTGCCTTCACTTGCTTTGACTATGCCAGCACCTGCACGTGCTC
>MEHQ01002443.1:369881-388640 GCA_008828725.1 Saccharina japonica
TGTATACAGGGGACGGTAGAGCCCCCCCCCCACCCCCGCTGGCTGGTTGTTGAAAACCTAAAGAGCGCTGTCCCGGCATTGTTGTAGAGATGCGAGGGTCTATGGTAATACACGACTACGGCCGTGTACGATACGAGTACACCCCTTCCCCCCCCATGTGTTCCGTCCCCCCCCTACTGGATACTAGGCCTCCCAGGGTACTACAATACTACTGGGCGGTGCTGCAACACATAAGCCGCAGCTACGTCATGGAATGCCCTGTCTTAAGCAGTAAAATGTTAAGACTATACGCTGAAGTACGTTGATATCGGAAACACGAATAAAAATCGGAAGATATAGAAAAAAGATCGAGACAGGGAAGGACGATAATACGACGGCGTAGGTAACGCAGCAAAAGTATCACGTAGGTCATGTAGCAAAAGGATCACTCACGGCGCAGGCTTCTTGGGAGAGTTGCGCGAGTCAGCTTGTTTCTTGGCCTTCGTCGAGCGGAGAAGGGCCCTGACATCTCCGATGAGGGCGGCGCGCTCCTTGTAGAAGCAGTCGCGGCAAGAGATGAATAAAGCGGAGTCGTCGCTCGAGGCGTCGAAGAGCTCGGTGTCGTTCGAGGTGATCTCGCAACCGTTGCAGGGGTGGGTGGAGGTGGTGTGGGCGCTGTTCGGGATGCACGTTGTCCCATCGCAGTGCAGGTAACGGACTGCAGGTGTGCCGTCACTCTTGGTTGAACCGGAGGGATCACCCATGCGGAGGTAAGGTACGTTCTTCGTCAGAGGCAAGTTGCAGGCTAGACACGGCAGGGGGGTCTTGTTTGCGTCTTTCGAAGTCGTCGAAAAGATGGTGGAGCACCTGACGCACCTGGCATAGGGCAACAAGAAAGAACAGCGGACGAGGGGAATGAAACGTCGATGAGATGAAGGAGGCTGCGGTCGTATATAAATATGTTGAAGAGGTGTAAGAGGGGAGAAGAAAAACAGATGCGACATGTGCATGACAAGTGTACAACCGATAAGGGAACGGGGGTACGTAAATAATAGTAGTCGCTTGACGATAATGACAGACGGTGTAACAATTATTATCGTACATGTAGATGCAGTGCGCACCTCGATTAAAGAGAGGTGTGGTACAAGCCAAAACAAGTTTGAATCATGTAGTCTTCTAAAGTATCGATAGATGGGAAACATACATATAGAGTATGTGGTTCCTGGCGATTGACCCCTGCTTAAATTGGAGCACCAGTGAACAGGTGTGTATATACAGCAGTGGTAACATGTGCATGCGAAGCTGGGGACCGGTACGAGTAAGCTGCGATACGACGCTTGGTGAGTACAAAGTTGGATATCGGCGGAAAAAATAAAATATCACGTAGTACACGTAAAACATAACGAAACACACACGAAGACGTGTAAAAGGAGGGGGGGGGGAAGGTACACCCCTACTCCCGTTGTGTGTCAACATAGAATATTCGTATTTGAAACACTACCAACTCTATTCCCCTACTAAAGCCAAGTAAAGAGGTGTGTATATACAGCAGTGGCAACATGTGCATGCGAAGCTGGGGACCGGTACGAGCAGGCGGCGATACGACGCTTGGTGAGTACAAAGTTGGATATCGGCGGGAAATTTAAAATATGACGACCACTGTAGATTAGAGTACCAGAAGGACTAATTGAAACGGCGGGGAACGATGTAGACGAGAGGAAAAAAATGTATACAGCAGTGGTTGCGAAGTGGAGGACATGAATGTACGAGTACTCATATATTATTAGAACTACTGCCGTAGCGACGACCCTACTATAGGGTACGAGATGACGATGGGGAAAACGTGTACAACTCCTAAATAAAATATGCCAAGCAGGCAGGGTTGGGAGTAAGTTCAGTCTCTAAACATGTACATGCTTACCTTACGCCCCAGGGGTGGTTTCTAAAGTCGTCAGATAAGCACCAGTAAACAGGTGTGTATATACAGCAGTGGTATCATGTGCATGCGAAGCTGGGGACCCGTACGAGTAGGCGGCGACAATACGCTTGGTGACTACAAAGTTGGATATCGGCGGAAAATATAAAATATGACGGACCACCGTACAATAGAGTACCAGATGAGGGAAGTAAACCGTGGTATGAGAACACGTACGCTACTACAATAAAGCGGGAGTTAAAGAAAAGCTACATGAAATGTAGTTGAGGACTAATTGAAACGCCGGGGAACGATGTAAACGAGAGGGAAAAAATGTATACAGCAGCAGTGTATGCGAAGTGGAGAACATGCATGTACGAGTACACAGATAATATTACGAGTACTGCCGTAGCGGCCACCCTACTATAGAGTACGAGAAGATGGTGGGGAAAACGTCTACTAAAAATATGCCAAGCAGGCAGGGTTGGAAGTAAGTTGTGTCTCTAAACATGTACATGCTTACCTTTGGCCCCAGGGGTGTTCGCAGAAGTCGTCAGATAAGCACCATGGGCAGGAATTCTTCTGAGCGTGTAGGGCTGTGAAGTGCGAAGAAGGAGTGAGCATGGATGTCTCGGTTGCTTTGCGCTTTCCGCAGTACTTTGTTGCCGTGGTGGACATGATATGTATGGGAGTTGGGATGCCGGACGAAGGTAGATGAGCACGGAAGAGGGTGTGGTGGAGAGGGTAGAGTAGAGGGAGGACGTTGTGGGAGGAGGGGGTGGTGATCGAGCTGGACTTGACGATTAAGATTTAAAAGAGAAAGCCGGCAACGTTGTAAAAACGGGGTATAGAACGGGACAAAAAAAAACCACAACTTGCTGGTGACAAGAAATAAACCAGAGTATTTTGCAACACCATCGCAGGCATTATCTCCCGGCAACAAAAGCAGGACGGGGCCTATCGGTAGGGGTACTTATTATTTATATTACGACGCCTATATATTGATCAAAACGCTAACAAGATACGAGTGAGTGCGTTACCGAGCGAGAATACAAACGGGTTTTGATAACGAGGATGTTCATCGGCCAATAGGCCAAAATCACCCCGAAAAACGACCCGCGCTCACGGGACTGTTTTATGTAATGTTTCTGCCCGAGTGTTATACCGCGCGAGAATATAGACGTGTTTTCATTACGACGATGTACATAGGGCACGGGACTGTAATGTTTCTGTACGAGTGGTATACAGAGCGAGAATAAAAACGGCTATTGATAACGACGATGTTCATTGGCCAAGAGGCTAACACCACCCCGAAATCCGGCCGCCGCTCACGGGACTGTCATGTTTCTGCACATACGAGCGCCGTGTTGGTGCCAACATCATCATAGTAATTGTGGTCAATAGGCTACAACCCCCCCGAAATCCGACCGCCGCACACGGGACTGTCATGTTTCTGCACATACGAGCGCCGTGTTGGTGCCAACATCATCATATTATTTGTGCGAAGCATGTATCGTGTTGCTCACAGCAGCGATGAAGAAGACTGAGAATAATCTATCGTTGTACAAGACTCAAGTGTAGACCGACTGTGCAGGCTCGAAATACCAACGGATGGTGTTAGGATGATTCGGTTTGTATAAATGCCAAAATAAGGAAAACGAAACAAGGCTGAGACAAAACGATCATGTGTCGCACGGTGTTGTGCCGGAATATCATGCTCGGAATCCGTCCGATGTATTTCCTCACTGCGACGGACGAGACTCATGTGTAGGCCGACTGACGAGGCTCAGGAGACGTCACTTTTACCCCTTGACGGACGGTGTCAAGGAAAATGCCTTGACGGACGCACCTTGACGGTGGTGTTTCGAAGATTCGGTTTCTATACATGACAAAAGAAGCAAAAACAAAATATTGACACAAAAATGATAGTAGACGGCTATGTTACCCCTTGGAGGACGGGGTCCCCCTTTACGGACGGTGTCAAGCAAAATGCCTTGACGGATGTACCTTGAAGGCAAAACAGGCCTGACCATATGTTTGAAATTTGTAGATGCGCCGCTAAAAACAAATGCCACAAATTGAACGAGACGGTCATTTTTGTAGAAGAAGTTTTTGTAGTACAAGAGTCAAGTGTATGCCGACTGTGCAGGTTCGAAATACCAACGGATGGTGCTTCGATGATTCGGTTTCTATAAATAACTAGTTAAGCAAAACGAAAACTAGGCTGAGACACAAAGATGACAGGAGACGGCTCTAATACCCCTTCCTTGACGGACGGGGTGAAGAAAAGTGCCTTGACAGACGCACGTTGACGGCAAAACCCGGAGACACCGAGGAAAAAAACCCGTATTCGGAAAAGGCCTGACCATACTAATGAAAACCTGTATTTTCTTGTTGGCATTGTATTTGCCGCAATATTTTCTCTCCATCGGAGTTCAGATGTACAGCAAACAGTACAGCACGAGCAACGAGTAACACAGCAATGCCGTCGTATCTCATGCTCCTTCATGATGAGTTGGAGCCAGCAGCAAAACAAAAAATAAATAATAGATGTTTCGCCAGAGGAAATGGGACATTTGTACCAGCGGGGATAGGGTGCAATTCGTCAATGAGTAGACGGATGGAAATGCCTTCGCGGACGCCCTTGACTGATTGATTGCTTGACGGTTGACCGTCTCCTGACAACTTAGCTGAGACATACAAAAATTACAATGAATGGCAGCAAATGGAGTATATTAGCTATCGCCCACTCTCAAGCCAGAAACACACCTGTGTGGTAGGGACGAAAGGGCTCCCAGCATTCTACACTTATTTGCGTCCCAAACCACAAGAGCACTACATCCTTAACGAGGAATAAACTCAAAACCCGCGCTAACGGCGTAGAGTAAAACTGGGTAGTGTATTTAAAACATAACGAAACACACACGAAGACGTGTAAAAGGAGGAGGCGGGGAAGGTACACCCCTACTCCCGTTGCGTGTCAACATAGAATATTCGTAGTTGAAACGCTACCAACTCCATTCCCCTACTGAAGCCAAATGCCAAACACGAAGTTCCCATACTAAAGGCGACCGCAATATAAGTACACAACTTGAACTAATTGCCAAAAATAGTGGGATCTGAACGACCGGAAGGGCTTTCGGGGAGACAAATGTCAAAGTCCATTGGATCCGTTCGCCCAGAAGGGCTACCGGGAAGGTCCGGCAGGAGATCCACATCGCATGTGCGGCCCGACGGGCTGTCAGGGCAGGGCTGGTCAGACGTGCTTGAAGAAGAAGGGTAGGTCGGCGGTGTTGCGATGAATAAAGTAGTCCGAAGATATACCAGCATGTGTTGCGAGCCGGTGTGCCAAGAGGGGTCGAAGTCGTCGCTAACCATCGTTCGCCCTCCGTTGAGGCAGTCGTACTTAAACCAGCGCCCTCGACTACGCAGCTGCGTGACGAAGTGATTTCTATCGGCACCACCGCTAGCGGAGACGTGGTAACTGACACCAGCGAGGCAGTAGTCAACACCCAAGAGTAGAGTCGGTGACGGTGGTGGTGGGAGCTGGAGACTACCGCTGGTACGACCCGGAAACCTGAAAAATAACCGGGCAGGCGCGTTGGTGGCAGTCCAGGGTAGGAGAGTCCAGATGCAGAGCGAATCGTGAACACTCTCTGCGCAGTAAGGACACAGGGAGTACCCAGGTATGGAGAGGTCGGTAGCAGAACCAGAGTCGAAGAAGGCGTTGATGGCTTCCTGCACAGATACCCACGTACCATTAGGTATGGTGATAACGGTGGGATCACGCAGCCGTGCAGACTGATCCGGCGTAATATGCAAAAGGTAATGGCCAGAGAGCTCACAGTCGTTGCTGTACCGCCAGTCGAGACCAAACGCCCGACGAGTGTAGAGGACGGCGTTGTGTTGGGAGTTGCAGCTAATGGGCCAGTCAGAAGGCCTGGGTTGAGGGCAATGACGAGATATGGCTTCGAAGACGGAGGCTGGAGCGCCCATGTCCGAACCACAACCAGGAAGTCCAGAACCGGCAAGGATGTTGTTACGGGAATCGACGAGAGCATCCTAACGGACAGGTATAAGAACAGACACGATTGGGGTTGGCAAGAGAAACATAGTATCAGTAGCAGGAAAAAGGAACCGGGTAGAAATGGGAACGACGCATGACGTAGAAAGCGAGTTACCTGGTAAATGAAAGATACTAACAATGTAAACAAAAGAGATAAGGGAAGCAAGCATGGAACGCGTGCAAAGGTGGCAGTGTTGATGAGTGAAATATAACTCACCAAAGAAGCATTGTCGATAGGGGAACCATTGAACATGGAGTCACGTATCATTTGAATAGCAGAGAAGAACGCGGCTCCAGCTGGTGTGCACAGGGATAGATCCGGGAAAGGCTGGGCGTCCCACGCAGCCAGAGCCAGAGCTGTAGCTGAGTTGAAAAAACAGTTATTACAGCTGTTGGGGGCGAGGTAGGCTACCCGCCGTGTAGGACCTGGGCCGTGCTTGCCTGTCCTCCGTCGGCGGCGCAGACGTTTGTCGTCATGGAAACCGTTGTCGACGTCGGGAAGGGAAGATGACGCTGGTCGAAAGGTAGCTGGATCCTCAAGGAAATGGGAAATTGTGTCACCCTCCAGACCCTGCACGTAGGTGATAAGAGCAACTACGTCCTTGTCCCTTGGCTGGGTGAGGTCGTCCAGTGTAACAGGAAAGAGAAGGAAGAGATCCTCTAGGCCTGTTGCTCGAGAGAGCGCGACATAGACTGCGGCCTTGTCGAGGCCTCCGCTTACCGGTGGTCTGATGTCGAGAATAATGGACTTCAAGGTTTGACCCTGAGAACGGTAGACGCTCGAGACACATCCGGCAGTGAGAGGTAGCTGGGTGCGCTTGAAGAGGAACTTCCTTTTGTGTACGCCGACAACGGAAAAGCTTTTGGTCTCTGGAGCAACGGCGATGACACCCCGCGGTAGGCCGTCTAGTTCGAGCCCGGCGACGTCTGCCGTTTCGATGTGGATAAGAACCCTAGCCGGCGGGTACTGGAGGTTGACGACGCTGTAGCCGGCCGGGCGGTGTATGAGAAAATCTTCTCGCGGATCGAGCTCTAGGCCGTAGATGGTTGCGTCGCTGTTGTTGGTGACTCCTAGTTGGACGAACTGGGGGCTTCTGTGGAGGACAACCGGAGCTCCAACCGCTAGATAAGCGAAACCCGGGAGATTATCCGTCTTGGAGTCGTCGAGCGCGGCGACTCCTTCTCGCAGGCCCGGCGGCCATGCCGTATCGGTGTCGGGAACCTGGGGCAGGCATAGAAAGGATAATACAGAAACGGGAATCACGAGGAGGATCGATACCCAAGCTGATGTGTCCGACACAAGACAGGGGTATGTCGAAAATAGGGTTTCTGGTGTAAGAAAATCTACATAAAATAGGTACTCACGACTTTTTTCCGGCCTACTCTCTCGTCGCCGACCCAGACATCGGAACACGGCGAAATAAATAGAGGCGTTCCGTGCGCCTCCGCCCAGGTCCGCATCATCGGCAAGGTGAGGATGCCGGTCACCTGGAAGGTAACACGAAGAACAGAGAAGTAGGCGTGAGACGCGCAGAAGACGTGTATGCGCGCTTAAAGAAAGAGGGCAACAAATCCACTCCAATACGAAAACCTCGTAGTGTTATGATGCTCACCCGATTGCGAAACGCGATTACACGTCCACCGTAACACCGATTGGCACACAGCTCGTCCGAACCGTCAAGAACGCGGCTGTTGAGCAAGTCTACGTCTTCGCGCGTCCCTTCTCCGAGTAGAAGGCGATCCATTATCGGAGCGTAAACCTTCGAGAACCGGTTGTTGTCCTCATCAAGAACGACAGCAGCATTGGCTTCTCTGAAAAGGTCCGCGCCGTATTGCTGAGTTGGAGTCATACGCTTGCGGGACGAAGGGTTGCCGCAGCCGCTTGAGAGTGACGCCGCCTTAACGGGACTGAAAAATAATTGCAGTGGCAGCGGCGCGACGCACAAACACAAATCAAAGATACGGTGGACGACAAAGGGAATTGGTTGGAAATACATACCTGGTATATCGTACTGTAGTAGGAAGTTGCGAGCACGATACAATTATGGATTCATCAAGAGAAGGTGGGTAAGAAAAGCACGATACAAGAAGGCAAGAACAATAATGACCCCGGTGCACAATACGTGAGGGAATATGATCTGATAAGGAGGATAATAAATTAACGGTACAGGAAATAAATCAATAACGTGAACATACCTCAACTGATTGAAGTCACCAAACATTACCAGAATCCTGTTGCCAAAAGGTTTTCCTTTGTGCGACGGAAACATGGAGCAAGCAGCCTTGTGGAGGTCGGCGAGCAGCTTGCACCCCACCATGCTAACCTCTTCGATGGCGAGGACCAAAACCTGATTCCAATGGACCGCTTTCTTAGCGGGCAAAGGAGCTTGGTCGTCGTGGGCGCCGGATAGGTTGCTTTCGGCATCGCCGCGAGGAGAATCGCAGACGGAGTGGACGGTTGTGCCGCCGACGCTAGCCGCCTGTTTCCCCTGGAAAGCAACCGTGAGAAGACGACCTTCCGGAATTTGACCTACAAGAACTGGACACTCTAGAAGGGCTTTGATCGCTCGGAGAACGTGGCTTTTCCCGGTCCCTGGACAGAAACGCCAATAGCGGGTCACTAGATGAGGAAAAAGGCAGTTACATGAAGCAGACGGCACAGTCGGAAATTATAACGACGGGACGTATGCCCAATAGAAATAGCGTCATATAGAAACAGCTAAAATAAAATAACCAGTCGTCTATATCAAGATTCACACCTGCGCCGCCGCCCACATAAAGACGAAGAGTATCAGGCCCATCCGATCGACGGTAACAGAATAAGCCGTTGGCGAAGATGTAAAAAGCTATCCTCTGCTTGCGGTTGAGGCCGAACTCTTGGGCGATTTGGAATACGGCAGGATGTTGGGACGCGGATGTAGCTCCAACGTCAGTGAGGGCGACGGCAGCATTCGTGATGTCACGCCTGCTGTTCCTCGACAAACGATCACTATCCGACAAATGGAGTTCCGAAGCTTTTCGCAACGAAAGCAAGAATGGGCCCATGACTGCACGGTCGCACTGTCCTGCACAAGTCGGAACAGATGCAGGTGTCGTGGAAACGGTCGAAGCAGACAAGGCCAATGCATGGTCCTCTGCTCTTTGCGCAAGGGCTGACTCCTGGCGCGCCATAGAAGACGACACCGTAAGGGGGTCACGTGGGGTAGTAATTGTAGTGAAGTCTCGGGCGGCAACCTCTAGTGTACGGCCACACAATAGGGCAGACGTGGCTAACAGCATGGCGTTGATGGTACCGAAACCTGCACGAAGGAACGAATCCAGTGCGTCATTGACGAAGATGTCTGTGCGAAGACGCCCTGCGGATGTAGGTAGGACGCACGATATGTCGAGGACGTCCGAGTAGTCACCGCCGTAGACGTCGCCTTGAGTGTCGGCCCGACTGCAATTTTCTGTGTCCGTTGTAGGGCACCCGGCCTTTCTCTTGGCAGTCTCGTCGTCGGCTGCAAGACGTTGTGCGAGCATACCAGCGATGTGTCGTCGAAACGGATTCGTGCGGTTATCCCAACGCCCCGTAGCCTCCACTCGAGCGTGTGCAGAGGGCCAAGACTCGTGAGCGCGTTTGAGATCGTCCAAGTCGAAGAAGGGAACGAACATGCAGAGGAGAAGACGCGAATGGGCAACTGGCTGGGTGTCCGCCCGCGGAACGTCCCGCATGATGTTGAGCATCGCTGGCTTCTCGCGCACAACCTTGAATAAGAAAACCGGACGGAGATAATAGCCGTCGAGAAATAGAAATCGTCACGAAGATCTACGTCGATAAAGTTGCATTGAAAAAGACCTGTACTAAAGGAATAAGTGAAACAACTGAGATGAAACAGGCGCGTATCTAGGAGTCGACGCACATCCAGTTCTACAGTGGTGGGTTGTTGTATATTTTGTATATGGAGCGCAAGCAAACTCAATAAAATAAAATACCATAGTCTACAACGTAACATATTATAAAATAGTCAACTCTAAGGCGACGTTCCGAGAAATGTTCAGCATCGCGGGCTACTCGCGCACAATCTTGAATAGAAAAAATTGACGGAGGATAATGTCATGGTTTTAGTAGAAGATATCGGGCAGAGATAGACTTCGTTGAGAAGAAGCAATGGGAAAGGAGATCTACCGCGATAACGTTGCAATAAAATAGACTTGTACTAAGGGAATAAGGGATATAATTGTGCACGATAGACTAGGGCAACCTCCAGGGGAAATTAGGATGCGTGACGCGACCCCTATAAAACCAGGCGATCAATATGCACTACAGACGTAGTCGAAGTCGAGGCACCTCAAGTACTACTGTGGTGGGTGGTTGGAAATATTTTATATGGAACACATGCAACCTCATAACCAGTAAAAAACTACAGTCTACCACGATACATATAATTCAATAGTCTACTCCAAGGTGACTTGTACGTAGCAAGGGGGCAACAAGGTCCCGTATAAAGCAAGGGATACCTTCGCGGATTGACGAATGATGCATGCACAAGTAACATCACCAGCGACACCGAACAATAAAGGGAATAAGAAGGTAATGTTGAAAGAAGATTATCCATACCTGCTGCCACGATGATTTGTGTGGTCCGACGAACAAGTGGCGAGTCGAGCGCCGGCGGCCGCGTTTTGTAGTCGAGGAAGGGGCGGTAGGGTTGCCGGTGGTGTCATCCCCATCCTGGTCACTGTCGGATGAGTTGTCGACTTGCGGTCGGTTAGGTGTAGAGGTGGAGCCGGCGTCGCCGGGAGACAGCCGTTCCACTCGCACTTGCCTGGCCCATACGAAATAGGACATGCCGTGCAAGGGATGGGTCGTATCGTCAGGGTGGCAGCGGTCGCGGTAGAGGGAGTACGAACGACCTGCGACGGTAAGCTTTCCGTCAACAGGGGCGATGATGGTTCCGTTGCCATCGTCTCCCTCGTTCCTATTGTTTGTCCCGTTGCTGTTGTCAGCCCCGTTGAGGCCGTCCGACCCTTTGCCGTCGTTGTTGCCGTCCTTATCGCCGTTGTCGTGAGGGCCATCTTCGGAAGCAGCCCAAGCGAGCAACGGAGCCATAGGGCAAGGAACGGTAGGGTGAGAAAGCTTGGCGTCAGGCAGGCCGAAAACCTTGCTGGCGGCCGCCGGTCCGCCGATACTTAGGCTGGACAGCTGGCGGCACAGACAAGATCTGACCAGGCGCACGGCTAGGTCCTTGGCAGGGGCCCCTCCACTCTCTTCCCTGATGCGCTCTACAACAGGCACAAGGAGAGGAATTAGAACATCCAAAGTCTGCTCACTCTTTGTGCTGTAGTTGAGGATGTAGAAGAGAAGCCCCTTGGCGTCGCCATCACGCAACATCACCTTTAAGTCCATGTTGGAGCGGGTGCAGTACTGAATAATGGGGTTGTACGAGTTGATGTGGGTGTGGGCCCGGCGCAAGACCACGGAAAAACGGTCGGTATCGCGGTCTGCGTCCTCACTACCAGAAGCTGCCCCTGCTAAACATGTGTCGAACGCCTCTGTGAACGCCTCCCTCGCCGCGACGCCTTCGGGATCGGATGACGAACCGTCGGCGGACGGATCAGTGCCTATCGGGTATACGGTGCCATTCACAGTCATGTTGCCTCTGGAATCGAAAGCTGCTTCCCCCCGGAGCACAGTTGAGTCGACCACTAGCTCCTTACCATCCTTGCCGAACCCAAACCTAGACGTGGGAATCACAGTCATTGCAGTTGGAGTATGAGCACGAAGGTTATTGTAAAGCAGCAGGGAGTCAACGCCCTATATTCATTCCGCGAAAACATAAACAGTGAATACCGAGGTACAACGAAACGCCAGAATAACCACAGTATAACAAGTAACAAGCCTACACAACTGGATATAAAAGTAAAGTAAACGAAGACGCCACGACACCATACCTGCACGAGTCCCTGTGGTTGTACTTGTGGCAAGTAGCTTGGCACTTGTGCAAGTTAGCTCCCGTGGTCAAGCCGGCAAGGTCCAAATACATCAACCGGGCGTACGCGCTGTCGTGCTGTGGACGCCGACGTGCATCACCGCGAGGAAAGCACGCCGCCGGGGGAGGGACAGGTAAGCATTCCTTTGGGTCACGCACTGCCGGGTCCGACGGTAGGGGCGCTTCACCAGAACCCTGCAGTCCGGACTCGTCATTGCGAACACCGCTCATCGCAAGGTGAACATCACTCAACGTGGCTACTTGGTTGTAGATTACTCGGTCCAAGAATAGTACCAGCTCTCCGTACCGTTCGGGTGTCTTGTCCATGAGGTTTCTAAAGCTGTCATAGTCATTGTAGCCGAAAACCCACACGAGGAGGTGGCAATGGAGACTCAGTCGGCGCTGCTCCTCAGTCATCCCGACGTACCCCTTTACCCGCCCCAGCACGCCACCATCACCATCCGAAGCACCAAATCGAAGCAGGCACGACACCACGGCTTCAATCATGCCGTGGTAGAAGAGGGCAGACGCGACGGGGTCTCTGGCTACCAATCGCAGTTTCTCAGCGTAGTCGGGGAAGTCATTCTTGAGGCGGCTCGTGACGTCGAGGTGCACACCTGCCATCGACATGACGATGGGGCTGTGAATGTCGGCCGGCGAAATAGTAAGCCAAAACAAAGGCTGACCCATCTGGATGATGTAGGATATGGCTATCATGCGAGTAGACCTCTTGTTGTAGATCGTCCAGGACTGACCAGAGTGCACAGATGCCATTGTTTTGATGAGCGCTCGGACACCAAGACGATGTGACAGCGCAGACCAAGCCCCTTTACCCCCCTCCATCTCGTTGGCCGCCGCAGCTAGGTCCTCGGAGGTGACACTAGCTAGCTTTTCGGCGTCGGCACGAGATACCCTACCGGTCAGTTTCCAGCGTGCGTTGTTGATGGCCTCGCGTCGAAAAATCAGGGCGCAGACACAAAACAAGAATGTCCTGTTCTTCCTGAATCGAGGATCGCGGCGGCGTAGCAAAATTCGAGCCCACTCGTTCAGGCTAAGAGGCCTCACTCGTTTCGCCAACAGGTCACCTACGCCGTGAGGGAAGAGGTCGAAGTACGCTGCGACCCAGGCACCAACTTCGGTGAAGTCGGAGACAAGGCGTCCGGTATGGGTGATCACCAAAGCATTTTTTGTACCCGCGGGAGGAGGCCGTCCAGCCGCTGCCGCAGCCTCCGCGGCAGCCTTCTGTGCAAGTGTGGCCGAATAATCCTCCGTAGGATCGACGGCTCGATCGTCAGCGCCACAGGAAGCTGCGTCCTGTAAATTAGCCCCCAGACCCCGCAGACGACGAGGCCTACAGTTGGTGGAGACGGAAAGGTCGTCCCCAGTAGGCATAACGGCGTTGGTCTCAATGATGAAAGGGGCACCGTCAGAACTAGCACAACTGTGGGCGTCGTGAACGGGGTTCACGTCGCCCGCGTCTCGGCTGCCGTCGTCGCCCTCTGGCTCACGGTTGCCGTGTGCGGGTGTCGAGCGCGAGTTGGCAATGGAATTAGTGGGGTCGGATACCGGCACAAGCGCTTCCAGAATCGCCTGTGGGATAGACCCGTCCTCATTATACGTCGCAAGATTTGTCTTCGAAACCAGGGCCTGGCGTACGAGCTTATGCTTCCCGACCAACTCGTTGTTACGATCTTGCTGAAAAGCAAGAAGATCCTCCACCATCGATCTACGGGCACCGAACAAGCGACGAAGCTGGGCGTCGGTGGGTCGGGAACCAACGAGCGCGCACGTGAAGGATCCGGCCACATCTCTGTCGCAAGCAGGAAGCTGCAACTGCACACCGTATGCGTCCTGAAAATAGAACGTGAAAGTCCCACGCATGACGCTCTTTGCCGAGCCAGGAACACGCCCTAACTTCATCTCGTCTAGGGCAATGACCATTCCACTTATCCTGACGGCACTCGCGGCCGCCATCTCGACAAATGTCGCGTTGCTCAGGTGTTCCGGGAAGTCGCCAAGCCACATACCGTTCGCCAACGCCGCACGTGGCATCCGGCCCTTGCGCAGGTCGTTCAAGCAATCCGTACACACCTTCAAACGATGAGGATCCTCTGCCTCTATACCCTCTCGGGCCAACACTAGGCCATCGAGTAGGCGAGGGTTCGTGATGTCGCCAGGATAGTCGAACATTTCGCCTCTAATCCCTTGACAGCGCATAAGGTCATCACCAGCTCGGAGGATGTGCTTGTTAGGCAAGTCAATTGCTGCCACCCACTGGCAATCGACCTCCCTGCATAAGCAATCGCACACGGTACACGAAACACTATACGCGGAGGACAGTCGTTGGAGAAGGGGGTGGAAAGGGAGTGGAAAGGGAGACACCATATCAGACAGCGTGACAAAGGCTGTTACGGTATGGGCCGGCGTAGTATGCATCGGCACCGCATTGAGTACACCCCTACACTCGACGTTATCTGACTCCGTTCCTATATGAGCATGTGCTCCATTGGATATGCTGAGCGGATGTTTTAAAATCAAGCAGTACCTCGTGATGGACCCGATCATGTGACGGGAGAAGTCGTACACAGTCTTGTGCATCACGGACGGGTGGTGAACATCGTCTAGCATGTGCGGCCTGTCGTGCCCATCGACCAACCCTTGAGCGTGATCGCATGCTAGAATGGGGGGGTCCTTGATGATGGGCTTGAACGGTCTGTAAAGTACAAAATGACAAAGGAGGCCAATAATTAGGTGAGACGATGTGTCAAGTCCACGTCACAAACACGGTCATGACGTTATGATGCATGCTGGAACAGTAATAGACAAACTTACGGTTGCATTTCTCAGTGATTGCCCATCCCTGGCCTCGCAGAGCTCCCACTTCGATACCGCCTCCTTCGATTATTTGATTACTTACTCATACTTCACAACTGGATGTCCGCTATGAGGTATGCTTTCTCTCTTTCATATGACGAGTACGCTGCTGTTGTTGCTGTACTACGTCGTACCACATATCAATACGATAAAGGCACGAATCACAACCACAGCAGGCAGCGCAGCGCCGTGCTATGAGCCGTGTTGCTGTGCGGGGGTGCCGCAAGGACGAACTGAAAACATGCTAGACAACAAATAGTTTTAGTTGGGGTGTGGTAAAAGGGAGTATCGGTGCGCATTGAGGCAAACCAGTGGGAAATATCTTCGAACGAAAGGAGCATACCCATGCATGCAATAAAAGCACAATATACAGATTCCATCAATAACAAAAAGTGACGTGGTTTTATTGTTAAATGGAAATTGTTTTATGTTAGAGTGAGGGCCGAAATATAAAGGGCCGAAATATAAAGGCTTCAGTGAGGATGATTGAAACTGACCTCGCTTTAGTGCTCTTACGAAGAGGTATATTCGAAAGAAGACGAAAACATCTCAATTGTACATATCAATTTCAGTACTCCAACTAAATAAAAGGCATACAAACGCCTACCTGGCGTTAGCAGCGGCGACGCGACGGGTTTCCTGACGCAGCGCATCTTGCGCAGCTTTCGCCTGTGCCTTCGCATCCCGCTCAGCCCCTCGAGCTTGCCGCCTGAGACATACATTATATCACAAACAAGATGCTTATTAGAGTGCTGTACACACACAAGTAGACAAGAAACGCAGGAAGTGAATACATCGGAGAGACAGTGTGGGAGGTACACTTCACAAACAAGGCGAGGACGGCATCATGCATGAGGGAACATAAATACTTCATACAAGGATCTGGTGTGAAGTACGTTAGGAGCACCTTTGCATCATTAATAAGACTCGGCTGTCATTGCTCCCTTGTTCTGGGGGAATGTGACTGGCGTTTATAGCATTTCAAAATCCTCAAGACGCAGTGACATCATTGACACAAACGCGCATAAAGCAAGTACTATGGACGCCTACCTGGAGTCAGCAGCGGCCACGCGGTGACGTTCTCGACGCAACCCATTGTTCGCAGCCTTCGCCTGTGCCTTTTTCAGGTCGGCAACCCGTTCAGCATCTGAACGTCGGCTTTCCCGACGCGCCGCAACCTTTGCAGCTCTCGCTTGTTGTTGTCTGGCTGCCTTCGGAACACGCTCTGCCTCCAGAGCGTGACGCCTGAAACAGACCATACATACACCAATATATAAGAATCGCTTATGATCCGGCATGCTACTAATACTGTACAGGGCACGACCTGTGGCGGGTATTACGGGCGCCCGGCCAGAGATCAGTAATAGTACATAGAAGCACACGGCGTAGAATAGCAGCATAATTAGCCCAGTGACATCATTGACACAAATGCGCATAAAGCAAGTACTATGGACGCCTACCTGGCGTCAGCAGCGGCCACCCGTCGGCGTTCTCGACGCAGCCCATTGTTCGCAGCCTTCGCCTGTGCCTTTTTCAGGTCGGCAAGCCGTTCAGCATCCGAACCTCGGTTTTCCCGACGCGCCGCAACCTTTGCAGCTCTCGCTTGTTGTTGTCTGGCTGCCTCCGGAACCCGCTCTGCCTCCAGAGCGTGACGCCTGAAACAGGCCATTTAGCGCAACGAGCATATTAAGTATGCGATTGCTGTACCTTATTCTCAATATCACAGCAGCAACTTCTTGAATACAGCAACAAGTCTTCTGTACAGTACGTATGTAGTGTCATGTTATGTTACTAGACTCGATGTGAGGGTATGCGCCTCTCCGGTGTTATACTTTCACACATAGACATACTTACTAATATCTCCCGCAGGGTTCCCTCATCCCTCGCCTCTCAGAGCTCCCACTTCGAACACCGCCCCCTTTCATTACTTGCTCCTTTCTTTGTTCCGGTATATACTTTAGTTGCGAGAGGCTTCTTCCTCTTTCAGTTTTGGGTTCGTGCGGGTGCCCAGAGAGTGCGGCAGCGCGGGCGAGCCCGGCACCATCGCCGCTATGGGAGGGCGCTGGCCAGTAGAGGGGGGGATGGAAGGAGCGCGGTCGCCTTTTTCGTGGCTAGGCGTGGCGTGTCCATCGAGACACGAGGGAAGCATGAAGGGTCTTTGTCTGCGTTGCTGCTTGCTGTATGTATCAATCCAGTATGTCATAATTATGAAGGTCGTTTATTGGTGTAAAAGAACATTCAAACGGTGCTTATTTTTCGGAACACACACCAATGTTTTTAATCAGAGAGTGGCAGCAATGCGGTTTGAACACCATCATGCTCGAGCGGGCGAACGAGGGCCACGGTGAGCACCAGGCTTGACGCGATGCGGGCCACGGGGCTCACTGGGGCAGAGAGGTAGTAAAGCTCGACCCGGGCCGAATCGATGGCGAGGTGATAATGGGGTGGCTGGAAGCGTCGAGGGTGGCAGAACGCGACAACAGTCGTTTTAACTTTTTTGTTTTTTGAGCGGCGCGATCACGATACGAGTACGAGTTCGTATGTCATTCGAAGTGCTACTGCTGTTACTGGAGCCCTTGTATCACATACAGTACAGGACACCCAATCAGGATCAAGATATCTGGTCCAGACTGGATTTACGCCGCCCGCGAAGCGGAGCCCTTGTATCACATACAGTACTGGACACCCAATCAGGATCAAGATATCTGGTCCAGACTGGATTTATTACTCGTACAAGTCTCATTCACCAAACATGTGCAGATAGTGCTGATCGTACAGAGATGTAACAAGTCTTCAGTGCAGTACGTATGTATGTAGTGTCATGTTGCGTTACACTACTCGATGTGAGGGTATGCGCCTGTCCGGCACATATAATATCACATACAGTAGTGGATTTATTACTCGTACAAGTCTCATTCACCAAACATGTGCAGACAGTGCTGATCGTACAGAGATGTAACAAGTCTTCTGTACAGTACGTATGTAGTGTCATGTTACCTTATTAGACTCGATGTGAGGGTATGCGCCTCTCCGGTATTATACTTTCACACATATCACATACAGTACAGGACACCCAATCAGGATCAAGAAATCTGGTCCAGACTGGATTTATTACTCGTACAAGTCTCATTCACCAAACATGTGCAGATAGGGCTGATCGTACAGAGATGTACGACACAAAGCCGTAAAATACTCAAAACATGTACGTAGTACAGCTACGTATATACCTGGTATGATACCAGTACGTGAATAACAAAAACACAAGTACGACGAGCAGTCAGGGTTACAAGTTTCATTCACCAAACATGTTCAGATAGTGCTGATCGTACAGAGATGTACCACACAAAGCCGTAAATACTCAGACCTGTAGTACAGCTACGCGAATAACATAAACACACTGCTGCGCACCTGCTGTCGACCGCATGTTTTGCCATACGTTCCGCACGTAAACCTGCGCGGGTTAAAGGCATAGCACCCTCCGTTTCTGTGCTCGCAGACGTTGGAGTTGAACGCGCTGTCGTTGGTCGGTAACCAAGCGGCACCAGATCTGGGAGTTCGCCAGGATCCAACTCGCGTGTACCGCTAGATCCGAAGAATGAGCGCTTGCTTCGGGTATGACGGCGTCCGGTTACTCGAACCACGGCAGTCGGGACACCACTGGGTTCGGAAAAGACCCGCTCGCGCTGGAAATTGCGCTCTCCGGGGCCACTATCTCCGGGGACACCACTGCCTTCACAAGCTAGGGCCCGCCGCGTTGGGGTATTCTGATTTCATCAGGAGGGCTGCTCCTATACTGCTGTTGTTGGTGTTGTTGACCATGGCCGAATCAGGAGGGCTGCTCCTACTGCTGTTGTTGCTGTTGTTGACCATGGCCGAACTACGAACGGCGAGAAGTCCAAGGCACAAAGGCACACACACTGCGTACGGCAGATGCATACCGATTCAGAGTCGCC